>JAFFSR010000010.1:1200000-1800000 GCA_017163975.1 Anastatus disparis
TAAAGCAAGAAAGATTCAGATGTAAATGTTTAAACACACACACATATATATATACATATGTAGATGTATTAGCTTGTTGAAATACAATATAAAGATTGGTTTCCACTCAGTAAATTTCCATTGAGTTTAAATCAGATTTAAACACTTTGAAAATAAATTAAAAAAATATATAAATCAATACAAAGCTGTATTGAAGTATAAACAAGGATTTCTTCTCATTCTATTTAATTTAATTTTTTAAATTTACAATTTAAAAATGTCGAAAAGAAGATTAATCCTAAAGTTACATGAAAAGACATCTGAAGAGCTTCTAAATGAAATAGATCAGCTCTCAGATGCAAGCTTTCCTGAAGCTATAAGGAGATCTGGCTCATGGAGAAGAGCAATAGCAGAGGAAGTAAAATGCCTTGATGAGAATCAAGATAGCTGAGAAGCCAGAATAATAAACATTGAAATAGATGTTACAAATCAGAGTGCTTTGCAAAACAATATGCAAATAAGCCAAGATTCTCTAAAGGAATCATTAACTCTTCTGGAAGGGTTAATGAATAAAAAATTAGAAGAAGCCAAAGCTGAATGGCAACAAGAGATTCAAACTCTAAAAAATGAAAATGAGAACCTAAAAAAAGAAATAACCGTTGTCAAAACGGAAGTTCAAGAGTTAACGGTTAAAAATGAAACGTTAACTAAATTGGTTCAAGAAAATGAGGATATCATTGCTGTACTTAGACATCAAGAGATAGCTGAACTTGATGATGCGCTAAGAAAGAATGAAGATATCACGCGAAAGTTACAGGAACAAATAGAGAGTTCAATACCCCATCGTAGCTGTAATGGAAACTCAATTGTATCTAGTGATGCAACCAAGAAACTACAGCTGAAAATACCTAAATTTAAAGGGACTTCAGAGGAAAGACCTATCAAATTTTTAAATGACTTAAAAAGATATATAGAAGTCACAAATCTCGATGAGAAGGAGATAAAGTATATATTTTCTCAAAGTTTAGAGGGAATAGCTTAAAGCTGGTTCAATTTAAATGAAAGAGAGATCTCTTCAATTGATGATTTTGAAAGAGAATTTAAATTGCAGTTCTGGAATGATAATACCCAGAGGGCTATTAAACGAAAAGTCGAATTTGGAAAATATGATTCAAATAAAAAATCAACACGATTAGCCTATGCAATGGAAATATTTAATTTAGCTCAAGAATCAGATTTGCATAAAGATGATTGCGGAATTATAAATCAGCTAAGTAGGCATTTTGATAGAGAAATAAGAGGCGCCATACGTGGACAACGCACTCGAAATAAAGCTGAATTTTTCAGTATTCTGTCTGAGTTTGACTTTGAAGATAAAGATGAAAAAGAAAGCCAAAGTCAAATAGACAAGAAGAAAAATTATTCTAACAAAAATAATAATTATTATAATAATAATTATAATAAAAATAGGAATAATTATAATAACAAACCTCGAAAGGAGTATGAGGTAAATGAAGTAAGAATGCAACAAGAAAATAAATCGAAAGATTCTCATGCAAAGAAAAAACTAACAAAACAACAAGACTTTGTTAATAAAGCTGGTAAAATATATGAAGAGGAAGTAGATGTTACCGACTTATTCCCAGAAGCAGGTAAATCAACAAAAATAACAAAACAAGTTATGTTGACTGTTAAGGTCGCTAGTATCGAATTTAATGCCATTTTTATCGTAGTACCAAAGCTAGTGAGAGAGTGCATAATTGGCTACGATGTACAAAAAGGCTTAAAAATGATTTTAGATACTGAACATGAAAAAATATGTATCAGTAATCAAAATAAAAAGGAAATCATTCCTTATAAAGATATTATTCTTGAAGAGAATGAATATCAAAGTTAGAGTATTGAGTACAGTGAAAGTGTCTCAAAACCAAACGATAAAAATATAAATGATCCTAAGTATGATTTGATGTACGAAGAGATCGAACAAAAAATACTGCCGAATGAAAGCCTTACAGATGAACAGAAACAGAAGTTAATTATATTAATATTTCAATATTGTGTAATATTTAATAAAAAACCCGGTTTACTAGATATTTATGAGCATGAATTGCAGCTCAAGTACGATAAGCCATTCTTCATCAAACCTTATCCTATTCCAATAAATTATAAAGAAAAGGTGGAAAAAGAAGTCGAAAGAATGCTTGAATTAAAAATTATTAGAAGATCAACGAGTCCTTACATCAACCCATTGGTTACTGTGATAAAAAAGGATGGCTCAGTTAGAATATGCCTAGATGCTAGGAAACTTAATGAAAAGCTCATTAAGGATCACGAATCGCCACCAGGAATTGAAGAAATATTTCAAAGATGCCAAGACATAAAATATATGTCAAACTTTGATTTAACTAGTAGTTTTTGGCAGATAGGTTTACATGAAAACAGCAAAAAATACACTGCTTTCATGGTAAATAACAAGGTGTACGAATTTAATGTGGTACCTTTCGGTACATCAACAAGTAGTGCCGCTCTTATAAGGGGTTTGGACTTACAAGGAGAGTGTTTCACCTTCGGGTCACCGTTTTTGCTCAAATTTCGGGAATATTTTCTAGATGCAGAAATATGAAGAAAGCCAAAATTTTAAAGGCCAACGTCTAATATTTCCCTAGTTACAGGTCATCAAAGAAAATCACTAAAAAAGTTACTAGATTTTCAAACGCTTATAGTTCCTCAGCATTATTAGCTAAAAGCTTAAATCTTTTTTTAAATGAAAGCTTAGCTCAAATCCTTTCGAAATAGCACCTATACCATCTCAAAATATTATTTTTTCCCAAAGTTAGAGCGTAATAAAGATTGGACCTGGATTTTTTGTTTAAAACATTAATTAATAATAAAAGCTAAAATTGGGTTCAATCTTTACTATGCTATAACTTTAGGAAAAAAAAATATTTCGATATGCTATAACTACTATTTCGAAAGGATTTGAGCTCAGCTTTCATTTAAAAAAAGGTTTAAGCTTCTAGCTAATAATTCTGAGGAACTATAAGCGTTTGAAAATCTAGTAACTTTTTTAGTGATTTTCTTTAATGACCTGTAACTAGGGAGATATTGAGCGTTGGCCTCTAAAATTTTGGCTTTCTTCATATTTCTGCATCCAGAAAACATTCTCAAAATTTGAGCAAAAACGGTGACCCGAAGGTGAAACACTCTCCTTGTTAGCTATAGGTGATTTACACCATTCAGTTATAGCATTTGTTGATGATTTATTGTGTATTTCACAGAGTTTTGAACAGCACCTAGAACATTTAGAAGAACTGTTCAAAAAATTAGAGAAACACAATTTAAGATTGAATTTCAAAAAATCAAATTTTGTACAGAAAGAAGTACAATTTCTGGGTCACATCTTATCAGCAGAAGGGCTTAAACCTCAACCTGAAAAGATTCAAGCAATAAAAGATTTTAAGAGACCTATTAATAAAAAACAATTGCAAAGTTTTCTAGGTTTCGTAAATTTTTATACAAAATTTACAAGAAATTTCTCACATGAAACTATTCCGTTATTAGAATTATGAAAAAAAGAAAATAGTTTCATATGGAAGGAAGAGCAAGAAAATGCATTTAATAAAATAAAAGAATTGTTTATAAAAAATATAATGCTGAAATTTGCAGATCCTAGAAAGCCATACATTCTGACTATAGACGCAAGTGATTATGCTGTAGGAGCAGTATTAAGCCAAAAGAATGAACTAGATGAAGAAGAGGTCATTACTTTTATATCAAGAACATTAAAAGGATCTGAAGTAAATTATTTCACTACAGAAAAAGAGATGCTGGCAGTAGTATGGGCCCTATATAAATTAAGTACATATTTACTAGGAGCAAAGAAAATAATCTTAAAAACAGATCATGAAGCATTAATTTTTTTAAGAACATGTAAATTCTTGAATGCTAGATTAAGAAGATGGAATCTAGCAATTCAAGATTATAATATAAATTTAGAATATGTACCAGGTATAAAGAATATAATTGCAAATTTTTTAAGTAGATGTGATGCTATTAAAACAGATAATGAAATAATCATATCTAGTTTATTAGCAAAAAATCCATCGAAAGAATTAAGAAAGATGTTCAATTCCTTAGCAGAATTACAAAATAAGGACTCAAGATTAAGAAAAATTATCGAGAGATACCTTAAAAATGAAGGAAAAATAATCAACAGATATAAAATAATAAATAATATTTTATATGTGAAAGCTAGACAAGATTATGTTCAGATTGTTTTACCAGATGAAGTAACAATGTGTTTAATTCAAGAGATACATGAAATATATGGACACATCGGATCTAAAAAAATAATTAGGATGATAAGAGAGGATTTTGCTACATATAAATTAAGAAAAAATGCAATAAGATTCACTTCAACTTGTGATGTATGCCAAAAGAGTAAATATATTAATACGAAATATAATACTCTATATCAGCCTATAATAGCTGAAAAACCGAACGATTTATTATCAATAGATTTTTATGGACCCTTACCTACATCCAGGGGGGGCACCAAGTATCTACTGACAACTGTTGATGTATTTAGCAAGTACGTGGTACTATACTCGATAAAAAGAGCAAATACTCCAACAGCCATAAAGAAAATTATTGAAGATTATGCAAAAAATTATGGTAAACCCAAAAAGATCATATGTGATCATGGTACTCAATTCACATCTGATAAATGGGTGAATTGTTTAAAAAATAATGATATATAATTAGTATATTTATCTGTGAGACACCCACAAAGTAACATTGTGGAAAGAATTCATAGAGGAATAGGGAGATTCTTTAGAATTTTTGTAAAAGAGAATCATCAAGGATGGGCAAAATATGTAGAAATTATTCAGAACATCATGAAACCACTGAATATACTCCCATTGAATTACACATAAATAAAAAACCAACTAGATTCTGGAAAAAATGGTTAAGAATAGAGGAAAACCGAGAGAATAATCTAGAAGAAAAAATTTTCTTAGCATATAAAAATATAAAAGAAAAACTAAACAAGAAAAAAGAAAAATTTAATAAAGATAAAGAGCACTTTCAGTTTAAAATCAATGAAAAGGTTCTTTTAAAAGCAAATTACCTATCAGAAAGTAGTGAAAAAAAAATCGCAAAGTTTTTTATGATTTACGAAGGACCGTACATCATAAAAAAAATCATAGGTCCAGACACCTATATTTTAATGAACGAAAGGGGGAAAGAAAGAGGAACTTTCCATACTTATCATTTAAAAAAATATTATACGAATTAAGAAAAAAGTAAAATTAATAAACAAGAAATAATACATGGTACAGAAGTAGTTTATCCCATGGAATCACTAGATAAAAATTAAAAAATAATATAGATGTCAGATAATTTTTACTTTTATCTAGGGGGGCTAAGTAGACGCAGAAGCCACGAACAAATTAAAATTTTTTCTATCCAAATAGAATGCATATTAGAAAAAGAAATACAGATTCTAAGAGAAAAAGAATTGTCTAGAATATTCGATTTTCAAAATAAAAAGAAATCGAATATTCCATAAAATAAATTCAAAAATAAACAGAGAGGGGCAAGTACTATAAAAGGCCCAGCAATAATAAAAGGAACATCAGTGTATAAATTAGCAGTCAAAAGGAAAAGAGTTCAAAGTTCATGGCTAGTAAAGTCGACGTACAAACATATACAGAAGATTTTGGACGTTGTGACGCAGCGACGCAAGGAGAAGACGTTCAGTTTTTCCCGAGGACACTACATTGGATAGCAAAGAGGAAAGCGAGTACCAAGACGTATGAAAAGTCCACAAGAAAACCAAAAATTGAAAAGGAAAAGCTAAAGAGAAAGAAAACACAAACGAAACCAACAAATACATGGAATGAATGGACCCAATACGATCTTGGTGACTTGGAAGACCGACCACCAATGAAAATAATTATACGAAGGAGGGCAAGAAGGAGCCGAGATGAGAACAAGCCATACGATCCGGAGATGCCCGGTACCTCATATGACGAGTATGAACCTCAAATGGTGCCATTAAAAAGGTAATGAAATACCTAAAATATTATTTTAATAATAAAATAAAAAGATTTTAATTTGAAAAAGAAGAGAGAAAAAATTATAAAATAAATTGAAAAATAGAAAGAAAAGATTAAAGTATTTAAAATAGAGAAAAAATAAAATAAATAAAAAAAAAAATACTAAGGGAACAAATATTATATGTTTCTCATTAGACGCCAAGATGAACTAGAGGACGAGGAACATCAACAAAGAGAGGCAACAGCTAGACGGCAAAAGCAACACGATGAGTGGAAAATGGTCCAGGACAAATATGAGACTCTATTGGATTTTGCAATACAAGAGATAGAAACAAAAGTAAATAAAAAATTGAGTGAAGAAGAAGAACTCAATACATTGCAATTAAGTGTAGAAAGAGAATTAGACCAATGGGTCAAAGATTTAGTTAAATAAAAGAAAAAGAAAAAGAAAAAACTTTTCTAATTAAAATATATTCTATTTTATTGTAGATAGAAATAAACTTCCTCTCTGTTTTATTATTTTGTGTGTGTCAAAATCTGTAAATGTAAAAATAAAAATAAAAAGAAAACGATCAACGAGACATCCAGTGAGGAAGCTGCAAGGAGAAGAAGAAAAAAATAAATCTAATTTAGTTAAATTTTTATTATTACTATTATCATTAATTAATATTAAAATATTAACGTTTTTATCTTTTCAACTAAAATTTTTATAATTTTAATTTGTTAAATATTCTAATTGTTTATTTTATTAAATATAATTAATTGATTTTATTTTAATTTTAAATACGCTAAATAACTTTAAAGAGTTTAAAATTCATTACTTAAAAGGCGGTCGGAACCAAATCGGTGACTTGCGGTATATATCAAGTCAGCATTTTTCGCTTTACGATAATATTTTGTATATTTTTATGTCTTAAACTATTTCAAATTATTCTTTATATACATGACTAGAGGAAATGACTATATTTTTACCATATGAATAAGTAAATAAATTATTATAAGCATTTATTACAAATATCAAACTGACTTGACATATACCGCATGCAAAAAACTGTCGTGTCGATTGTTAGGTGGCATTTTTCGCTTTATAACAATATTTTGTATATTTTTGTAGCTTTAACTATTTTAAATTATTCTTTATATACATGACTAGAGGAAATGACTATATTTTTACCATATTAATAAATGAATAAATTATCATAAGCATTTATTACAAGCACCGAACTAAGTCATCGATTTGGTTTCGACCGCCTCTTAAGAATAAGAAAAATAAAACAAAAAGAAAAAGAAAAAAAAAATAATAAATTGACTAGACATTTAAATGCGATCGAGTGTTTGTGTTTACAAACGCTGGCCATGTGGCTCAGTATAAAAACAATAAACACAAGCACGCGACCAGCCGTTAAACGAGGGTTTTTAATCTTCTAAGAAATAACGAGCATGCAAAGCCGTTTAAATGTAACTATTTAAAATATATAGAAAATATTTATGTTTCGAAAAAATTTAAATGCATTACTATGTAAATATAATTGAATGTTGAGTTTATACAATTTAAGATTGTTTTTATTAATAATTCAGATTTATTAAAATAATAAATACAAACATTCACTTATATAACGTCAAATTTGTTTAGAGATAGAATTTAAAATATTTACATGTTCTTAATTAAACGATATTCTGTAGGTAAACGATTTTCAATTCTATCTGGGGGCTATGTAACGGCTCATATTAATTTGTTACAAATTAATTTTGTTTAACAAAGAATAGGTCAAAAGAATGAATATATTTAAATAAAAAATAAGAATAATTTGAAAATAATTAGAGCATCCAGATTACCGATCTAGGTCGGTAATGAAGATAACTCAATATATATATATATATATATATATATATATATATATATAAGAAAATAAATAGAGAAATGAAATGTTCTGTTTCTTTTAATAAAAATATTATTAATCTCTTATTGTTAATTACAAAATATAAAAGTAAAAAGAAACAGAACATTTCATTCCTATAATATTTATAAAAGAAAAAAGATTATTATGGTAGAAATTAAAATAGAAAAGATGAACTTTTTTAAATAATAAACAAAATAATTAATAAATTAAAGATTAAAATTATGTTAGCAAACAAATACTTTAACTATAAAAAATGATAGGAAATAGAATGTTTTCTTCGAAAGCATTCTACTTCTTATTTAAAAAACGAATGTTCCATATCTCTTAATACTATCAATATTAAATTGGTAATAATAAATAAAATAAAATATAATTGTTATGATTAAGGAAGCATTCCTTTTTTATAATGATAACCTTTGATGACTATGAGAGAAATATAATGTTATTTTTATCAATATTTTAAATTAAATTAAAGAAATAATAAATCAAAGTTATAGAACATTCTATTTCTCTTATAGAACATCATCGAAGGTACATCAAATGGTATAAAAAGGCCTGCGACGAGCCAAGAAGGATTCATTCGATCTTATACCGTCAAAGGCATAAGACTTTAGCACTCTGTATTAAAATTTACATCATGTTGTTAAATGTATAAAATATAAATTTCTTTAATCAATAAAAAACAAAAGATTCAAGTTTAAATGAGACTATGTTACAGTTCATTTAGAATAGTACAACTCATCTCATTTCATACATTATTTGCCATAGAATAAGTAAATAAATTAATTATCGCACATTGAAAAGTATTGCACTTGGATATGTCGTCGATAATAATTTATTTAGTCATATGTCATTAAATAAAAGTGTTATTTATCGCACATTTAAGAGCATTGCACTCAAAGATGTCGTCGATTTAAACACTTTTCTGCATTTTCCATATAATAAAAAAGTTTATTATCGCACTCCTTAGAGTATTGCACTCAACGGAGTCGTCGATAATAACTTTTATCACTTTACCCTCTCCTCCACACGTAAAGAAAATTATAAACTATCGCATCTCCAAGAGTATTGCACTGGAGGAGATCGTCGATAAATATAATTTTCTTTTATAATATTGTTGTATGCACCTTGTATATGCATGTAATAGAGTTGATTAATGGAGTAAATTTAAATTCGGCAATTAGAATATTACCTGGCGACCGTGAATAAAGTCAAGCCCGCTTCAACTTATTTTCTTGAATCGTCATCATATTCTTTGAATTGATGATGTGACTCAGTCTTATTGATCTATCTGATTTTATGTTTTATTAACAATGTGTTATACTTTCCATACAAATTTTAAAATCATATTCGAAAGACTGAAAAATTGCATTCAAAGATAATTTAAATACATTGAATTAGGCACCTATATATTTTATTTGTTTATATATGAAGATAAATAGAAAAATGAAACTTTAGATATTATAAGAATACATTTAATGCGTAAATCTTATTATTAATGCAATAATGATAAGTTTCAATTGATTTTTTTAAATCAAATATTTTTTAGAATCAATTGGAGTACGAAACAAAAGTGATTAATAATAGTAACAATCAAAATTCAGAATTGAATAATGATATATCAGATTTTGCACGAGATGTTAATGAAGAACTGTATCAACCTTATAGTGTAGATGCAAATCAAAGAGGATATCAATTGAATCACCATTATAAATTAGATGATCAAAGTCACAATTATTCAAAGATAGGTGGCTTATATGCTCGAGGATGTAGTAATCACTATAATAAATGCAATAGAAATAAAGAATCGTCTGTTAAAATTTGGACATGGCAAGTAGGCGACAGATGTATGGCAAAATATTGGGAAGACAACATGGTAATTTTATTATAAATAAAAAGTTGATTTAGTAGTTTAATTTTTGAAAATTATCAAGTTTAAAAATTGCAAAAAGATATAACCTAATGTTTCTAACAGAATTTGAAAGAGGAAGCCAAACGCTTCATTTTCCATTTTTGATCACTTTGTATAGCCTATTTTTGGCGGAGATACAATCATTTAAAAATCGTCATTTTTTAAACAAAAAAAAGTGGCGCGTTTTTTTTTGCCAAGTGTATTTCTTTAAATCCTTACCAAAAATCGAAAAAAAATTTATTAAAGAATTTAACTAAAAAAAATTTGAAAAATTCGAAAAATTCCATTCTATTTCCATCATAGATCCTTTTGACCTAAAGCTCTGAAATTTTTTTTTATGATTTTTGGTAAGGATTTAAAGGAATACACTAAGCAAAAAAAACGCGCTACTTTTTTTTGTCTAAAAAATGACGATTCTCAATACCAAAGAAAATCTTCTCATTTTCTCTTGTAAAATAATTATGCAGGTGTCACTTTGCTTAAGGACTGAAAATAAAAAAAAAACAATATGTACTATAGAAAAAATTGTCTGTATTCTGTAATGTAAAGGTTGGAATTTATTCATACTTTTTCTCCAAGATTTAGCAATCCCGCTATTAGTCGCAAGCACGTGGTCTACTGTAGCCTAAGTGTGTAGACTTATCTATCATATGCTTGGGAGACATCTGACCATGTATATGGATGAATTCCAACCTTTTTATTACAGAGTACAGCTCATTTTTTTTTATTATATATATCTACTAGGGGGGTACCCCCTGCTCGCGCTGCTCGCCAACCCCCGTGCATATTTACACTCAAAAAAATATTAGTCAGTAATGGAATTTGAACTGACAAAAATTATTAATAAAATCAATATTAATTATATATTTGTTCAGACAGATTTCCACACCACCCGATGAGGTACTGTCAATAATACCTTATAATTAATAATTTATAATATAAATTAAATAGTAAAAAATGTATGGTATTACGGCGTGTTGGTTTTTTTATTTTAAATAATTATATAAAATCAATATAATAATTTTAAGTTATTTTAAGACATGTTAAAATTAATTAAAATTATTCCATTTTTTTATACAATTATTTAAAATAAAACCATAGTTCCCTTTGCCTGTAGCCCTACAGAACCATACAAGTCTATATTCCTTCCTCCTTATATCATAGACTCTATTTACGACCCATCATCCACCATCAGTATTACATATTTAAACAGAGTTTTAAAAGTCATTTTATTATTTGTACAATTTTTAATTATATTATTGTTATATAACAATTTTCCAATTAATATTTATCTCTTTTGAAGGGAATCCTCATACCGACATAGAGTTCTACCTTATCTACATTTAAATTATGAATTTTAATAAAAATTTAAATATTCATGACTGAAATTCGTAGGAGAGGCACATTCTTAACATGCCAAAGAATTTATTGCAACGTTAAAAGACAATCCAAGGGTAAAAATAAAGGCGAAAACTGCTTAATACGATTAACTTTCCAATGTAGTTATGAGTAATCGTATTATGCAGTTTTTGTCTTCATTTTCAATTTTATTCTGTCTTTTGACGTTGCAATAAATTCTTTAGGATGTTAAGAATGTGCCTCTTCTATGAATTTTAGTAAAAAATAGTTAAATTTTTATTAAAATGCATAATTCAAATGTAGATAAGGTAGATCCCTGTGCCGGTATGAGGACACCTCTTAAATCTTTGTTTAAGTATGTTTATTAGAATAATTATTATAACTTGATATTTTTCAATTAAATATTATTGTAACATATCTTACAATAATATAAAACAGAAATTTTTCTTATTATAATTATTCTAAATTTAAAGTTTAATACACTGACAGAAATGTTATCTAGAGGCAAACGGAATATACTTGGTCCTAGTATAAATATGTTTGTTTTACGTCCTAGCATAAATCCACTTGAAGGTAAAATAACATCTTTGCAGCAAAAACTGCAATTTTGATTCAAACATTTAGTTACTAGCATCTAATGGATTTAGTTTTCCATCTAAATAATACATCAATAAGGAGTCATCCACTTGCTGTGAGATACCTCTTCTGTCAGTGTACGTAATTGAACTCTATGTTTTTAAATATTATTATTATTTAAGATTTTTCAATTGTTTCTTATATTTGAATATTAATTATTGTTATTTTTTTATAATATTTAGTATCTTTAATTTATATACTCGAAATTAATATATTTCATTTTATTTTTTATAAATATTAGTTTTATTCAAAATATATATTTTACAATAAATTTCAATATCATTATGAATAATCATAATATTATTAATTAATATATTTCATAAATAAAACAATAAAATTAAATAGTATAATTTTTCCTTATTTATAAATTATTTTAATTTTATTTTTAATATATCTTAATTTTATTTTTAAGTCTTTTGAATGTATAAAATATATATTTATATTGCTTTTAAATATCCTTGACTTTCATGCTAGTATTAAAAAAGATATATTAAAATAATTTCTACAAAATTAATAGAATGTATTTTCATGTTTGTTTTTATTAAAATTATCGATTATTTATTCAATAATAAATAATTTTTAATATTATTTATTAACTAAATAAATCAATATAATGTGATATATAATGATATAAATTTTATTTTTTTTTTCGTTTTATAAAATTATTTTTTATTTTTTGTTTAAACATTTTATTATATTTAAATTCAATTGAAAATTTATAAGTTATAATAGGATTATTATTATTCTTTTTTTAACTTTTAATGCCATTATCGTAATTATAATAATATTGATTCAATCAATTAGTAATCTATGTACTTCATAAATAAAATTGTAAAGTATATATTTTCTATTTTATTAAATTTTATTTATTTCTTTTTAAATATATCTTAAGAGCAGGCCGAATTCGCTGTCCTTGTCTAATTGGCATTTTGGTTATTTACTCAAGTTTTAATCGGTGTATCTTCAAATTAAAGGTTGAGCGCAATAGATATTATTATAAACATCTATGCACAAGAAAAAAAATATCTACCGGTTTGTTTTTGAGAAAAGTAAGTAACGCGAAAATATTATAAACATAAACTTTTACTTTAGCGTTACTTACTTTTCTCAAAAACAAACCGGTAGATATTTTTTTTCTTGTGCATAGATGTTCATAATAATAATATCTATTGCGCTCGACCTTTAATTTGAAGATACACTGATTAAAACTTGAGTAAATAACAAACAACTCCATTGTTACTCGGTCGGTATCAGGTTCTACTCCGGCCTACCGTTAATGCAAGTCTTTTCGATGTATGAAATGTATGTTAATTTTCTTTTTTAATGTATTTGATTAATTTTCTGTTATTATAAAAGATATATTTATTATTTTTATTGATTTATTACTTAAACATATTTCATATTATATTTTATAATATAAAGAAAATTACATTAGCAATACGTAATAAATATCTATAATATATTGTATTATGAATTGTAACATAATATCCCATTCTTGGAACACGTATTTCTAACTTATATTGAATAATTTTATTTGTCATACATTTATAATAATATGTTACGTTGTTCCAATTTTCAAAATGAATTTTTTCATTTTCAATACCGATATAGTTATTAATTGCGTTATTTAATCGAGATTAATCTGTATTTTCATTCAAATTTTCCATGTATTCTTCGTACTGTTCCTGAAATCTTTCAAATTCGTTTATTTGGTTATTTAAATAATCTAAATCTTCTTGATGTTGTAGGTTTTCTACTATAATGTATTCATTGAAACTGGATCCCATTCCATTTTATAATGATTTAATTATTATTAGTATTAATTAAATTGAACTTCAAATAATATTATTATTAATTTTTTTTATAGAAAATAGAAAGTTTGTTTTCATTTTCTTTTTTATTATTTTATATTAAATTTTTTTTATAGAAAATTTAAAGTATGCTTTTATTTTCTGTTTCATTATGTTATATACGAAAAAACAAATGTTTTATTAGTATCTAAGGAATATAAATATATTTTTAATTTAAAAAAAATTAAAGTTATTATTTTTTGTTGTTGTTTCTTTATTACTTCTTTTCATACTATATTGGTTAATTCATTTTTAGTTTTTAATTCATTTTGAATACATATTTTAGAAGGATTTTTACTTCTTGAAAGAGCAACATATAATTGTCCATGTGAAAATAATAATTTTCTTATGAATATTCCTACGTTCTCAAAACTTTGACCTTGTGAATTATTTATACTTATAACAAAAGCTAATACAATAGGGAATTATTTTCTATATAAAATAAATGTTAAAGACGATGATTCATTTGTGCTTAATGTAATACGCGGTATAAAAACTTTATTTCCTTTATGATGTTAAGGAGTCCACCAGCAGTTGAAGTAGTAAGGTAAATTGAAAAGAAACTCAATGGCTTAACTGCTCAAATATAAACTTTAATTTAGATTAAAAAACGACATTTTGTTTCTTTAAAGGAATACGTAGGCTATTGACGTTTGTTATTCATACAATAACATGATTAATAAAAGAAAACTTGTAATTAGCCAAATTTGTTAGTGAGGATATTTGTAAGGATAATGTTAATCAACTTATATTGATATAATATGTTTTATATTGCAACTATAATTATTTATTGTGAGTAATTTAAAAAAAAAATACGAATTATGTGATGCTTTGTGATACCTCTTCATTATTGTAAACAAATTGTTTTTTATTTCAGATATATGTCTTGAAAAGGCTCTAAATTTATATAAAAAATAGAGCGAAACGTCGACTTTATAAAAACTATGTTGGTTTTAATCTAAATTAAAGTTTATATTTGAGCAGTTAAGCCATTGAGTTTCTTTTCAATTTACTTTATTTCTTTTATTTTCGCCTATAATTACTTTAGCTTCTATATTGTATTTGAATAATCTTGTTATTTTTAATCGTGTTCCATTGCATAATCCATCTTTTATACTTAAATTTCTAATCAGCATTATTACCGCATTTATTTTTAAATTAAGTTCATGTGGAGGTAATCGTTTTCTTATATTATTTAACATTTCTATTGGATAATTAAAATGAATAGTATCATCTGTTTGATGAACACCCTTATATGTTGCATAATCCATACTATAATATGTCATTGTTTCATTATTAATTAAATTCAATATTTTATTATTTAAAATATTTACATCTTTATTATGTGTACTTGAAATAACATTTTTTGAAAAACAATAATTATTGTTAATGTTTTAATAAATTTTATTACAAACATTATTATTTTTCCATTTTTCTGGTATAATAAATTTATCAACTTTTCCTTCTCCGATATCTAATAAAAATGATGGAAAATTTTCATCATTAGATCTTACATTTTTTTAAATTTAAAAATATAAAACATGGGGCAAAGGGTTGAATATTTTATAGTTTGTTCTATAATTGTATTTTTCTGTCCGTGTTTTAATACAGGTAAAATTTGACGAAAATCTCTACCTAAAATAATTATTTTTCTCCCAAAAATTTCATTATTGTGACAGACATCTTTTAATGTTTCGTCAACTATTTTTAAAGCTTTTTTGGGAATCATTGATGCGTCGTCCTATATAATTAAATTTGTTTCTCTTAATTTTTTCTTATCTGAATCATATTTTAAAAATGCACTTTCAATGTTATTTAAATCTAACGGTAATCTGAAAGTTCGGTGACTGGTTAAACCTTTTGGTAATAAAATTAAGAGTCAGCTGTATACCGACACAGTTACCTGTTTTACCGAATCTATTTAAAATTTATTTTTTATAAAAACTAATAGCTTCAGGCAGAAATAAAGAGATGGTTTCGATTCGTGTAATAGAAAGCAATATTTTCTCTGATAAGAATAATTTAATTCCACCACTTTATTTTCAAGAAAAGTTGAAATAACTTGAAAATCCCATTATTTGACACCAATTTCTAATTTTTGAAGTTATTCCAACTTTTCTTAAAAACGAAGCAATAAAATTAATTCATACTAATCAAATAAAATATTACATTTTATTAAACACATCGAAACCATCTTTTAATTTTTGCCTCTTGTTGCTAATTTTGGGAAAAAAGTCAATTTTTTAATTAGAAAAGGACAGAGATACAGCGGACTCTTAAAGCAATACCTGTCCAAGCCATTGATAAGAATTTTTTTTCATTGTTATAAAATAATATATTAATGTTTTATATAAAAATATTTTTCCAGAACCTCATGGTCCATCTATGAAATAAATTTGATGATTATTATTTATTATTTGTTCAAAAATATGTTTTTGATCGTTATTCAATTGTTTGTACATTTTATCAAATTTTTTTTTTATCTCCTATCCGAAAGTACGGGGTTCCTGGCGGGATTCAGCTCCGGGAACAACGGCTTTTGTAACTTATTTCACTTTGGCTAGCAACGACCTCTTTGTGGCTTGTTTAACTTAACAACGGCCATGACAGAGCTTGTAGCCTAAGAACAATTGTCACAACTATCGTTCTTTTATATATCTTTCGCATATAAACAACACATTGTTGGTCATATAATTTAGTTTTAAATTTAAATTTCATTAATTAATTAAACTTTTTTTTATTTTAAATTTGATAATCGTACTTTAAAGAAAACAATTGAAAAAATTTTATTTGCACTTTATTTTTTTGAAATAATCTTTATCTTATATACTTATCTTTGTTTTCATAATTTAATATAATCATTATTTTTATTTTCATAATTTTATAGAATTATCTTTATTTTTAAATATAACCTTTAACATAGTTTTCATAAATAACATACATTCGACAAGGTTTCACAAAAGTCGAGCGAGCGATATCTATACATAACCACGTACACTGTTGGACAGGAAATTTCTATATATAACCATGTACTTTTGGCTGGAGATAAAGAAAAATAGTATACAACACGCGGCCAGAATGTTAGATACCCTGGCGTGCGTGATATAAAGCCTCGGCTTTGCCTCGGCCTTAGTATCACGCACGCCAGGAAATCTAACTTTCTGGCCTTGGGTCGTAATATACTATTTTACTAAAATTTATAATTTCATCATTGATTTCTTCGTTTTCCTCGATATAGTTTTTATTTAGTTCAGGTAAACCAAAATTTTCACATGACGTTTCTTCTGAATTTAATATTTGATTAATATGGGATAAAGCTTTATTTTCTTTATTTTCTTTAAAATCTTCTATAAAAATTTTTTTATATTTTCCCAAATAATATTAATTTGAATATTTTCACATGGTAAAAACATGCAAAAAATTTACGTAATTGTACTGGTAATATAACATGGCATGCTTCTTTAAAAATATAATAAATTTGTTTTTCGTGTTCTATTAAATTCATGGCAAGAGCAGTTTCTTCATAAGTATTATAAGTTATATTTTCGTAAGTTCGTAAATCTTTAAAAAATATTGGACCTTTTACCCTGTTTAGTATTAATTTAAAAAAAAAAACGTGCACTATCTTTTGGTGATACTACATTTAATCTATCTAAATTTTGATCTTTTTTATCCAAGATTTAGTCTTAGAATTAAAAATATAATATTGTGAAATATTAACATATTTAATTTTTTCAGCAAAATCATCTTTCTTTTTTAATTTAAACCATGCGGTCAATGTTGTTTCTTACTTGTTTAATGCTGAATGTATATCATTTTCATAAAAAATTATTTTTTGTTGATTTTCTGTATGGAAATTCAATTTTGATTGTATGACTTCTACCGCATAGTGGAAATTCTTGTAATTTCCATGCTATTTCCATTAGACTTATATATCTTCCATCTATTTATTGAGTTATTTCAACATAAACATCATCTTTATTATTTTCTTCAATTTTATCTTGTTTTATTTTACAGTAAGCTTTATCTACACCTTTATAAATATAATCATAAATATATTTTAAACTTTGTATTGACATACAAAGTTCAGTATTGATGTGAGCATTATATTTTGCTAACAAAAAACTGTTGTAAGGGACTACCATTAAATTATCAACTTGTATAATTTTATTATTATTTTTCAAATTATACGTATGATTATCTAAAATATTATATCTTCTTTTGTATTGTGGATATTTGTTTTCTTCGACTATTGTAATTTCATTAAATGATTGTAGAAATTTGTTTCTATATATAGTTTTATTTTTATGGTAACAAGGTTATTTATCTGTATGTGGACCCTATGACATGTGTTTAAGTACTAATTTTTATAAATATTCATTTTCAGATGAAGGTATTTCTGTTGAAATATATTTATCAATATTTTCTGGAGTTAAGATCTTATGATTATGATGTAATGTTATAATAATATGTGCGTGAGGTAACCCTCTTTTTTGAAATTCAATCAAAAATACATAAGCTACAACAGGACAAATAATCTCGTTTTTTATAATATCATTCAATAACATTTTAAATTCTGTATAAAATAATCTTACTGTGATATTTGGTATGTCATTGGGAGTTGTTCCTTCTGGAAATTTTTTAAATATTTCTTTAAATTATTTTCATTTAGGATTACATGTCATTGTTATAAATAAGTCCTAATGTTCTCATTATTGCCATGGCATCTTGATAATATTGCTGCATATATCTTGGACTACCAATATATGATGAGGGTAAAATAAAAAGATTTCCAATTCTTTCTTTGTTTTTAAAATTTGTTGAAACATTTGAAGCACTATTTATTGCATGATCTAATAAACCTTGATAATATTCTATGAGTAATTGTTATTCCTTCTTGATTATTTCTAAAAAAATTCATTCTATTACTTTCAACCGTTACATATGCATGTATTATGTATTTTTGTGTTAATCTTCCACAATATAAAATAGGGATGGAATTTTTCAAATTTGGTTTTCAATGGATTCTATATAAATAATATTGTAGTATTGTAAGACAATCATTGTTTTCAATATATTCATTTTTTCATATCCTATACTCCAAGCTAAATCTCCTGCTGGAAACATAGGAAAAACCATTGGATCTACGTGATGAGATAATTTATTTAAATAAGTATGAGTAATTTCATTTCCAGAAAATAATTTCGGATACACACAAAGATCATAATTATCTGGGATTCCTGAATTAGATACTATGATAGCACCACATTCTGAAGTTAGTGGTATGGAAAGTTATCTAAGGAACGTAGATATTAGCTGATTGTTAAAAAATAATTATATCAACAATCTATAATATTGGTAACTATGTATTAAATATATACTCCATTACGTAGCCTTGAATAAGTATTTCATAAATATAAAATTAAAAAATTTTTTGAATTTCTTTCATAATGGTTTATAATGATTTTATGAAGAGTGTATAAGGGGTATGAGGAGTTATGAGGGGTGACTTGTGAAGCGAGGGGATGACTTGTGAAGCGAGAGGGTGACTTGTGGAGTTAGGGGTGACTTGGGTAGTGAGGGGTGACTGGGATAGTGAGGGGTATCTTTTTTATTTAAAAAAAAAACATTCCAAGAGACATTTTTACGTTATTTTGAGGGGTGACTTGTGATTTTTTGAGGAGGAGAGAAAAATAATGAGGCGTAGTAGTGGGAAGGGTGGTAGTGGTGGTATAGGGAATGAGTAACAAACGCATTGATAAAATAAGGTGTATTTAGCTAAATTATCTGAGGGGTGTATGAGTGATGTATGAGGAGTAGCAAAAGGAGTGACTTGGGTAGTGAGGGATGTTTTTTTTTTCAAAAAAGATCATTTCTAGACAGATTTTTACGTTATTTTGAGGGGTGAACTGTGATGTTTTAGGCATACAAAATAGGGGAGGAATAATGAGGGGTAGGAGAGGAGGTATATTTTTTTTACATAACTATATCATATAGGGAGATCTATATATATATATATATATGTATATATATGGGACATTTCGCACCAACTGGAAGAGCAACAAAATGAAAATTGTTGGAAGTTCGAGAATATATATTTTGTTTGTTACCTAAAATATGTGAAAAAGTTTTCAAGGATCTAGATTAAAAGTATCAAGAGCTATAGATCCTTAATATTTGGAAATTTTTCAAAATTCTTGGAAAAATTCCGATTTATTATTTTTTTTCTGAAAATCCTGATATTTCAGAGGGAAATTCAATAACAATACTTCTTGTTGTAAATGAAGAGGAGAGTTAGTAAGATTTTTTACAGACCTCAGTTTTGAAGTTTTGTATTGGTTCTTATATGTATTACATAGTAATTGAAATTATTCATTGTCCGCCACTTCAGAAATTGTTTCTCGAGGGCTTATTTTCTTTCATTCTACATAAACTTTAAAATAAATTTTTGATTGTGTAAGTCAGAGCCATCAATAAGCAGTTATGACAGTTTTAAAAATGTATTTTCATGTGTTTTATTTTTCACATCAAATATAAATATATATTTTCATGTATGATTTATTTTTCATAATAAATATAAATATATATTTTCATGTATGATTTATTTTTTCTATTGTTAATAAATTACACATGAAAATATATATTTTAAACTGCCATAACTTCTTATTGATGGGTCTGACTTACATGGTCAAAAATTTATTTTAAAGTTCATGTAAAATGAAAAAAAATAAGCCCTTGAAAAACAATTTCAGAAGTGGCGATAAATGAGTAATTTCAATTACTATGTAATACATATATGAACCAATAGAAAACTTCAAAATTCAGGTCTGTAAAAAATTATGATAACTTCCCCCTTCATTTACAACAAGATGTATTCTCATAAATTTCTCTCTAAAACAGAATTTTCAGGAAAAAAATGATAAAGTTGGAACTTTTCCAAAAATTCTGAAAAATTTTCAAATTTTTTGATCCTTCTAATCTAAATCCTTAAACATTTTTTACATATTTTGGGTAACAAAAAAAAAATATTCTCAAAGTTTCAGCGATTTATATTTTTTTGCTCTTCTAGTTGGTGTAAAATGTTCCAGATATATATATATTTTTTTTATTTTTAGTCCTCAAGCAGAGTGACACCTTCATAATAATTTTACAATAGTGATCCAGGATGTTACTAAGGACTTAAAAAAAGATGTATGTATATATATAAATATATATGCGCAATTCTCTGACACATCACCTGATCAAAATTTTTTTTCTGCTGAAATTTTTTTTACATATTCTCTTATAACCCACAAACTACCCTTAATTTTTTTTGATTATTTCTCCACTTATTTTTGGAGCTATACGATATCAAAGTTTGTTTGTTTTCCGATTTTTGACATTTCAATTATTTCCAGTTCTACAAATAAGCATTTTTTATGTTATGTTCATTAATAATTTTTTTTACCAAATTCTCTGAATATTTAGAAAAAAATATTCAAAAAGTCATATAACCACATTAGAAGTTAAATATGTCCAATTCAAATCTTAAAATCTAAGAATTTAAGAGTTCGCTCCTTCCAATACACACAAAAAAATTCATAAAGATAGATTTTTTCAGTACAAAAGTATTCGTATCCCTCCCAGAACAGCAATCAAGCCCTCTTTCCAGCTAAAAATGAAATTAATGATCAAATTAAGCTAAAAATCACATGAAATGTCTGTAGGATCCATATAATAATGTTTTGAGCCACTCGAATTATCACCAAAATATTCATACCAATACATTTTTTTAGTACAAAAGTATCTACTCAAATCTTTGGCTGTTCAATTTTACTTCCTGCTACAGCTAAGAATAACATTCAAATTATACCAAGTTATAAATTGATCATTTAGCTTTGATGAAAATGACAATGTTTAATCTTAGAGTCAGAGATTTGTATAAAGATTCATGAATTTACATTCTTAGTAAATGAAATGAATGATCTGTAAAGAGCCTAGCGTTTATTCATATAGAAGAATTATTTAATTCTGCAACGTACATAACATAGTTCGTTAATATAGTATTTTTATAAAGTATGTAATAACAGAGTAGTATGTAGCTTGAATTTCGGAGAATTGCGACTCCAAGCTTTCAAGCTAAAATTCGTACGGTGCGCGTAGTGCTAAATTGGCACTTCATCGCGGGCGACTTGCATCGTCGTTTTAGACAATGACGAGCGATAGACCATCGCCGGACGCGCTAGAGGAAAGTCATAAGTAGACTTCCTTTCTTTTATATTCTATCGGTTTTATATAATAATAAACGTTAAATCTAAGTTGTGTCATCTCTTTTTAATTATTTGCACCCTCACACTCCCCTTGGAAGTGCGTATCAGTTAAATCCTACGTATCATATTTGGTGGCAGCGGTGAGATGATACGCAAACGAGAGAGCTTAAGCAAAAAAATATAAATTTTTTTTTAAGATAAACTTGAAAGAAAAACGCTTGAAGGAAAGGAAAATTTTTTTATCAAGAGAGAGAAAAACAGATTTTTAAAAATTGCAATATTTTTTAAATAAATATAAATTTTTGGGGTTGCATATTTTGAAATATTTTAAAAACGTGCGCTAAGAGTTAACAACTCAGAAGATCAGGACGATAGGAAGAAAGAAAAGAAGGAAGGACGTCCGAAACTTTATTCGAACCCAAGAAATGAGAGTGCTCTCATGATCACGCTGCTCACTCTCTGCTACAAAGAGTGAGTAAATTTGATGCAAATAATTATTAAATTTTTCCACGAGTATTATAGAGTCAAAAAAAATCCGAACGCATAGAAAACAAGTAAAGTAAAAATTAGAATATTTTTTTTTGTCATCTTATTAATAAAAGTGATTAGTGCGCGTTACAGTGTGCGTTTGAAAGTGAAAAAAATAACGTCAGATCATACTGATTTCATAATTAATGTTTATTCCCAACATCTTGCGGTAAGGTTAATTAATTATCAGCCTGCATAAGGAAATGTAACTCTTTCTCACGTGTAATTTTAATAGTGAAAAGTAAAATTTTAAAAAGTGTGAATTGTGAAATCTCGTTTTAAAAGTAAATAAATCGTGGAACATATCTGTTTATAATCTATTTCCAAAAAAGATGAAAACAACATAATCAAAATTCGTCAACGAGACGTAAGGGACACTCCATGTCCCCTATTAAAAGTTATTACAGTGACGAAAATTTAGATAGAATTAAGCGTATAAATAATGCACACTTAACGTGGGCATATTGTGCTTTGCTACCAATGTATAATCGGACTGCGAGCGCGCAAATGCCATATTCAGTAAATAACGTTACGTTGGGTCTGACAGGAAAAGAAATAAGTGAAATAACAGAAGAGTACGAAAGGGCCGCGTTGCAGGGTTTCGAGTTACCAAAGGAAGCATTAAACACCACCCAAGAAAAAATCGTACTAAATAATGGCGCGCTTTCACAAAATAAAGGAGAATCTGAAGCTCAAAAATCAAAATCGACCGAAAGTGCAAAAACTAATGATACGAGACTCACGTGGGAGAACCCGGAACTGTACATGGACTCAGGTCCGAACTAAATAATTTATTCTTTAATGCCGCATAATTACGCGAGTTTTCCGTATGCAAATTTTTCTCAACGAATTTCGCAAATATGCAACAAATAAACCCGACGTTAAATATGCAACGCGCAAATTTTCAAAATATACCTGTTATTATTACAGATAAATACCGCATTTTGACGGGAGCGTAGACGAATTGCCTTTATTTTGATCTGTGTTAAGGAGCATAATAAATAATGTTGGTTTAAGTTGCCAAATTTATATTATGTATGAGTTGGCGTCAAAACTTACGGAAAAAGCAGCAGATCTTTTTACGGAACGCTTGATACAATATGAATCAATCAAAGCTTTGATAAAAGACTAAGAATAGCAATACAATAATATAACAGTGCTAGAAAATTTATCAACGCAACTAAAAATAATAACACAGCAGCAGGGTGAATCGGTAACAGATTTCGGCGCGAGTGCACAAGCTTTATTGAACAGATTATTAACAATTTACGATACGGTTCCAATGTCAAATGTACAAGATCGGTTATCAAATAAGTAGCTAATAGAAAGAGATGCGTTGCAATATTATTTACTTGGACTAACTTCGCCTTTAGATGTGCAAGTGCAATGCGAGAAACCACTAACATTAAAAAAAGCTAGACAGCTAGCAGCCGATTACGAGGATAAGCAAAGAACGCGGCTGTTTGCGCAAATGAAAAATTCATTTATAAGTGACCTGCAGCCCGTAAATACTGTAGTGCAAAATACGCAGACTTTATCACAACCAAATATTCATTATATGATGCAATATAATCAACAACAATTACTAAATATGAATGAAAAACATTAAAAATTTGCAAAAAACAAGCAGATAGAAAGAAAGAATTAATTCAGACTGAAAGCATATTAAGTGAAGCGCAAAATGACGGTAAACTCGCATACATGCGAAAAAGTACAAACATACGAGAAGGAATTCTTGCAGCCAGTACACTGGTAGATAAGCCGCACGCAGTATCAGCAAGAAAAAAAACAGGGGACAGACATAAAGGAGCCCATAAGCAAGATATCAAAAAATAAAAGTTTATTGAAAAATATAAAAACAACTGACACAGACTCCAACAATAGAAATAATAACTGTTAAATCAAAGAGACAGCATTTACAGAGAGACAAAAATAATTTTGAAAATTAAGAGCAAAGAGGTTCACAACATGCGTCACAAGACAACGAAAATGACAGACAAAATAGTAGAAAAAGTATGTTAGAGACGGTTCCGGAAATGATAAAAAAAATGCGTGCTCGATGTGCAAGAACAAGAAATCAATGGCACAGAAGGTGTGCTGATAAATATTTGGGAAGAGATACCAGGAGAGGTTGTGGAAGTAATGAGAAATAGTGCACCTCAAATGGAAGTTATGACGTCGATAGGAGGTGATGCGTTCGCAGATGCCAAAGGAATATAACAGACTAGTGCCATGTATAATTTCAGAAAAAAAATAGAGAGGAAAAATCGTTAAGAATAAATCTGATGTTGAAATTATAAACAATGAAACAGACACAGAAAAACCTTTTCACCGGTGAATGAGGTAACCTCTGACGGATATAATAAGAGTTTGCTGTCATCGTAAAAGACAATTATAGGCACCATTTTTTTCAATGCCAACATCGCGAAAAATAGTCCTTGTTTTGTACTCTCTTTCTTATATGCGTACATTCTTAAATCGTAAACTACGTATTTCATGTAATCTGTTATATAGCAAATTATCATTTCAAACATTAATTAGTAAAAATAACAACAATAATAAATAATAAATATTAGAATAAACAATAATATATATGAAATTTTCTAATAGAATAAATAATGAACATTGTCTATAATTTTTCATATTTTTACTATCTTCAAACCTTTGACTAATAAAAATTTTGAATTTAAAATAATAATTGACTCATAATAAAATTAATGTTCATATCGAATTATTTAAAACTTAGTAATTTAAAACCATGAGTATAAAAATGAGAATTTATTATATTTGTTCTTTAATTATTCATTGCATTTATAAAAGAGATGTTATATATAACATTTGAAAGGAGGTCACATTTCTCTATCCTTTTCTAATCAATGAATACATTTTTTGCAAGAACTAATAACTTGTTGTTCTAAGTTTTTCAAGGTTTTCTCGAAAAAGCGATAAAATCAATTCTTTCTCATCAATTAAAATATTGCTTTTTTTAAATACGAGATGCAACTTTCTCTTTATTTTTTGCTAATATCATTAGTTTTTGTAAATAAATCAATCCTTTGATTAGAAAAGAACAAATATACTCAACCTGCTCTTAAATGTTATTAACGATACCCACATTTTGTGCCAAGGTTCAGCACATTAATATGTAAGACATTGAATTTACAGTGTCGAGATGCGAGTTTCAATACGCGCATATCATTTTTCGCAGTAACTTTGAAAATATGAAAATTGTACAAAAGATTTAAGTGAAAATCTAGAAAAAGAAATTTTAAGTGAGTCTGAAAGCGAGGAAGATAAACATGACATCAGTGAATCTGATTCACAAGGCGAAAGCATGGAGTAAGAAGAGAATGAAAGTGAAGTAGAAATAGATAAAAATGATTGAAATGAGACTGATTCAAGACTGATGCAAGATCTTGGAAAAGAAAAAGCTGACGAAGAAAAAGAACATACGGATATAATAGAAACAATTGAAGATAACGACGACAATAAACCAATAAGTTGCAGTAATTCTTTAAATGATGGTGCAGACGTATTCGAGGTATACGACGCAAGCAATAAATTCGCACAGTCATGGTTAGATTTGATAAGGGATGACAACATACCGAAAAATGCAAATTGTTTTTTTTATTCAGTCATAAAAGTGTGTAATTTAGTATTATCCGCAAGTGAGTTTAGAGGTATATTATAATATATCTATTCTTTATTAGAGGCAATATCATTAGGCGCATGTGGAGACCCGCCAACAGCAGAACATCACGTACAAGACACGCTGATGTAGATTGTGTATTAATATTTTCTTGTAAATTTAATCAAAATATCTGCGTGCATTTTATAATAGATTATGATGAAACGCTATGTTGTCATTTCAAGGCAAATAGTTTAAATAATTTTATTCATTTAAAAGGAAAACATTTTACTCCATACCTTTAAACAAGAAAAAATAACATAGTAAAAAGACATCAATATAATAAAGAAAACGAAGAAAGTATAGCGTCGAGCGAGAATGTCAATGAGCAATGAGATAATGATATCAACAAGCCAGGGACTCCTATTACACCTACGACAGACTCATTGGCGCAAAGAAAAGAAGCCGAATCACACAAAATAAGTGATGCACTTGAGCGTTGCCTTGTAAAGAATGCAAGGCCGCCGTGCGAAAAACCACCTTGGGTTCCGTAAGACAATTTTATATCCTGTGCATTCTTCAAAACACATATGGATGATAAAATATTAAAAACAGTTATTGAAAAGTGTATTAAAAAGTTGAAAAAGATAAGTTTGCAATATGAGATTCTTTACGTAAGCGTGGTAAGAGATTCAACAATGCTTTCAATTAGCGAGTGGGCGTATTTCATAGAAAGCTTTATCGAAATATTTGTAAACATATCGTTAGTAGCAGTATTTTATCAAAATAATACATTAGTACCATTGGTAGAGAATAGATACAGATTATTAAAAGAATATCATAAAGCCGCTATTGGGAAGCATAGAGGCATAAATAAAACTTATAGCAAACTAACAGCTGATTACTATTGGAAGAATGTGAGATCAGACGTACGACAGTTTGTGCTAGGCTGTGAAAATTGCGAAACAAAAAAACTAGTACGCGTTAAAACACGATTGCCAATGTCGATCACCGACACACCAGCAAGGGTTTTTCAAAAAATATCAATGGATTTCTACGGGCCCTTAACAACCACAAAAGAAGGTTATAGATATGTGTTAACAGTACAAGACTGGTTAACCAAATACTGTATTCTTACACCAACGGTACATGCAGACGTAGAAGTAGCACATGCACTTATAAGAAAAGTATTAGCGTTTTTGGGCCGCTATCTTACATAGTTACAGATCAAGGCAGTTATTTTATAAACAAGCTACTAGAAGAATTCGCAGAAATATTCAAAATAGAAAAATACTGTATGATTGCGCAGTATCCTCAAAGTCATCGAAGGCGTGCATTACACAATGACTAAATATTTAAAGGCATATATAGAAGAAACATCAGAGTGAGCCAAATGGCTAGATTTATGCCAATTAATTACGCTAGTATAATTGCACGAAACACGAAGCGACGGGTTACAGTCTTCATGAAGTTCTGTTTGGATGTAAAGTAAGCATACTGTAAAGCTTTCCACCAAAAGAAACATACAAAGAATATCTAAGAGAGACAGTATAAAATCTTTCGCAATAACAAACGCTAGCAGCAATGAATTTAGTACGAGCGAAATATAGGTCAAAATTTTATTACGATAGGAAATTAAACACTAAGCATTTTAGAGAAGGCGGAAGCGTTTACTTATCAAAACAACCGCAGAAGGGTAAATACGATGCGCAGTACGAAGAGCCATACGAAATTATAGAAATAAATAACGCGGAGCATAATTTTACAATAAGAAACGCGAGTAAAACAAAGACAGTTCACGTGGATAAAATTAAAAGAACAACAACTGTTAAAAACCCACCGCCCTTTAAAAATTAATTGAGTAATTAAATAAATTTTAGTTTATAACGGGAAGTTTTCCTTTCATTTATTTTATTTTCATCTTTTTTTGCGGCCTTCAGACGACAAAAAAGGAAAATATTTAATAAGCAATCCTTGTTCTGACCAGAGTATAATAAAACAAATAAAGAGTAGATAAAACTTAAGCAAGTTATGAAAATTGACAAGAAAAAGAGCCGCTCTCTGCTGAACCCGAAGACACGAATTTTTCGATAATTCATTCGCCATATTGCATCCGTCATTTCAAATTTAAAAAATATCACAATGAATTCGTCATCAGCGACCCCAAAACCCCTAAGTAAGAAATATCGTAAAAATGCAAAAAAAAGTTTTTTCAATAATGGATTTTTTTTTTTTTTAGAAAAGGTGATTATTTTGTATTTATTTATTGGTAAACAAATTATCAAAAATTATTTCATAAATTATAATTCTGTAACATATTGAGATGACTAAATTAGAAAAAATCCTAGGTAAATCGTATAAAAACTACTTTAAAACAGCAAAATAGTGTGTAAGAAAATGTGGGTCCTAGAAGAACCGCTGTGCCCATAAGAGTTAAAGTATACATTCTGTTTGATAACGATTTCTGTAATAAAGATAAACAAACGCTTATTTTAAAATCTACAATCGGAAGAACAGCACAGTACTTCGCAGGATCCGGGACTATCAGTGATCTTGAGAAAATTGATCGCCTAACATCTATAGGTAGTAGAAGCAGATTGTTATCCACATAAAATCACTCTTAATATCATTTTGTAGAAAAACTTCCCGCTGTAACAATTGTCAGTGTAAAAAATAAAAGTTTTCCTTTAAAAAATTGTTGACCTTTAAATATTTAAAGGTAAACTCCAAGGTCAAATTAAGGATCACCATTATATCCCATGTAAAAAGCTACAAAAAATAGCTCCATCGATCGAAAAAATATTCGAAGGTATCTCAAAACCTTGTTGCGGGTAAATGACCTATGAGTAACTCTCAAGATCTAACTTCTTCTGTGACCTGAGTACATATCTGAACGTTTCCCGCTCTTTCGATCGCTGGTACCAAAAATAGGGATTTCCGTTAAAAAAAGTTGACCTTTATATAATCTTTAAGGTCAAGTCTAAGCTCAAATTGAAGGTTACCATTGGCCCCTTGTCCAAAGTTACTAAAGAACTGATCTTGAGCTCTTTAAGAAATAGAGTATTTTAGAAAATATTCAGCCGTCCCTTGACTTACTTGATACCCTTATAGATATACATGTTTTGGAGGTAAATGACCTTGAAGTAATGCTCAAGGTGAAACTTTTTTTGTGATCTTAGTACATATTTGAACGTATAATTTCCCGCTTTATCTGGTGTCAAAAATAGGGGTTTTTCTATTTAAAAAAAGGTTGACCTCCAAATAACCTTCAAGGTCAAGTCCAAGGTCAGATTGAAGGTCACCATTGGATCCCTTGTCCAAAGTTACAAAAGAAGTGACATAAACATTTTTTAGAAATAAAGTACTTTAGAAAATATTCAGCCGTCCCGGAACTTATTTGACACCCTGTATATAGATATAAATGTGTCGGGAGTAAATGACCTTGGTGTAACCTTCAAGGTTAAACTTTTCCTGCAATCTAACAAGGAGAGTGTTTCACCTTCGGGTCACCGATTTCGCTCAAATTGTGGGGATGTTTTATGGATGCCGAAACATCAAGAAAGCCAAAATTTTAGAGGCCAACGCTCAATAATTCCCTAGTTACAGGCTATTGAAGAAAATCACTAAAAAAGTTATTAGATTATCAAACGCTTATAGTTTCTCAGCATTGTTAGCTAGAAGCTTATATCTTTTTTTAAATGAAAGCTGAGCTCAAATCCTTTCGAAATAGCACTTATAGCATCTTAAAATATTATTTTTTCCCAAAGTTTGAGCGTAATTAAGGTTGGACCTGTATTTTTCCTGTTTGAAACATTAATTAATAATAAAAGCTGAAATTGGGTCCAATCTTTAGTACGCTATTAATCTGGGAAAAAATAATATTTCGATATGTTATAACTACTATTTTAAAAGGATTTTAGCTCAGCTTTCATTTAAAAAAAGTTTCAAGCTTCTAGCTAATAATGCTAAGGAACTATAAGCGTTATCTAAAATCTAGTAACTTTTTTAGTGATTTTTTTCAATTGCCTGTAACTGGAGAAATATTGAGCGTTGGTCTCTAAAATTTTGACTCTCTTCATATTTCTGCATCCAAAAAACATTCCCAAAATTTGAGCAAAATCGGTGACCCAAAGTTGAAACACTCTCCTTGTAAGTACATATCTGAACGTAAAATTACCTGCTCTATTGATTGCCGATAACAAAAATAAAAGTTTCTATTTTTGAAAAAAGTTGACCTTCAAATAACCTTCAAGGTCAAGTCCAAGGTCAAATTTAAGGTCATCATTGGATCCCTTGTCTAAAGTTACTCAAGGATTAATCTTGATCTTTTTCAGAAATAAAGTAATTTAGAAAATATTTAGCCGTCTCGGCACTTAATTGACACCTTGTCTATTTAAAGTAAGACTTTTTCTTTAATATACATATATTTTAGTTTATTTCCCAAAATATCTTATCTAATTTGCCCCTTTGATTAAAAAAATAAGACCAAGAGAAGAGATCTTCTTTTTCTGTTAACATTTTACTGTGAAGAGAATATTGAATTGTTTATAACAATTATTTACTTGAGGGAATTATTTTTTTATTATTCAAGAAAATTACTTATTATCAAGATTTTACTTATCAAGAGATATTTTCATTTTATCGAGAAGTTTTTTTTTATTCGAGAACAGAGGAAATTAATTTATTGAGAGTTAAGAGAGAAATTATCAAGAAAAGAGAAAAGATTATTTTTCGAGATCAGAGGGGTAGTTTGATAAAAAAGAGTCAGAGAAGAGGAAATGAAGTGCGAATCTAATGCTTTGATTTAAGCTTTGTTGGATTAAAAAAGCTTTATTAGTTCAAAAGTTACAGGTAATTAAAATATGCTAATGAAGAAGCGTAAAAAATTAATGATTTCTTATATACTTAAAAAATTAACAAATACGTAGTGATTTTCAATAAAGCATAACTTTTGAACCACTCGAGCTTTTTCAATGCAACAGAGCTTAAATTCAAGCATTTAATTTGCACTTTATTTCATTTTTCATGTATTTTTTTGTAAGAGTCTTAGCTGTTTGGATATTCAAGTTCTTATAAAAGCTTCTTTATACTATATTTTCGAAAAAAATGTCTATATCCTTGTCTAGGGGGCCTATTCGACGAAAAGAAAAAACACGTGTTTATTTTTTTTTCATTGAAAAATCATGTCCAGCAGTTTCAGCTGAATCTATTTCCCGGAGGTGGGGACCTCTCCTTGTAAGAGATTTTTGTTTATTATTTTGAAGAGATAATAAATTGACATATGCTCAAGATGATTTTATTTACTTAAGAGGCGGTCGGGTCTATTCGCCGCTACATATAGGGTGGCGCTGCGGTCAGGTGAGAGAAATCTATTAAATATTTTTTATCCAGCTATTTACAATTTTCTGAGACGACAATATACTTTTAATGTTGTCATTTCCTCTAGCCATCTATATGTAGAATAATTATTAATACTTATCTTGTTTGAAAAGTCTAAAATATTGTTCTAAAGCGAAAAATGCGATGCAACGTAGGACCGATGTAAACATGCGTGCACCTTCCCTTAGTGCAACAGAGAGAGCAATACTAAAGAATGATGTATGCTAATGTTTACGTCGACTCTACCTCGCGCCGCATTTTTCGCTTTATAACAATATTTTAGACTTTTCAAACAAGATTAATATTAATAATTATTCTACATATATATGGCTAGAGGAAATGACAAGATTAAAAGTATATTATTGTTTCAGTAAATTTTAAATTGCTGTATAAAAAATATTTTATATTTTTCTCTCACCTGACCGCAGCGCCACCAAGCGGCGAATGGTTCCGACCGCCTCTTAAGAGCGTAAAGGAAGAGAAGATTTAAGTCTCATTTTATGAGCAAGATTTTTTTTATTTTCCCTTCCAGATGAAAAAATAAAAATACAAAGGTAATCGTCAGATTATGAATTTATATAATTTGACATATTTCAAATATTTATTTTATATATAGTGTATATTATTCCTTTTATACTGTGTGTGGAAATAGGTTTAAGATAAGTGCATATATTAAGAGCGATTTTTGTGTGTAAATGTCTATCAGCCTATAACCTCAAAATGATTGAGTCCCTTTTGAATACCCAAAAGAGAATAAATTCTACCCAGTTTCAAGATTGAATTTGCCTTAATTAACTCCTGTTAGTGAGAAATTTTTTTTAACCATTATTATAAGGAAAGAATTTATCAAGTTATCCCTTTTGCCCTACGGTACGTGTACCTTCACTAAGTGCACCTTCATTTGAAGTTTTAAGAGGTTGTTAGTTTATTTTACTCTAAACTTATTTAGTTTCTGCTCGATTTTGTTCCATTTTTCAAGAACTTTCTAGGAAATAAAAAAAAGATATTCAAGAAAAGTCGGAACTATCGAGATTTGAGTAGAGAGAAAAGTGAATTCTAAGAAGGTATTATTAACAAACCGTATGGCGGATTATTCAGAGCAGTTGAGGCGACTGATTAGTAGTTCTGAAATCTTGAGAGATTTATACGAAGATATCAGAGGTTAGCCTATGATAATACTCAACCTATTGGAGATGAGTCGAGACACGAGTTGAGTAAAAAAGTCGAAAAAAGGAGTTAAGACCAACAACGAGCAAAACAGATAACCAATCAAGAGAAAAAGGAGATGAACCACAACAGAAAGATCCAACAAGTTGCTGTCATAAATGTCAGAAATCTGACAGAGATGATCCTCGATTCTCAGATAAGAGTAAGAGAAGTCATGTACCTACTTACAAGTCGTTAATGTTGAGATCGACTCATAGTGGTATTCTAAAGGTATCAAGTGGTAAGAAAGATAAGAGTTAAACTAGTAGATATCATAAGCATTCTAAAAATAAGTCAAGAAATCTGAGCAGCAGCAGTAGTAGTACCAGCAATAGTCTAAGAAGTGGCAGTGAGTCCAACTATCCTATTCAAGTCAAGGGAAAGATTCGAAGTAATAAGAAAGAAAAAGATAACTTTAAATTAGTCAGAATTCTGCAATCTTGGCATCTGATATTTTCGGGTCAAGAGAATGCAGAAGACTTTTTGAAGCGTTTAGAGAAGTGTAAAAAGAGTACTGATTACTCAAATAAGGATTGGTTAAAAGTACTACACTGCATATTTTTGGAAGGAGCAAGTCGCTGGTATGAAATAGCTGAGAGGAGAATTCGAGACTATAGAGCATTTAAAAAGGGCTTTAAACGACAGTATATTCCAGTTATAAACGAAGAGAATATTGTAGATGAGTTAAAAGCCAGAACTCAAGAAAAAGGAGAAAAGATATCCGATTACCTCTCTAATTTTGAGTATACTAACGGCCATTTTAACTATCCTCCATCACTTAGAAGACAGCTCGAGATCGCATATGTGCGATCCTTGCATACGTGCAAGAACTGTGCTCATATATGTAGGTTTTTGGGAAACGGCCAAACAGGAACGTAGGATTGCCCTCCATGCTCCTAAATAATCAAGAACGGACGAAAAATATAACAGAGAAAACACAAGAGACAGAAATCTACGAGAAAATAAAAAATTGATAACCAGAGAATAATATGGAGAATCGAGAAACAGAGACATAAATGAGAGATACAAGAGAAACAAAGACAGAAATAAGAGATGCAAAAGAAACAGAGATAAAAATAAGATATACAAGAGAAACAGAGACAGAAATAAGAGATACGAAAAAAACCGAGACAGAAATAAGAGATACAAGAGAAACAGAGACAGAAATAAGAGATACAACAGAAACGGGAATAGAAATAGTAAGAGAGATAACTGATGAAGAACCTAATCAGAGTGTAAACCGGGATCATGAGATATCTCAGAATGATGAAGGAAATTCGACTTCTGAAGAGCATATAAGAATAGCTGTGAGAGAGTAAGTGCAACAGATAAATTTCTTGAACCCAGGTGAAAGCAGTGTTCCAGATCCTAAGGTGACAGAGAAGAGAAATTCAGAAAATATACAGAGAAAAGTTGCAGAATCAACGTCAGAAAATCGAAATTTCTTATAAATCGAGTTAGAAGGAGAGAAATACCTAGCTTTATTTGACCCAGATGCGATGATTACATTAGTTGGGCCAAAGATTAGAGAGAAATCTCGAGGCAGATTAAAACCTAACAATTTATCAATTAAGACGGTAATTGGAGCCATATCAAAACTGTTGGGTGTACTAGACGTTGATGGAGTAGTACAACCCATGGAGATCAATTTTGCAAGACAAATGAAACACGATATGGTTCTTGGTATGGATTTCCATCGAAAATGGGACTTAGAAGTAAAACTAGGTCAAGATTTATGGAGAGTTCCAGATGGGGAGTGGAAAAAATTTTCAAATTATCGTTCTGACGTTAAGGCAGTCATTTTTTAAAAGTGTGCTGAAATAGTCGAGATCACCGAAGATCAAGAGGAAATAGTGAAAGATCTGGCTAAGTGAATCTTACCACCACTATCAAAAGTGCCAGGAATCTTTACCTCAATAGAGCACCATATAGAGATCGAGCCTAGAATAAGGCTGAACAAACAACGCTCAAGACGTATGTCACCATACAAACTTCAAGTGGCACAAGAGGAGATTCAGAGAATGCTAGAGCAAAATATCATCGAGAAATCAGCGAGTGAATGGAGTAGTGAGCCGGTGATTGTTAGGAAATCTAATGAAAAGTATAGGTTTTTTGTTGATTTCCGAGACATGAATAAAGTTACTAAACCTGATGCTTAGCCAATGCAGAGTATGGATTCTATCTTTGACAAATTGAAAAAAGCAAGATATATTACTAAATAGAGCAAGCGTATTTACAGGTAATGTTGAGCAAAGAGAGTCGTCAATACACAGCATTTGCAGTGTCTAGATTGGGACTGTTCCAATTCAAACGTCTACTATTTGGCTTAACTAACGCCACAATGACCTTTTAAAGGCTTGACGACGCTTTATTTGGTCCAGAATTTGAGCTACATGTCTTTAGATATCTAGATGATATCATCATCGTGACAGAAACGTTCAAAGAACATTTAAAGTGGGTCGAGATTGTATTAAAGAGATTAGTGAGTGCAGATGTAGTCGTGAACGATGGAAAATGTGAATTTTGTTGTTCGAGTGTAACTTGCCTGGGATACAAACTAGATAGAGATGGGTTGAGACCAGATTTAAAGAGAATATCACCAGTGCTAAATTATCCTGCTCCTAAAACTATTAAGAAATTAAGACGTTTCTTGGAGATGGTGGGTTAATACTCGAGATTCATAGAGAACTAGTCAGAGATGAAAATTTTTTTGGTAAAGCTACTTCATAAGCGTCAAACCTGGACGTAGGGTGAGAATCAAGAGCGAGTTTTCGAGAACCTGAAAAGAGCACATACTCAATCAATGGTGTTAGCAACACCAGATTTCAGTAAGCCATTTTCGGTACATTGTGATACTAGCGATAAAGTAAAGATGGAGCTCATCCTATAGTGTATATAAGTCCAGTCTTAAGTAAAGCAGCTTGCATTATTATGGGCAATAAAGAAGTTCAGACCTCATTTAGATGAGTATCACTTCACAGTGTACACCAACTATAGCGCTCTCAAATGGCTCAGAAACCTTAAAGATCCAACTGGTAGGCTTGCTCGTTGGGTTTTAGAGTTACAGCAATAAGACTCCGAGATTATACACTGAAAAGGTGCTCTTAATCATGTCCCAGATGCTTTATTGAAAAGTTTCGAGTTAGAAAATAAAGAGGGAGCTGGTTTTACTACTATTGAAGATCCATGGTATGTATCGAGAGTAGAGGAAGTAAAACATTTTCCTAAAAAGTTTCCAAATTGGAAATTAGAAGATAATTTGTTATATTACTTTAAAAGAGATTAAGTGCTGGATCCAGTAACTTTTCGTTAAGAAGACTGGAAATTGTTTGTGCTAATTGAATATATATATATATATAGAGAGAGAGAGAGAGAGAGAGTAATAAGTAATGCCCTTAGAGAAGCCTCATCAGGACACTTTGGAATGGAGAAAACATATGATCAAGTTATTAGAGAATATTATTAACCAGGAACGTGGTATGATATCAATCCATACATCCAGCAGTGTTCAGAGTGTCAAAGATATAAAGTGATACAAACAGATGCTCAAGGTTTAATAAGAAAGAGAATTGACGAGAGGCCATGGGCTGTAGTAGCAGCTGATTGCATGAAGTTTTCAAAGAATAAGAACCAGTATAAATACCTACTAGTTTACCAAGATTTATTTACTTGCTGGATAGAATTAAAACCATTGAGAATTGCAGATGGCAAAGGAGTATCAAGAGCATTCAGAGCGCTGATATTATTCAGGTGGGAAGGTCCTGATTATCTACTTACTGATAATAACAAAGAGTTTGATAACAAGTGGTTAAAGCATACTCTAGAGGAGTATGAGATAAGAATGAGATGATAGAGTGTATTAGTGGTCATTGAGGTTAGGTTTATTATAAATAGATTATAAGAGATACCAATGATTTATGTGAGTGCGATTCGGCGACGTGACTTTTTTTTCCTCCTTGATTTGTTTTAAAGACAAATAGCCTAAGTTGATAGAGTAGAATCTTAAATTTTTTTCGTATTTTAATAAGATAAACGGCCCACTTGTAAAGTATTCCGGTCATAAAGGGGGGAATTCGTGATGTATTTATTGCATCTCAATAAAGAATCTATTCGAGAGAACAAGAGAGAAGGACTTGAGCCGAGATGTATTCGTGAAACTGATTATTAATTAAATAATTGAAATTAATCACTTTCATTTTTTATTGTTTTGTTTGAATGGGCAGACGACTTACTGGTGGAGAGAGACAGAGCTAAGGCCAATCTAACCTCAAACTGAAACACATGGTGATTAAAAAGCCACACTTACCATTGGTTTTCGATGGTGCACTAGGAGTTGAGCCATGGTAAAGGCTGAAACTTTTCAACACTAGTGCACAGAACATATTTAAGAATAAAACACTTTATTGAGAAGCATGAGCTGTCAGCACTTGTGAATGTCACCATCTTCAATGACGTACACGTCGTGGCATCGACTGCTAGACACTTACACTCACACACGCACCCAATGTATAGGTATACACAACACAATACACTCGCGGTACGCGATGATTTGTGAAACCGGGAAACAACGCAAAACATTAAAAACACGTGCTCGAGAGTAGATAGATAGATAGATATTGATTTATTTTGTAAAAAGGGTACAAAAAGGCGTGTAATACATCAAACAATAAATAATAATTCTGTATAAAGAATTGCGCATAATATGATGAGGTATCACGGTCAAATATTAAAATTAATATATAATACTGTATCAGTAAGTCACCGTATAAAAGCGATATCACAGACTATTCTAAATACACGCAGAAAGCATGAAAACATAAATTACAATAAAAAACAGTCTTAAATATCTATCAGTCATAGAATTAAAATCAAATAACATAATATAAAAGATGAATCACTGTCATGACATCAAATAAAAAATAAAATTAGACAATACAACAACAAACTAAAAATAAATAATCAAAAAATAAAATAATAACATTTAAAGAATAAAAACTTAATACCGAAGATGTCATGACTTCTAATAGAAAACAGAACCACTCATTCTTTCTGCATCCATTCATCCATCATTTACGCTAATAAATACATTCACATCTTAAATCTATATATAAGATAAAAATAAATTAACATAATTAAAATACTTAAAATCAAGTTCATTCGAGTTCGAGTAAGTACCTGTTCAAAGCCGACTTTAACCTGCCAATCGATGAAAGATTTTTTATATCGGCAGGTAGGGAGTTCAAAAATGCGCACCTTGAACTTGAAATGAATTTCTTCCAGTCTCAGTACGCATGAAGGGCAGTGCGAAATCCTTAATCTCTTTCCTAGTGGCTACCCTAGGTACATATCTAGTGAAGAGACTCACTAGATACTCGGGAGTATTTATGCGCACGATTTTGTACATAAGTACAGCTATAAAATACTGTCTTCTTGAATCAGTAAGCAGCCAACCAAGTGCACCTTTATGAGATATTATCGCGAGAGTAAAGAGTAAGCGTCGGTAAGGATGAAAGTGACCGAGTCGCGACGGAAATTCACGATCGATGACGGAATTGATAGAAAGATGCAACGGTAGAAAGAAAGAGAAAGGAAATCGAGTCACGAGTAGGAAGAGTATAGAATTAGAGAAAAAGGGGAGCCAGCTGTAGTCCGTGCATAAGGCTCATATATACACTGCCGTCCATATGATTTTGACCTTTTTCGATAAAAATTGTATGAGCTTCAAAATATCATATCTCTGCGAAAAATTAACGTACAGAAATCGCCAGTATGGATTTAGAAAGGTTTGGAAAAGCACTTGGAAATTGCATCGTTTTTATTTAAAAATATATTCTTTTTAATTCTTCATAAGAATTAAGAAACTAAAAAAATTTTGAAAAATTTTGACTTATTTTTAATATTTTGTCACTCATTGAAAAATTTTTTTTCTTTGCTATCAACACAAAAATAAAGATGTTCCATCTCTTTTTCGAATTTCGTTTGGTTTATTTGTCTACGATTTTTCAATAATTAGTTATTAGCCAATTCGTAAGAAATAGATACATTTTTTAAATCTTGCATATCTCCGCCATTTTTCACTTAAGAAAAAAATGTTAAAAAAAATGCGTATTTTTCAGTTCAGAATATGTATATAAAGTTTGAAAAAATTAAAAACATGTGGTAGTAGATGTAGTGAAAATATTAATATATTTTTATGTATAAATAGTGGCAGCGCAGTAAATTAAATTCAGTTCCTGAGGATGAGCAGTAGCTTGCTTGAAACGTTGGACAGTTTAATAAATCAAGAATTGTTGGTGGTAGGGGGCAGTCAGACTGTCCTTTAATTAATTAATTTATTTTATTTTCAGAATGTAAAGAAGTTAATTTTCAAGTTGTACATTTCAAATTCTTTGTGGGTGATTATAAACAAGGTCATTCTGACTACCCATCTTTATTTATATTTTTATTTTATATTTTTTATTTTGTATTTATTTATTTATTCATTCATTTCTATTTTAAATTGACTGTAAGACCGATAGAAATATTCTCCAGCTTATTAAAATTTGAAAAATTAATATGAAATACAAATTTTCTCTAATTTTTTAATAGCTAAATTACTAAAAATAATTAGAAAAAAAAAAAATTTTTCCTACATAAATTTTTTAAACTTTGTATGTATATACTAAATTAAAAAATACGCATTTTTTTATTAACATTTTTTTCTAAAGTGAAAAATGGTGGAGATATGCAAGATTTTAAAAATTCACCTATTTTTTACGAATTGGCTAATAAGTAATTATTGAAAAATCGTAAACAAATAAACTAAACGGAATTTGAAAGAGGGACGAAATACCTTCATTTTTATGTGTTGACAGCAGAGAAAAAATAATTCTTCAATGAGTGACAAAATATTTAAAATAGGTTAAAATTTTAAAAAATTTTTTCAGTTTTTTAATTTCTATAAAGAATTAAATAGAATATATTGTTAAATAAAAACGATGCAATTGTCAAATGCTCTTTCAGACCTTTCTAAATCCATGCTGGCGTTTTCTGTATGTTGACTTTTTGCAGAGATATGATATTTTGAAGCTCATACAATTTTTATCGAAAACGGTCAAAAATATATAAATGGCAGTGTAAACTATCATATGGCTATATGTATGTGAATGTGAAGATGTATGAAGAGGAAATGTATTAGCATGAGCATAGCATATGAAAATACGTAAAGTCGAGAGTGAGAAGGATGGAAGATAAAAGAATCGAGCGCTAGAGAGAGATAGTAATGGAATTAGTATAGAGAAGAGTCAAAATTGCGTATGTGGAGCATTTCAAATGTTGTACGAGGAACATTAAATGGAGCGCGCGAAGAATAGAGGGCGCTAACATCAAAGAAGCCGCCAAAAGGGAAGGTGTTGATTGGGTATCAGTCAACATCCTTTCTGATTGACAAATAACAATTACGGAAAGGACTAATAACCAATCAAAAGTTATTACAACCGTGATGTAATTGATTAAAGAAGGGATGAGGAATAAGAAGCTCAAGAGGAGACGATCCATCGACACACTTTTCCAGCGGATCTCTAGATATTCACTTAGTTGATTTTCTTATGTTGTTGAGTTTTATACTCCATTTTATTAGGTATTTCTTGTTGAAGATTGAGAGTTACAGAGAAGAGAGGGATTAATTTGATGGAGTTGCTGCCAATCAAACTAAAACCTTAAAAATTCATTCAAATTTTTCGAGAGAGCAGAGGAGATTTTTGAAGATTTTTTATTATTGGAGAGAAATTAGCTTTGGCTACGGTGAGTCCTTCATCTTAATATTTTGGTAAAGAGAATAAAGGCAGCTCATTTTTCATTTTTTATTTTACTCAGTTGATTTTATAATTATTTTTATTCATTTGAATTTCGAACCAGAGTCAGTTCACACAGTTTCGTACACTCACACATTTTTTCAAGAGAAATTGTCAGGTAATTAAATTGTTAATGTTCTTTGATAAATTGAGAGTGAAAATAACTCCTTTTTTTATTTTACTTAACTGTGTCTGATAAATGTTCTATTAACATTGTGTTGTTTAAAACACATGAATTGTTGATACTGATTTTTTCATCGGTGGTTTCTTTGCTGTTCCCTATGAAAACCCGAATAGAATCCACCCAAAAGAGTTGATTGCTAAGATATTTTTAGAATACATGCAGAGTAAACACAGAGAAAATAATAATTTAATTAAGAAAAAATATTAGTATAGTTGAGATTAGTATACGAGAGAGAAGGAACAAAATCCCCTGTTACAATATATATATATATATATATATATATGTATATATATATTTAAGAGGCGGTCGGAACCAAATCGGTGACTTAGTTCAATGCTCACAATAAATGCTTATAATGATCATTTCCTCTAATCATAATCATGATGAATAATTTGAGACGGTTACAGCAACAAACAAATATAAAATATTGTCATAAAGTGAAAAATGCTAAATTGTAATCTATTGCATGCAAATAACAGCCACATCGACTGTTAGATCATCATAAGCATTTATAGTAAGCACTGAACTAAGTCACCGATTTGATTCCAACCGCCTCTCAACGGTTAAGTTCCTTATTGCTAACTCAAATAAAAGGGGGTCTGAACCTCTTTTGCTCGATTAGTTTTCGTAAAGAACTGTTGTGCCGGAATTCGGAAAGATTCGTTTGAAAAATTTTATGTTTAAACGGGTTTAAATTGCACTAAGAATGCATCAAGCATAAAAGAAAAATTGGAATAAATTTTTGAGGTTATGTTTTATAACATTGTGCCAGAAGTGCACTATGATTATGCAATAATACTTGTGAATGGTGTATATAACCTCTGAACAGAGAAAAAAAATGCTGACGCCCAGCAACGTTATGTTACAAATGGCGAACGGAAAATAAAAAGAAGGAAATTAGTCTTAACTTTGGTTGGTTATTTTTTTCTGTTCAGGCTCCATGTAATCGTTCAGTTATCAATGGCGAACGGAAGTGAAAAAAAACAGTCAGTTTTTGGTTTAAAATAAAGTTTGTTGTTCAGGCGCCATGTAACGGCTAAGCCCCTTATTGCTAACTTAAATTAAGCGACGGATACAATAGGAAGTCATAATCTCCTTTGCCGGACGCTGTAGCGAAGACAGGAGGAGGTGGAAAGGATGGACGGCGGATAAGACGGGAGAGTAACTAGGTGCATACTTTGTTTTATGCTAGGAAGTACCGAAGTTTTATTAAACACAAACATAAACTTTTCACAATGACGAGTAAAAATTATAATGTAACAAACAATTGAATTTACGGAATGAAATAAAGTATGCAAAGATATTATATTAAATGAGTTCGGCGGTATAATTAAATCTTGATTATGCTAGTTAAACGCGTGGCTGCATCTTACTCAGTGCGGTAATAACAAGAATTTAAACGGAGGGTGGAGGGTATCCTTAATGCAGTTGATACAAATAATAATGTCTGTGGATGGACATCTTCCTTAAGCCTAAGCTAAATAATTTAAGGCGGCGCTGACAACGGAGAGGGAGACGGCTCTCTATACGGCGGCCCGTAAAGAAGCGCGGTCCTTTAGGTAGTTCAATAAAGAACCCGACAGCTTAATGACTGGATAAGATTGTCATAGTACACGGAGCGCCGCATAATACGACAAAATACAGGTACTAACAGTAGTCTGTACTAACATTAGAGTGCCATTGTTAGTTAAGAGCCACTGAAGTAGCCTCTGCAAAAATAGTGGTCGTCGCTGATCCTATTATAGCTAGCATCGATACGTATATCCCCTACGCCTCACTGTTCCTGTAAAGGGAATGCTACGGCGGGCTGCCACGTAGCAGACGGGCGCGGTACTTGGCAGCGTGCGAGATTTAAATGGCTTTAAGCGAGGATATGACTATCTGTTGCAATATATATATATATAATAAAATAATTGTGAAATATTATTGGACTTACTGTGTACAATACTTACTTTTATAATTTTTTAATCTATTACATTTTCTTAAGAATAATAGCTAATTTTAATAAAAATTCTAAATAAATTTGATGATTTTGATTGATATAATATTCTGCTATCGGCTCACGCATTTGTATTTTGTATTGTATAATTTTATTAACATAACATTTATAACGTCCCGGTACTTCATTCCAATTATTATATTTAAGTTCTTCGCCGTTTCTGCCAATATATGCATTTATACTATTATTTGATCAAGAAAGTTTTGTATCCTCTGAAATATTAATATTTATGCTTTCTAAATAATATTCATAGATAATATTTTTCTTCATAATTTAAATGGTTCTTAATTTGATTATTTAAAACTTCTATTATTTGTTGATTAGTGGTGTTATCTACTCCAACATGATTGCCTTCAATTAAATTCCATTTCATCATTTTTGTTTATATTATTTATGTTTACAGATATATATACTAAGGGGGTACCAGTAGTTATAGAGGCGCCATGGACCGTCAAAACAAACCCCCACTCCACCACCCCAAAGGTTACTGACCGGTGGATCAATGACCTCTGAAAAGGTGAAGTAGGGGTTTGTTAGGCATGGTACCCGAACAACTGAAGGGTCACATATCCCCCACCTAGTAATTTAGAGTGAGGATAAACTGAAGGGTCACTGACCCCTAAATTTAGAGTGGGGATGAAAAATATTTTAATCGATATTTAAAAATTTTAAATATTTTAATATGTAACATGATACTTTTTGATTATTAAAATTTATATTGAATCATAAAATATTAATTTAAAAGATTTTAATTTGCAACTAAATACTTTTAAATATTAAAATAATAAAAATTTTATATTGAATCGTGAAATATATAATTTGCAATATTACTGCGTGTACGAAGGTTGAGGAATTAGTAATGAACGAGGTAAATGAAATACTCACGTTTTAAAGTTTAACAACATTTATTATTAATAATAAAACATTACAACGTAGCATTCATACAATTAACTAGTGTGTACATATGATAAATAATAAATTCGTGTATGATTATAAACAAATCTTCTTTTCCTAAAACTAGATTATTCTTTTTTAATAATTCGATGAGATCATTTACAAAATTATCATTAAAACTAGACATTGTGGTTTTTATATCGCTAGAAGTAAAGTGTACATATTGAGATTCCTGACTTTTTTCTAATACATTTTTCATATTTGCAATCATTTCTCGTAATATATAATCTACAGATTTTGCAACAGTATTAATATATCTAATTCTATAATCTATACATTTTGATAAATCTTTTAAACGTTCAAACGTGACACGTTTAAATACTAGTGACCGATTAAATCGACCATATTTTTTCGGCGGTCCACCACACTCCTCTCCTTCTAGTTGTGCGTCATTTGGTACCAATTCAAAAGCTCTCTCGTGAAAACTAATCATAAAACGGATAGTGTATCCTGGAATAGATAGCCGCTGATCCAGCATAGATTCCTCATTATAGCAAGTGAAAAAATCTTCAATTTTATCAAATTCCTCCTTCAACGCCTCCCAACAGTCTAGTGACAGAGGTAGACCTTGAAAATTGGCTCCACAGAAGCGTACTACGGGTGTAAACTCCTTTTTGCCTTCGCCGCCTATATTCTCCAGGCCCACCTGGATAATTTTTCCAAAAGAGCTGTTCAGCCCGTAGACCATTGGCAGAACCTGCTGCCAATAATTTTTCTTGCTGTTTTGTTTTATTAAATATGCCAAGTCATTACCAAATATCTGCTTCAGGCTTCTCTTTTGACCAGCCATCTTGGTTAGGTTTTCTTGCTTGTTACTGCTGTCACCATCGATCACACACAACTGTGGCTAGACCAAGTGGATACCACTTTTTTTATACTGTTAAAATTGGTGGGGATGTCGTAAAAAGGTGGCGTGCAACCAATCAGAGACAATCAAGTATCAAATTACGCATAGCAAGTTTTTTCTATAAAATTCTTTACTATAGCATCATTTTTTTGCAAATTCTGCGAAAAATTTTCCAAGAATTTCTTGAAACCCAATCCGGTAGACATATAATACAGAAACATGATACAATAATGACCACAAACATTCGAATATTCGCTTTGTAAGCGTTTATTATTCCATCTAAATTTTTTACCATTTTGCTGAATGCGTCGTAAATGTTGTTGAATTTGTGGCGACTTACCAAGACTATCAAAGTACACACCTGTACCATACTTATCAACGTATATGGCAACCCAGTGCGCACCACACTGGTTATAATTTTGCATATTAAGCACAAGCGCACAAGGTTTCACCCACATCAGAGGAATCCGATCCGCTGGATAAACGTCTACTGCCTGAAACTTGATCCTCAACAGATATCGAACAATCTCTTTTGAATTCATTGCGGAGAATTTCGAAAAATTCTTCCACAATCAGCGATTTCACGCTGGGGTTAAGTTTCAGTAGCCAATGTTTCAGATTAGCAGCGTTATTTAGAGCACACACGTAATTTGAATAAGATGATTTTATGTAATGATGCATGCACTGTACACTGTTGAAATTTAAATTTCTAAAAGCTGGACAATCTTGTTTTTCAAAATTTTTAATCTTACAGGTGGTGAGCTTAGAAAGTAGTTCAAGCTTTTCTTGACCTCGAACGAAAATTACACGACAAAGCTTGAAAATATCTTCCAAATTTTTGTATAATCTTTTCATCGATATATCACCTTCGTACCACTCCAGACCATGATGATTCAGTGTCACCCAATTGTTCTGTCTCAAAGCATTTTTAGGTAAGCGTCTTAAATTACAAGGAGGCGCCACAATCCAATGAGCTATAAAGTTTTTATGAATAGCAAGTACAGCCACCTCCTTTGGAATCAAACGGTTTTTGTTGTCCTTTAAAAACTGCACGTCAATCACCACGTCCATACTGTTTGCAATTAAAGTTGCTCGCCGACTGAGATGATGAAGATGGCTTTGTTTCACTTAAATGGCGAGAACTATATCCCCACCACTACTACTTGACCGCTATAATCCACGACAACCTGTCTCGACTAGTCAATTTCGAGCAAATTGTCGTATTCAGCATAAATTATACAATTTACAGCGCCCTCTAGCAGGTCGTCGAATCTAACATCAATTCGTACATTACCATTTTTTATCAAATTCCTAAGACTACCGTCACTCGCCGATAAATCAGGTGTCAAATCAAAAGCGAATAGGCAGTAACCGTTTGGATAGTCTTTACGGGTAATCGAGTTGCCTGAATTCATAAAGTGAATACCAGTGCCGGAAAAAAGTGTATGATAAGCATCAACGTACATTTTGCTTTTTTTGAAATCTGGCTGTAAGGGTTTCGATGGCACTTGCATTCCATCAACGTACAGACATAAAAAATTTATATTAATATTCTTGAAATTAAACGGGTTAAGCCTTTTATCTCCGTTGTAAGCTTTATTCTCAACAAAACCGAGTATAATTCTTTTTGATAGTTGACCTAATATGACATTGTTGATTGTTTCCCCATGCACACCATTATGTAACGTAACAGCCTTAACTTCTACACGTGTCAGTGGGTATTTTGCAGTAGTCTGCGACAATAGTTTTTCGTGTGCTAGCACAAGTAAAGGATTTAATCTTACTCGAGGCACAAAAAGCGTAGCCTCTGTAATATTTACTGTGAAAGCACCAGCGGGATCCATGAGACAAAAACCATCACAAGAACGCACGAGCCTTACTCTAACTTCAACACCACCCAGTAATAATTTGTCTTGATTCAAAACATCACAACGTAAATGGCCGAGTAAATCAATCTTTCTGTCAACCATAAGCGCTTTACGCTGGCTGAGACCTGTATTACCACCTGTGGTATCGTCCATTTTCCCTGCTGTATCATCGTACCACAATCCACTCGTTAAATGAGACTTTTTAGCTGTTGGGCCATAATTTAGTAATGTTTCAATGTAAGCTCTGTATGCATAAGTATTGTTTGGTGGTGAAACAGGTTTCTGATTGAATAGCACATCAACTTGATCAAACAACGAATGCAAAAGATTATTTATTGGCCCAACGTTCGGATCTTTAAGTGGTTCAGCACTAGTGCATGTTACACTTGCACTCACACTTAACATTGTGTGAGCCAAGTCTAGATACTCAGTGTCGCCAGGAATGGTGAATTCATTTGGTGATTGGTCGTTAAGTGAAGATATCGGTTTGTACTAAACCCAGTAAGAGCCTTCAATTGCAGTCTGTGTTGAGGGTAATTCAAAAAGTGATAATTCCGACTTGATCGACTGACAAGATTCTGTATGCAACAGCACCATCTTGAAATTATAATTTTCAAAAATATCTCTAGCTACACGTGCTTTCTCATTCTGCTTCTTCTTCTTTTTCGCAACTTCACCACTTTTCGAGCGTTTAGCCGCTGAGGTGTTTGTAGTGCCAGGTGCACTCGACGACTGAGTTGATGATGTCTCGTTCTTATTTTTATATTCTGATTCTTCCCCCTCTTTCGCGTTTGACTCACCCAAGAGCAATTTGTCCAGAACAACGTCAGTTTTTGTTTCGAGATTTTTTCCACTCTCGCGAATGCGCTGTTCGGTCGCCTCTTTGACCGGTCTGCCACCTAGAGTGACATCATCTAGGATATTTTTACCCGCTCAGGGAGCCTCCTTACCGACCACTTTTGCACCTTGTTTGATCTTCGGTATAGCTGCTCGGAAGAGACCTTTCAAAAAATTACCTACTCCTGCACCCGACTGGTGATAACCAAAACAAGGTTTACCAACTGTAACACACTTATCTCCATCACCAATCATTTGGTTATTGAAAAAATCTTCAAACACAGGCATTTTATCGGATGCGCTTAAGGTAAAGCGTTACAGTCAGCGTACCGTAGTCGAATCGAATGTGAAATCCGTCTCTTATATCTATTTCAATCGACTAAAACGCTGAAGACAGCAGTGGTAGGTACATGGGTGGTGAAAAGTTTTTAATTTCAACACCTCCGTAAACGTAGTCACGCGAATGAAGCGAGACTGTACTTAGTAAGTTTGTGCGCATGTCACCTGTTACATAAGGCTGGCAAATGTTGCTGTAAACCAAGAGCACGGTTGGTAACCCGTTCACAAGATTTGCTGGACGATTACCGGCAATGTAGTGTTCTTTATTACCTTTGCAAAAGAAAATTGGTACATTTTCCAAACCTAAAATTCTAAGTAATTTTTCCGATAGGGTAAACGTGTGCATATAAGTTGTACAATCTTCACCACATCGACATTTAATCTGTACATAGCCACCAGCACGGATTTCAAAATATAAATGATTTTTCACATTCTCGAGATTATTCATTTTTTCTAAGAGACTTTCAATGTCACGGTAAATACCAGGTTTAACGCGGGCTAACACCTCGGCCTTCTGTTTAGTCTCCTCTGTTTCTCGCAAAACATTCGCCACGTCACGTTTGGATGTTTCGACAGAAATCACCCCCTCACGTTCTACTACTGATATATGCTGAAATGTGAGAGGTATTTGAATTTCCGTGAATCCTACACACCAGTCGCCATGAAGATAAAAATTTTGCGATAATTGTGTTGTAAAATGTATCGCCACATTGTGTGGAAAGACAAACTTGCTGCTGTTGCTCGGTAAAACCATGTAAAATTTATGGTTTATTGTAAATTTTTTAAATCTTTAGCTTCTATCCAAGAATTGAATTTTTCTGGATACCCCCTCCAACTGAACAAATATTGTTTTTTCGACCCCTTACCTTTGCTCTTCAGAACCTCATCAACCTCAAACGCTTCGCTAACTAAATCTTTGCGCACTCTGCTCAACTGTTCTTCGTAAAAATATCCGTCAATTTTTTCTCCATCAAGGTCTGTCAAAATATAGACGGGTGGTTGTTGTCTTGTGTCGACTCTTATAATTTTAAACAGCTCCAGAGTCCAGCCACCCTCGTATGCTTTCCTGAAGGCTGCCTTGGCACGACTGACACGAACTAGATCGCCAACGCTGTATTTAGCTACTCGTAACGGCTGTCATTCGCTGTAAGGCAACGTCAAATTTAGACGTACCACGTGAGCATTATATAAGTTGACCTTGGAAGGAGGCATTTTTATGGCACTGTGCCACGAATCGTTGTAACACGTCACAATTTTTGCAAAACATCTATATAACGTCTTGTGCGTGAGTGAGTAAAGTATCGCCACATACGACCTTTGAGAGTTCGAATAAAGCGTTTGGCAATGGCTGCCTTTATATCAGGATCTCTGACGACTCGATAGGTAATATGTTTCTTCTTTAGCACCTCTTGCACCTCTCGACCGATAAACTCTTTACCTTTATCAGTCTGTAGATAAATAGGATGTCTATCATTACATCGTGATAAAATTTTGTCTCATGCTACAGCGACGCTTCAACTGGTTTTGTCGAGAAGAGGCTCTGCCCAGGCAAACTTTGAAAGTGCATCAATGACAATGTAAATATAGCTGTACCCATCATTGTAGGTTTGAAGTGATCTAAAATCTGCCAAGTCAGCTTCCCACATTTTAAAGGGGCTGAAAACGTTGTAATGTCGACGAGGAGAACGATGTCTTACGAGTTTGTGTAAGGTATGTGCATCCTGACTCTCCAACCATTTGGCAATGGTATTGTTATCAAATTTTTTAGGTTTCAGTAGATGAGCACCAGCGTACGCTGGTGGTGCAGAAAGATTATAGTAATAATGCTTAAGATCTCCGGCTTTTCAAAAATTTATCAAACGCAATTTTGCTAACCATGCACAAAACAGTAATACCAGCTGCAGTCTTTTTATTACCATCTGCTGTCTCCGAGAGCATGCGTGAAAATGCTCGTTCAGCCAGCAGTCTGTCGGCTTTTATATGATTCGTTATTTTTTTATTTAAATATGAAATATCGTGCTCTAGACAGGCATTGTCAAGCGAATTTTTTCCTCTCTGACCACGTCTGAGACGCTCTTCGACATGCGTGCCAGGGCCGAGAAACTGGTAGCCTGGTAGATGTATTTCAAAGGGTACAACTGAAATCAATCGGTCTATAAAAGTACCAGTTTTCTCCTTCTTCTTCTCCTCCTCCTCCCCCTCCATCACTTCCTTCCATGCTTTCACATACGGTCCTATTTTAGCTGTTCGAGGTGACTCATTTTTACAGGGATTGATGGCGTAGCTGCCAACTCGCTACTAACTTTTTTACGCTTTTTTGCACTCTCAACTTCTTTCTCCTTTACACTCGTTTAACCAGTAGCTGTTGAAGAATAATAACCTTTGTTTCCTGACGACGATGACAGCGATGAATCAGGTCTATGAGATGCAATCGTACGCCACAGTTGATCGTTACCAATGAATTCTCGAGGTATGCTAACTTGTCGCAAGACGCGTGCAAATTGTTGGCGTCCGCGCGGTGGCGGCCTTTTTCTACTTCTCATAGCTTCGTTCATTAAATCGACAATATTAGCACCCTCGACAACAGTGCCATCTAGCTTGATTATACCATGACTATCCCATTCAATATTACCAGCTTGCCGCAAATATCTAATGAGATGTCTAGCATTGCTACGAAATTTCTTTGTTACCGACTGGACAAGCTGTTCGTCGTCGATTTCGTCATTATTGTCTGTACCCATCGTCGTTTCCGTTTCTAATAAAGTTGTCTCGTTTGGACGTATTATACCTCTACTTTCATTCTTCTCCTCCTCTTTTAGATGTAAGTAACGCTGCAAGATTTGTTGATATTGCAGAGATTTTTGAAGCTCATTACCCGTAGAATGTAAAATTTTACTCATTTCCTCGTCAAGGCGTGTCGTGGCTGTACCAGGTGTCTGGACACTGGATGGTGGTGTTGTATGATTAGTAGTTGGTAAGTCGTACTGCTGCTGCAGCCGCTGTTGCTCCAAGCACTCCATGCCGATAAAACAGGTTTCACAATTAGCAGTAGTAAATATGCTGATTTTACCACCAATTTCCTTTTTACCTCCAAGATACCCGGTTTAGCGAGTTTTCGCAACAGTGGTGCGACTTTTCGCAATTGTTTCTTACAATACTTGCTGAGTGGAATATTTCCACGTAAAATGTTCGAAGCACACTCGCAAATGTACGTTAAGATTTAGGAATTTGCTTCGCGTAATATGGCCTTGAGTTGGGAAAGTTCGATTTTACACAAAACATGTAGCTGAGTCCAGTACTTTTCTGGAATTGGTCATATACGACTACGTCTTACCGGCTCGATTACAATCGCACGACTGGTAGATTATTTGAGCGAGCAGCAGCTTTTATGGGTTCGCAACGAGGTACATAAACGTACTGATGTTTATCAAACGGAAATATACAAGTACGAAATCTCACGTTTTCAGGCGTACCCTGTTTCAGATCTATGAACAAATAGCTGTGTGGTTGTGCTGTGGCATCGAGATATGCCTCTTGCAAAAAATAAGGCTCCTCGGGGTAAACTTGACGCGCCAGATGATTTATTTGCGCTCGATCGCGCGGATTTTTAAATACCACGATGTAATTAGAGTTTAAAGAAATTTTTCGCTGACTTTGATAAAAGAGATTTTGCGAGATAAAGATGACGCTCAAGTTATTGTGATGACTGCCTTTGGTAAAGAGATTTACTACAGCTCTGTTGGACGATTCTCTCATCAGATCGTCGAGAATTAAGAGTTTCGCTCGTGGATTATTGGCATAGTCTTCGCTCTTTAGTAAACCCTCGTAAAATTCGATACCCTCGGCCAACTTCTTGTAAAGTGGCTGCCACTCGGTATAGTACAAGAGTATACGCTCGAATTTTGTATCACTCATGCGAACAATGTGATGCAAAAAATTCTTCAAGAATACTGTTTTACCACACGAGCTTGGTCCACAAATCATCAAAGTCCACGGATGCACCCACCTGCAAACATCCATGTTACCGCTGCTGCCAAACTTCTATTACTAACCTCATCACACCCTCGAACCACTCTACATATACGATCATCAAGAGTGATGAGCAAGAGTGGGGGGGGCGGCAGCGCGCGCATGTGCGAGCAGTATCGTGCTGGCGCTAGCTAATCGTTTAGCTGATTAGCCATATAGCTGGCTGACGCCAGCATTATTCCACTCTTTAGCTATATGGCTGAAAGAGCCAAATAAGTATTAATTTCCTACTTATAATAATACCCCCACCCCACCACCATTTATAGTATAAAATTAAAAGTATTGGTAAACGGTCAGTGCTGGTTAGTCTTGAAATAGTGCTGCTATCGTGAGCAATAACCAAGAAATTGAAGAAGGTAATAAATTTTTATCAAAGAATTAATCAGATTTAAATTTTTGATTCTCAACAATTTTATAGAAAAGAGAGTCTACAAAAAGTACAGTGAACGATGAATCATACAAAACAAGTGCATTTCAAAGAGGGCAAGCCGGAAATTCATGTGACACGCGTGTGGGAATATGCGAGTCGTACAGCGCGACGTGGAGAGTGGGAGCAAGCGGCTTGTGATAGAGAAAGATTCAGAATGAGAGTGGAAAGGATGCGGATTATTCTGGAACCTGTGCTTTTGAAAAAAATTGATGACTACTTAACTAATAGAAAATAAATTTATTTTTCGTTTTACATGTTTATAAAATATAAAAATTTATTTCAAAATAGTTTGTGTTTTAATTCTCTCTTTATCGTATATCATATATCCGCTTTAGTGATAATATATTTATAATAATATATTTTAAGTTAGACTTATAACTGTATGGATAGCTAATCTCGTTATTCACGAATCGTCTCTTTGAGTACATGGGCTCGCATATTTTACATTCAGGTCGTGTTACAACATCGTGAAACCATGCCCGTCTAATAGCGTCATAGTTTGCAAAAAGTGGCGGTATTTTACCAGTAATAAGATCTCGTATGGAATCAAAGTTTATTTTCTGACTTACCGACGAATTAAGTCTTATACCCTTGATTTTGCAAACACACCCTTCAATGCCATCTGGTGTCGAATATTTATATCCGTAAAATTTGGGTCCTCCAGAGACGAATGATGTGATGCTTGTGCCAAGACCATAACAGGCCAATTCGTCGATCAAGTCACCCAAGAACAGCCTTGTTTTCGCATCGTACTCACCCACGCGACTGACATACACAATAGAATCAGTATCGTAATACAATACACGTTCACCCAGCGGTTGCAATTCTTCGTAAAGTTTTAAACGCGCTAAGGCTGTGGTATAAGCGGCCACGACAACGTTACATAATGGTGATAGCTCAACAGCCGATTCTTTATTGTGCCAACTTACATAAATTGTCGTCTCATTGATCGGTAAAATTGAGTCGATCTCGGTCTCAACACTGCAGAGTAATTCAAACAATCTCTGTGGATCATCTATCACTTCAGTCTTTGGCATATTCTCTCGTTGACCAAATTTACCACACAATGAATTTAAACAGAGTTTTGCTACGGATCTCAGACCAGCATTATATTTCATTCGATTTTTGTCAAATTTAATGCCCTCTTGTTGCACAAATTTCTCAATACATCGAACAATCGCGTTTTCATCACCGTCAGCACATTCCGAAGGGTAACCCGACGCGTACGTTTTATCAGCGAAAAATTTATCAATATAAGTTTGAAATAGACCACCTTGACCCGTGGCTTTGTTGTACTGAGTAATTTTATAAGACCATATTTCAAATATTTTTTTGATGATATAGCCCATTTGAACAGCTTTTTTCAACTCGTCAGCAACTTACGTGCCGATAAAAACTCGATCATCAGGATTTTCATGGTCACAATCTACGGTATACATTGATTCGGCACATGTTCGACACAGTGGAAACAAAAGCTTATTATGCATTCTAACGGGTAGTACAGCATGATATATATTTCGCGGTGGCAATACTTCGCATTTAATAAGACCTTCAACATGACATATATTATTTGTTTGACCCACCAAAGAGCGTCACTCATCCTCACCCACGTAAAGAGTAGGATGACCAATGGGATATCGACCGTATTTATAGATATATGGATATAATGAACACACGTCCACGTATTTTATTTTCTCACCCTCTTTTACATCGTAAATTTTGACTGTATTACCCGTACAACCATCGAAAAATGCTTCTCGAGGATTCAACGATTCATGCCAATTTCGTGTCTTATCATCGATATACATCTTCATACTTTCGTTCTGTGAGTACTCATGATCAAAATCACATTCCCACTTTTCTATTAATTAATAACCGTGACTTCTTATCTTTTCGGATATTCGCGCGGTTCTCTCGAAACGTTCGTCCATATTTTCACCGTTTACGAGGTGTGAGTCACGGTTCACTGTGTAACACCATACACAGCCATGTCAATAACCCCCGGTGAAATCGTAAAACAATTTTCGTACCGTTTTCAAGCTCGCAGTATCCATCCACTAGAGGGCCCTCGGAAAGTCTCTTTTCTCGAGCTCGGATAGTATACCGAATTCGATGATTCAGCACATTTTCCATCCAACACAGCCACCGCATCGCCTTTATAGACTACTTGTTTGCTTGTCTATAACCACCCTGAGGTATGATTCCTATAGTGTCTTTTTGTAAAAAATTTTTTCTATATGCACGCATACAAGATGATGCGATGGTGGCGCACTCTACGAATGGATCTGTATTACCACATTCTATGAAGGTTTTACGAAAGGCCAAACATGCTAATCGTAAAATTTTTACATCTTGTCTACAGTATTTTATAATCTAATTTTTAAAATTAAATATATAATTGTCATTGTTATTTTCATTATACCACTGTATAAATTCTTGTCGCTCATCGACCTTCATTGAATCCGATGAAAAAGACCACACAGGTGGCATTTCTCTTACGTAATTTTGATTCTCTGGTGTGTTAAACAAATGAGGAAACGTATCTTTCTCGATATTAGCAAGACCGTAAGCTTTTGGTAGTGCAGCTAAACTCATGTGTAAGTAATTTAAGTTGTCTATGAATTTAACGGTTGAAATTTCCATTATGATTATTTTTGACCCGTTTGAAATTATATCTGGCTTATCTCTAAGATCTGTACGTTCTATCGAATGCTTGAGAATAAATTGTGCATCAAAACCCTGTGCATTGTTGGCTATACAAATAATTTGCTTGAAACTTTTTCTTGTTGCTAAGGTCAAATCAACTAGCTGTTTTACAGGGTCGATTTCAAACACGTATTCGCGTATACCACATATTTCGCAAGAATTAGTTATATTTACATCATCCAAACAATAATTACATACTTGTTGTACAACACACAAATTTGGCACATGCAAACTTATTTTTTCACCATCAGCACCCAAGATAATTTCCGATTGTTGAGTCTCGAAATCATAAAATAAATAAAGTATATTCTTTTTATTGGTTGCAAATCCTTTTTTGCTGATAAAAGGTTGCATGTAACAAAAGTGTTCTATCGGCATTTCACCATTACATATTTTGCAAAATATCGTATTACAATTATGTGGATCTTTATCGCACATTCGAACTGTTTTACTGCACAAACGACAAATTTTTATGTTCTCGCATACCGACCGAAAATCATCAAAAGATTTTGAGATTTTATGATTTTCCAGACAATTATTACCGTAAAAATCTCTAGTGCATTGAATACATTTTATTTTTTCCTGATTTATGTTGCAAGGGGAGCTCTGAAAACATTTACAACATTTTTGTGGACATTTATGATTTTTTTGATGACTAAACTTTTTATTACAAGGTATGCAGTAGCCACGGCTGCCAGCTGCTGCAAGTAAATTTCAAATTGGTTGGTAATGATTAGAGTTTTCGTAAAACATTATATTTAAGGTATGTCTTACTACATTACCAACATCGTGTACAAAACGTGCACCATCGTAAAGTGGTTTATGGCCTCGAGCAAAGTTTTGAAAAGAATAAACAACTATTGCAACTCCGAAAAGCGCATAATATTCTTGAAATAATTTTATTTCTTCGATACCGCAACTTGTTTCGGGTATCGTAACTCTCGCAGCTTTAAGAGGAGGTCACGTATCTCTGTCCTTTTCTAATCAAAGAAATGATTTTTTCACAAAAACTAATAACTTTCTCAAAAAATGAAGAGAAAGCCGCATCTTGTATCAAAAAAGCAATATTTTCTTTGATAAGGAAAAATTAATTTTATTGCTTCGTTTCCAAGAAAACCTTGAAAAACTAAATTGTCCACCCTAACCTCTATGATTTAAGTTTTTCAAGGTTTTCTTGAAAACGAAGCAATAAAATTAATTCTTTCTTATCAAAGAAAATATTGCTTTTTTTATTACGAGATGCGGCTTTCTCTTCATTTTTTGCTAATGTTATTAGTTTCTATAAAAAACTCAATTCTTTGATTAGAGAAGGACAGAGATACGTGACCTCCTCTTAACAAGTTTCAACGCTTGCACTTTCTGATATTGTGCTGTGTGCTGTTTTATTCTATTACACCTGTCATGGTGAATACCACTGCGCATCTGTCCACGTATAGCATATACATGAGCAGCGACTAGCGAGCGTGGAAGGCAAAGATTGTCGGTATTTTGAATATTTAAAATGGATTTCTTGAAAACTGATTCGCTAGTGAGTGATACCCGACCGCGTCCCTCTGGTTTAGAAACAATGCTGACTTTCACGTTTAAAACATCATCTATTTCAAATTTGTCATTACTTTGTGCTACAGAAGCTAATAACTCGAGTAGATCTGTCGGTGAAAAATCACGAACCAGTCTAAAAGAAATCCATAAAGAACCGTGAACAAAGTGGTCAGGGTTTATAGTTATACCGATATGACGATATAAATCATTTATTGCTGCCTCAAACCACGTATATACATTCGCATTAGGTGGTGGGGCAATATTGACACTCTTAATTGTCTACCTTGTAACTTAAACTGTCGGTAATATCGCGATGATTCTTCATGAATCGTAATGTGGTTCTGAGTAGTAGTAGTACCATCTCCCTGTTATAGATATTTGTCTACAATATAATATACCAAAATTACGTGAAAATGTGTGATTTATAAATTTACGCTTAAGGAGATGTAAAATGGACACCACCCCTGTATTCATGAATTTTGCTTATTTTTTTATTATATTGCAAAACTTGAGGAAAAGAAATGCTTTAGCTTGTAGTATTTACCATAAAGATTATTCAGTTAAATTTTCAAATAAATTCATTCATTAGTTTTTAAAATTTTAGTGTTCCAACATTTATATATGGTCAATGTCCCAATCGCTACTCACGAACCTATTACTAGCCACTCATTGTTAAAAATTTTTGGTATCTAAATAACATTGAGCGGTTAGTAATAGGTTCGTGAGTAGCGATTGGGACATTGACCATATTAAAATTTTCAGATTTTGTACAAGAAATCTAAAATTCTGAGAAACTAATAAATGAATTTATTTTAAAATTTAACTGAATAATCTTTATGGTAAATACTACAAGCTAAAGCATTTCTTTTCCTCAAGTTTTGCAATATAATGAAAAAATAAGCAAAATTCATGAATACAGGGGTGGTGTCCGTTTTACATCTCCTCAAATCAACCTGTATTCTCTGTACCTGGCGATTCAAACGAAATAATCGTATTATTAAGTGTATTCTGCTCGTTATTATTGATTGCCATTAATGACGGTCTCCCATCATCGCCCCACCAAGAGCAACCAGGCATGGGTTCAGAAGGTGGTGGCGCTGCTGTATTATTTACCCCCTCCACCGCAAAGTTTGGGGTAGTTTCAGAGACATTTATGACTTCTCTTACCTCTTCGGGAGGTGGTAGTAGCACGAGATTTCTCGAACCAGACACATCTTCTTCTTCGGTCAGAAGCCTTATCAACAAAATCATCCCCACTACTGTCCTCCATCATATTTTGCAGGTCTGTAAAATTTATGTAAAATTTGCTTAATTGCTCTATTTTTAACAAAAAAGTCTTATCCCGCGAAATTTTGTGATCATAAACAAAAAGTTTATTGGTTATTGATTATTGATCCGAAACTGATATTTTCTTGCAAATTATGTTTTCAGATTTATCATTTTATTCACAACAAAAAAGTATTTTATAGCGAAACTCTACGATCTTAAAGAAAAAAGATACAAACTTTTAAACGGTAAAAGAAATTATGAATAACTTACCTTTAATAACACGGTGATGTAACATGAGAAGCCTGACTTGTGACGCATCCTGCATCCCTCTGCTTTTAATACAACGACCAGCAATGTCAAGTATTTTATTATCATTAAAAATACTTCGCTTAAACATATAAGCTAAGGTACGTAGTCCGCAAAGTCCTAAGATAAATTTAATTTTTTTCAATAATTCATTATTGGAGAAAATGTTTAGACTTTTGCGCCATGAATTATTGCAAAATAATTTTATTTGCGGCTCACAAACTAATGCTATATTAACAATATTTATCAAGACTTTAAGTAAATTTTTTCTAACCATCTCACTTCGTGTTGATCTTCTTCTCTGGAACGTTGAACCTTAACTGTTCATCAGACCTGTCAATCTTCGCGTATTTATAGTACGATTTAGACATGAATTTAAAAGTAGGGATGAGGGGTGACGAAGGGGTAGTATGTGCGCAACATTTAATATTTCAAGAATCATCTTAATTTGATATTTAAATCCGCCAACACATGTAAAATAATGTCAGTTTAGCGCGAATCGTGGACCGGTGTGCATGTAAGTATAAACCAGAATGCATATAATTCACCATCATTTCGCTCACGAGTAGGTGGAAATTTTTTCATGTAACGCGATCACACTTGGGCGTGTTCTATATCGTCCACCTAGCTAGTGTGTGTCTTAAGAAGGGGCCGAACTATCTGTCTTTGTCTAATAGCGTTTTTCATCATTTATGTAAACACTATCCGGTATAACAAGAAAAAAATAGCAGCCCCTGCTAGATATTAGTATAATAAGTAAATTTTGTAATAACAACCGAATTTTTTCACTGCGTAGTTTTTGAATAATTAGAGACCTACCAAAAAAAGATAGGTTATATTCTAGATTGCTAGTAGGTCTCTAATTAGTCAAAAACTATGCGGTAAAAAATTTGGTTGTTATTACAAAATTTACTAATTACACTAATATCTAGCGGGGGCTGCTATTTTTTTCTTGTTATACCTGATAGTGTTTACATAAATGATGAAAAACGCTATTAGACAAAGACAGATAGTTCGGCCCCTTCTTAAGTAAAGAGGCGTTAATTGCCCAACCTACATAATCGTAGTGAAATAATTTGTATATATCTACATATATTCTGCATATAATTCATAGTCATTTGCATATATGTATATATTTACATACATTTAGTATAAGTAAAATAACTACATAACATTTTATTTTAATTATAATAATATATCTTCCTATATTATATAGACGTAAGCCTCAAAAAATAGCATTCTTCCGTCCTCCTCCTTTCTCCCCCAGCCTCCCCCAGCCTCACATTTTTAAATTTTTTAAACGTAAATATAGGTTTTTTTTTCAGCCTCTGTGAGATGCCTCCCCCCTCCTCCCCCCCTCTCCTCGACCTGCCTCTGACATCGCCTCAACGCTTGTCGCCTCATATTACCTCATAGGTCTCCTCAAAGACACCTCAGAGACGCCTCAGGTAAGCCTTACGAATTCCTCGAAACGCCTCAAGTTTGTGAGAGTGATATTTTTTAAAATTTTCAAAAATAACGTAAAAATAGTTACCGACGCCTCAGTGCTTCCTCATCCCCTCCTCTTACAACGCCTCAGGGTACGCCTCAGAGATGAGGCATTTTTTCGTATGCCTCTTGTCCCGCCTTATACATCGCCTTAGAGACGGCTCAATGCTTCCTCATCCCCTCCTCTTACAACGCCTCAGGGTACGCCTCAGAGATAAGGCATTTATACGTATGTATACACAAGAATATGTACATCACAAATTGGGGGGCTGGCGAGCAGGGCGAGCAGGGGGTACCCCCTAGTGTTTATATATATATATATATATATATATATATATATATATATATATATAGTTATTGTAAAAGATAAGAATGTTATGCTCTTCTACTTTCCGCTATCCTGATACTTTTTATTAATTTTTCGTAATAATCTCTTGTTTTTTACATGAAAAATTTGAATTTTAATGCATTTATCATTTGCATGTTATTTGCATATGGATAACGCATTGCACGTTATTTGCAAATAAACATTGTGTAAGTAATGTACTTACTCATTACCATGTATACTTTTATGACATTGTAGACCATATTCAGTTTAATATCTTGAGGCCTTATTTAATTTCTATATATATATATATATATATATATTTATAATTTGCATATGTATATATATATATATATATATATATATATATATATATTATATAGTTGTAAGGAAATTTTCTACGACCAAGGTCCTCCCCTTCTCTTCTTTTCCTCATCCTCTTACCTAATTTTGATCCTCTTTTTTTCCGTTATTTTTTACGTTATTTGTTCCTCTTCCTTTTTTTTTCCTTTTTCCTTCCTCCCCTCTTCTTTTTCTCTTCTTTTGAGTTTCCTCATACCTTCATTTTCTCTTCCTTTTCTCTTCCTCAAAAAATCCATCACTTTTTTCCGTTATTTTTACGTTATTTTAGGTCATTTTTGCTCCTCCTTAGGTAAATCCTCAAATTTTACCTTTTTTTTGTGTTATTTTACGTTATTTTACGTTTTTGTTCCTCTTCCTTAGCTGCTCCTAAGCTCATCCTCTTTGATCCTCAATCTCATTCAAATTCCATCATTTAAAAAGCTTCTTGCTAATTTTTATTGTTTGCACCTACTGCTTTTACTTTAAATATATAGAACAAACATATTAAGTTAATAATTTTTATGATAAATTTTATAAAATTTTATACAATTATTGTTTAAAAGAATAAATGCCATCAAACATGGTAAAATGGAAATTTCGCAAGCCTCCTGTGCGTAAGCGCGCCAACCTCCACTACTAAGTAAAACAGTAAAACATATTAATTCATTGAAATTATTTTAAATTCAAAATGTTCTTATAACATTATAATTTTTATATTTTAAATTAGATCAATGTTTTTTAATATTTTGATTATTACTTTGAATTATTTTATAATGGATATCTAATGAATCAAGTGTACCACTTGTAACGTGGATAAAAAATTACTCGTATACTATGATATAGTATACGCATATATCCATCTTCGTTGTGAGTCGCACAGCACAACGTAGATTTTTATGCTTAATGTGTGAGTATAAGAGTGAGACGGAGAGAGTCTGTGCTAATTTTTATTGTTTGCACCCACTGCTTTTACTTTAAATATATAGAACAAACATATTAAGTTAATAATTTTTATGATAAATTTTATAAAATGTACAATTATTGCTTAAGAGCAGGCCGGATTCGCTGTCCTTGTCTAATTGGCATTTTTGTTATTTACTCAAGTATTAATCGGTGTATCTGCAAATTGAAGGTTAAGCGCAATAGATATTATTATTACAAATATTTATGTACAAGAAAAAAAAATCTATCGCTTTGTTTTTGAGAAAAGTAAGGAACGCGAAAATATTATAAACATAATCTTTTACTTCGGCGTTCCTTACTTTTCTCAAAAACAAATCGGTAGATTTTTTTTTTCTTGTGCATAGATATTCATAATAATAATATCTATTGCGATCAACCTTTATTTTGAAGATACACCGCTTAATACTTGAGTAAATAACAAACAACTCAATTGTTACTCGGTCGGTATCAGGTTCTACTCCGGCCTGCCGTTAAAAGAATAAATGACATCAAACATGGTAAAATGGAAATTCCGCAAGTCCCCTGTGCGCAAGCGCGCCAGCCTCCACTACTAATTATTTTGTTGAAAATTTTAATGAAAATAAAGAAAATAATGCTTTATTTGAACTTAATGATATTTTTATTAATGAATATATATCTTGTAAAGATTTTGGTTTACCTGAACCAAAAATAAATTCAATTACTTTGAATAATAATCATCATGATGAAATAGAAAGAAAAAAAATTTTTAATTAATGTATAATAAATTAAACGATGAACAAAAATTAATTTTTGAAATTTTAACTGAAAAAGATAATAAAAAAATATATTTTATCGATGGTCCTGGAGGAACAGGAAAAACTTTTTTATCTAAGACTTTAATATTTTATTTTATATCAATTAATAAAAAAATTTTGTCTATGGCTTGGACTGGTATTGCTCTACTTTATTACCTAAAGGAATGACAAGTCATAAGACTTTTAGATCACCTTTAAATTTAAATACAATTAAAAATGCATTTTTAGAATAACAATCAGATAAAAAAAATTAAGAGAAGCTGATATAATAATATGGGATGAAGCATCAATGATTCCAAAAAAGCATTAGAAATAGTTAATAATACATTAAAAGATGTTTGTAATAGTAATTTTCTTTTTGGTGGAAAATTAATTATTTTAGGTGGTGATTTTCGACAAATTTTACCAGTTGTTAAACATGGAAATAAAAATTTAATTATAGAAGAAACAATAATAAGTTCATATTTATGGCAATTTTTTAGTATATTAAAATTAATCAAAAAATATTCGATCTAAAAATAAAAAATTTGCTTCATTTCTATTACAAATTGGTGATGGCAAAATAAACCCTTTCATAATTCCGAACAAATTACAAACTAATGATATTTGTTCTAAAATTTATTCAAATATTAATAAAAATTGTTGCAAAGAAAAAATTATATTAGCTCTTCATAATGAAAATATTGATAATTTAAATAAAAAAGTATTAAATTTATTAAATGGGAAAACTGAAACATATTATAGTATTGATTACGCTACGCATAAAGGTATTGATCAAACTGATGATAACATTTATTTGAATTACCAAATAGAATTTTTAAATAAAATTAAAGAAGGTTTACCATCTTATAAATTAATTTAAAAGTTAATGCTATAGTAATGTTGTTAAGAAATTCAAGTATATCGGAAGGATTATGTAATGGTACACGATTGAAAATTATAAATTTATATAAACATAATATTGAAGCTGAAATAATAACAGGCGCTAAAAGTAGAAATAAAGTTTTGATTCCAAAAATTACTTTAAATACAGGAAATAATTCTTCATTACCATTTATTCTTTACAGAAAACAATTTCCAATTATATTAGCATTTGCAATAACTATAAATAAACCACAAGGTCAAAGTTTCGATAATGTAGGCTTATTTATAAGAAGACTATTGTTTTTACATGGTCAATTATACGTTGCTTTGTCTAGATGTAAAACTTTTAATAATATTTATATTCAAAATAATTTAGATGATACATCAAAAATAGATAACATTGTTCGGACGGAAATTTTCAATAAATAATTTATTTAAATTCTTACCATTTTTATTAATTCATTTTATTTAATTTTAACGATTGATTGATTTTTAAATTTCATTTTGTTGTGTAAATTTGATTCACTTAAAGGGTATTTTATTTTTATTTTACTAAAATTAAAGATTTTTTTCTTTTGTAAAACTTGTTTTAAATTAAATTGAAAGCTAAAACAGTTTCTGCATAGCTGTCAGAAAGTAATTAGTCGAAAATATCGGAGTGGTAGTTGTTTCGTGAGCCGCGCTACTCATGATGCGATTTTTGTCGACAAAAGCTAACAAATTTTTCACTGTGAATATTAGTGCGTGCGTAGAGCAAGCGATCAGCAACAGCCACTTCAGTGTCGGGTAGGCAGCTAAGTAAAGAGTTAGTAGACTCTTTCTCTTTCTCTCTCTTTCACATTAGAAAATTGCAATCAATGAAAATGTCAAATAAAGCAAAGGTGGACCCCTAAAAAGTCGTTGATGTAAATTAATAAATGTGTATGCTTATTATATTTTTTTTTTAAATATAATAGAAACAGAATAAAATTAAACTTAAATACAATTATAAATCCCCATATACAAAATATAAATAAAATGTTTCCCAAGTTTTTTATAAAATTATTATTTAATGAAAATTAATGTTTAAACTTAGTATTAATAGGAAAAATGGATGTATTTCAATGCCCGTTTTGCAGAAATTCTTATTCTACATCTGAATTTTTAAAAATACATATAAATAGAATTCATATTAAAACTATAAGTTTTAGAACATGTGGCTTATTTATTAAAATTAAAAATATTAGAAGACATGAAAGAACTCACGTAAAAAAAAGGAATTATGTATTTATTGTAAGAAAAATTTTAGTACGAAATCTAATAGGAAACAAAAATTTACAAGCTAAAAATTTATTTTTATACAAAATATATGTATGAATTATGTATATATAATTAATATTACATATAAAAATTCCAAGAAGTATTTTCCAGAAATATTATTTTTTATTTATAAAAGTAAGTAAAAAATTATATAAAATTTTATAAACAATTATATTAAATAATTTTACAATATTTACAAAAATTAGAACAAAAAGATGAAAAAAATTCTAAGTATATTGACAAAAAAAGGATAATACATAAAAATTTTTTAAATTTCTGTTTTCAAAATTTTTAGTCATAATAAAAATAGGTAAAATTTTTTTAATATTCTAAATTTATGAATTAAAAAAATTTTTGAATTTCTAAATACTGTTTAATACTAAGTATAAGTAATATTTTTTTGTGTATTTAAATATATTAAATTCAATATACATATTATTTTTAATATTTCATATTTCAGCGAACATATTTAAAAGATGTTATTTTTTATTTTTAATATATAAATAAAAAAATTATTTTTTTCATTTATATATTTCCACTCACATTTTTAAAAAATAACATTTTTTAAAAATGTAAGTGGAAATAGGCCTTCTGGGGAAACCACTAAAAAAACGCACCTACATATATACCTCGGTATTTAAAAATACTAGATGGTGTGGAAAATATAGAAATATATTTATAATACAAACTTTATAAATTTAATAATTTAGGTAAAAAAACAAAAATTTATTAATGCTACGGACATTCATAAGATATTAGTATTTATGAAAATTGGTTCTATATAAACAATAAAAACTTTTATTATATAACATCATATAAATAAGGAAAACAAAAATGGGTTTGTTATAAATATTTAAATATATTTTTGAGTATAACTTAATATATTTTAATAATTATATTTTTTACAGTTGATAAAAATAAAAAAATAAAGATAATGTAACCTAAATAACAAATAGGGGGTTGGCGAGTGGAGCGAGCAGGGTGGTACCCCCCCCCCTAGTATATATATATATATAGTTGTTCTTAGTTATATACCCAACTTGGGCGTATTAACAATGAATGTCAAAAATAACTAATCACAAGAGGAAGAATAGCTTTTATAATACCCTGATACTTTTTCTTATATTTATCAGGAATTGTCGATATTTATTGCATGATGATTGATAATTTATGAATAATAATTTTTGAATAATAAATATCTTTTAATATAATATATTCGATTTTGATAAATATTAATATTTACATATGATTTACATATGTATGTATATATATATATATATATATATATATATATATATATATATATATAAAAACAACTAATCGCAAGAGGTAGAATAGTTATACTTCTTCTTATGTTTTGGGCTTCTGATACTTTTTATCATTTTTGTATTACTAATTCTCTATATTTATTGATTCGATACCTTGGTAATGTCATGTAATGGAAATAAATATATATTATATTTAAAATATAATAACCAATTTTAATGCATGGCTTATTTGTCCATCAGTTGCATATCATCTGCATATGATTTTTATATATATAAGAATGTATATATTTATATAGATTTTTGTTTACACGTGTATGTATTATGTATGTATGTATGTATAGGCATACATATTAGAAAGAGAGAGAGAGAGAGAGAGAGAGGCTTATTTATACGTATATTTTTTATTCATTTTATAAAAATGAAATAGAGAAAAAGAGAAAGAAAGAGAGAGAGAGAGAAAGACATTTCTCAATTGCTGAAATTTTAAGTTTTATAAAATCAGCACATGTACATACGTCTTGGGGAGAGAGATTTCTTACGTTGAAATTTTAAATTTATAACGTCAGCACCCTAACATACGTCTTTTTCATAAAATTGATTGCAAAAGAGTCAGATTAACAACCTTAGCGTGAGAATGGTCTGTGATTTTTTATAAATTATGATCATTTCAACTTTATTTTAAAATATGCTTCTTAAAATACACTTATTAATTTTTTCCTGCAAAAATTATCAAGTTGCTATTCGTAGTGTGGGAATGGTATGTAATATTTTTATTTTTCGGCGGGGGGAGTTAGGATATTAAGGGGTGAAGATTCGGCTTCACTGTTAGTCTCCATCGAAACTCCGGGCAGAAAGATTGTTCTACAATGTGGGTCAACGTCGGGATGTGCTTCCAACAGTGATCAGCTGGTATAAAATTTTTAAATTTCAAATATTGTGTATTTATTTGTATGCGTGCGTGCGTGCGTGCGTGTGTGCGTGTGTGTGTGTGTATGGGTGCGTGTGCGTGTGAGTATGTGTGTTTGTGCGTGTGCGTGTGCATGTGTAAGCGTGTATTTATTTCTTGGGGCACCAATGTTCCGTCTTAACAATCCCTTCTTCGCCTTCTTAGAGGTCATTGACCTAGTGGTCAATAACTTTTGGGGTGGTGGAGTGGGGGTTTGTTTTGACGGACCATGGTGCCCCTATAATTACTGGTACCCCTTGCTCGCTGCGTTCACCAACTTCCATTAATATATGGCTGTATTAAAAGTATTATTTTTTATATTGATAGTTATAAATGAAAAACAAGACATATAGTCTTGAATAACGACTTTCCACACCACTTTTTATTGTGAATTATAATTATTATTATAATAAATTGTATGTATTTATGAAACTAAATTATATGTATTAACTAAATTTTTAAATATAGTTTTTCCCTCAATCAATGTTTTGTGTAAAATGTTGAGGTACTGTTACGGCGCGTTAGATCTTTTGATTAGTAGAAACCCTCGCCAGTAGCCCTAAAAACAATTTTGTGTAATGTTCTTATTGATGTTTTTTTTTTAATTTTATAATAAATTTGTAGTATTATTAGTTATTTTTTTTGAATAATTATTTTTGTTTAAAATAGGTGTTAATTTTAGAATTATTATTGATATATAATAATGTTTATTTTAAGTTTCTTAAGATTTGTAGGATTATTTTTTTATTATTCCTGTTAAATATCTTTTTTACTTAATTTTACAATTTAAGATATATACAAACAATTTTTTGCTAAAATTTTCGAAGGTGTCTACTAAAAAAATCACAACGCGCCGTTAGCGATACCGCTACATTATAAACCTATTTTATATATTGACGTAATGTATTTATAGATCCATTACAAATTTAAATATTAATTATATAATTGTTTGAAAACGATTCATTATGATTGAATAACAAAGGTTTAAAGTGTAAGGTGGTATGGAAACTCCTATAATTTATAAAATATAAACATTTTTATAATATTCAATTTAATGAATTATTTTTTTTCAGATATTTCATAAGATTAATCAATATGATTAATGTTCACGTGTAAAGAATCAAGTTTTAATTAATTGATTAATTTAGTTTGAATATCAAGATATATAACAATTGAATTATTTATTAAAATACATAAATAATTATAAAATTATATAATATTAATGTATAAATATTAAAGAATTGTATAATAAAATTTTAGTTATAAAAGTTCATTTTCATTTTTAGTAGATATATTGTAATATAGTAATAACATATAATTTAATAATAATACATAAAAATTATAGACTGTTATAAAATTATGCGAGGGAGGAGCATGTCGGGGTGATGGGGGGACACGGGGGGCGCGGTCATGTTAAGACCAAATTGATATATAAAAATTATTATAGGATTCTAAATAACTTTACGTTATTTGGTGGGGGGTCTCAAAGAAACAGTGTGTGGGGCTGTGGGGGGCATGGGTACACGAGGGGCGTAGGGGAACACAAGGAAGGGGGACGTGGTAGAACATGGGGGGTGCGGGGGTCTGATGCTGAATTTGGTAATATAACTATATATATATATATATATATATATATATATATATATATATATATATATATATATATATATATATATTTATATATATATATTAAAAATATTTCGCCGCTGGCGGGGCTGTCAGGCTCTGCCCTTTAAGGCTATAACTTAATTGGTAGGAACTGCTAAAATTTAGCTCAAGTAAGCTAAAATTAGCTGAATTTAATAAAAAAAAACAACTAAAAGTTAGCTTAAGTTAGCTAAAGTCAGCTAAATTTAATGAAGAAAATAGCTGATATCAGTTAAAATTTCGCTAAATGCGGCTCTCAATCTCTGTTCTTTTTCAGCCCCTTGGAAGCTATAAACTTATTAATGAATTTAGAAATGTATGATTTGAGATTAAAAAATAAAAGTTAAAATAGTCATTCAAGTTAATTAAGGTTATTTAAATTTATAAAAAATGTAATATAATAAAATTCTACATTGCATGGAATATTTATGAAAGCTTTCTGGAATATTGGCACAGAAGATTTAAAAATATATTATGAATCTTCCATAGAATATTCCTGTAATATTTGTATGTCTTTGATTCTTCTAACATTGAAATATTTCATGGAATATTATTGGAAAATTCCAAGGATATTTTATTAGAAGATTGGATCATCTCAGATCATTCATTGAAACATTTCAAGAATCTTGCAGGAATATTTCATGAAATATTCCGTTGGAATATTCATGGAAGGATCGGAATATTGAAACGGAAGATTTAAAACATTTTGTAAATCTTTCATGTAATATGCATGGAAGATTTAAGGAATCTTTTATGAAAAATTCCATAAAATATTTTTGGAAGATTTTAGAAATCGATCGTAAAATATTTCATGTAATATTTATGAAAGATTCACAGAATATTGGCCCGAAAGATCTGGAATATTTTAGGAATCTTATATGAAATATTCCTTTAATAATCGTATGTCCTTGATTCCTCTTACATCAAAATATTCCTTGGAATATGAAAAAAAAATGCATTGCATATTCATACATAGTAGAATTTTAAAAGAGAGGATTACTGCAGGCCTATATGCTAATATTTGTAGATAAAGATGATAAAATTTACAATAGTGATGACTTTGATAAACTTGTAGTAGCTGGAATTCCAAATAAAAATGAGAATCCCAGATTATATGAAATAGTTAAACAATTTATGATCCGTCGCCCTTGTGAAGATCAGAATAAAAACTCACCTTGTATGGATAAAGAATCGGGAAAGTATACGTAAATTTTCCGAAACGATTCAATGAAACTACAATAATGACAAATGGTTATCCTATTTATCGACGATGAAATAATAAAAATGAGATATTATACACAAAAAACAAGTGGGCAGACAATAGATTTATGGTTTCTTATGACCCGTATTTATTACTAAATTTCAACTGTCATGTTAATATTGGATTATGTTCAATAATAGGAGTTACTTAACTTAAATACTGCTTCAAAGCACATGATTGTCCATTTATAGAAATGAAAGCAAGCGAAATGAATACTGAAAGTAATACTAATGATGAAATGGATGAAACGAATGATTTAGATATGTTTTATGATAATAATAAACAATATATAAAAATAAACAATATAAGGAAATTGAGTTCTCTGAAGAGAAACCTTCTAATGTAAAAGCTCCTTATTAAAATAAGTGGCTGATAAAAAAGCAAAGGAGTCCTGAAGTGCAGCAGTACAAACGTTGGGACATATGAAAAGTCTAGGTGAAAGCCTAGAGGATGAACGAACTGATAGATTGATATGCTGCCTTAAGAAGTAAGATGCTAAGTATAGAGGGCTACCACGTGCCACAATGTTATAAGCTAACGGAATATTTAAGTAGAGTCGTCTGTTTTGAACAGAGAGCCAACGTTAATTTAGTAGAAAAGGCGTTATTACTCTACTGCGCCAACCAAGACGGAGACAGAAAGACGGAGATAGAAAGACGGAGACAGAAGGACGGAGACACAAAGAGATGGAAAAACGGAGACGGAGAGACGAAGATGGAGAGACGAAAACGGAGAGGGAGACGGAGAGACGGAGAGACGAAAACGGAGAGGGAGACGGAGAGACGGAGAGACGGATGGAGACAGATAAGAAGAGACGGAGACATAGAGATGGAGTCGGAGAGACAAAGACAGGGGGAACAGAAACGAAAAGACAAAGATTTATGAACGGAGACGAAGAGACAAAGACAGAAGAACAGAGACAAAGAGACGGAGACAGACGGAGACATACAGACGAAGACGGAGAGACAGAGAAACGGAGACGGAGAGACAAAGACGGAGTATCGGTGACGAAGAGACGGGGTGACGGAGAAGTGGAGACGAAGAAACGGAGACGGAGAAATGGAGATAGAGAGATAGAGATGGAGAGATGGAGACGGAGAGACGAAGACTGAGTGACAGAGTGACGGTGACGGAGAGACGGAGACGGAGAGACTGAGACGGAGTGACGGAGTGACGGATATTGTGTATGTGTGTGTGTGTGTATGAGTATGTATGTATGTGAGAATAATGCAAATGATATTCACGTAAGAAAAAAAAAGTTTTACTTCTTCACTTTAATATAATAGTAGTAATAGTAATTGTTTAAATAATCTTCTAAATCTAGAATTAAAATTTAAAAAATTTAAAAGAATCATTGATAATATGAATAAAAATAGAATAATAAAATGTTATTAGAATATAATAAAAATATAGTCATAAACTCACTAATTGCATCGTGAGATTGAGATAAATTTACAAAACTTATTACTGACATATTATCGATATTTTTATCTTATTAAATTTTTCAGATAAAAATCCAAATGTTGTAATTTTGCTAAATTTTTTAAATTGTAATTCAAAATTGAAGTTGCCATTATTATAATTAGATGGTTCTTTAATTATCAATATTTCAAATAAAACAACCTAATTATAAAATATGCATATGACTCATTCCATTCAGATTCATGCAGGCCGTCACTGATCGAATTTTTTTTTCTCTTTTTACTAGGAGAGTATCACAACTCCAGATCACGGATTTTTGACCCCATTTGGACGTTCTTTTAATGAAAATGTGCGAAATTTAGTCTAGTTTTAAATACTGTTTCGATTTTTGCGATACGAGTTAATCTCTCTAAGTTATTCATGAAAAATAGAAAAAAAGCTATTTTTTCCAAACGCAATTTTCTTTAAAACTGTATTTTTTTTTGAAATTTTCATATGCTTTTATACATAAAAAATACTAACTTTAAGGAAAGGTGAGAATATGCCATTTTGCTTTATTTTTTTTAAACAGATTTTTAAACGTTTTTTTTATATTTTCCATTTTAAAGCGTTAATACAATGGTGCATCATGCCATTTTTCCAACTATTACGTCTTTTTACAATTCGATAATGCTTTTATTTATTAATTTATCAAAAATATTAACAAAAATCTTTAAAATAAGCCCTCGATCAAATTTTTTTATCAATTGGTACCGAAGTTATGATGATATTAAGTTTATAAAAACAGAAATTTTTTTTGTTGGTAATTAAAATTTTTTATTCAGTTTGAATCTTGCGCCCACGATTTAAATTTATTTTGTAGGGAGTGAGATATGCCGCTGCTAGAAGGCGATGATTCGCTTTTTGCATTCTTATTAACGACTTGACGCATTCAAGCATATAAGACAAGTAAGATCAAAAATAAAATTGTCTAACAAAAAAATTTTTTTTGCTCTTTCGATGAACTAATTAATAATAATGGCATTACTGGTTCTTAAGAGCATGACGAAGCTGTCCGCCTTCTAATAATATTTAATTAGTTATTCATTAGTTTATTTATCTAATAAACAATGCGTTTAATCGAGTTTTTTTACTATAAGGAAAAAATTTGTAAGATTTAACTCTAGTGCGGACAACTCAAGCTATCCACCGAAATACTATACATAATAAGTTATAATAAAAAGTTTCAATGTATCGTATTTTGAGGTTAGGTTTGTCGAGTTTGATATCTAATTTCAAAACTTTATAATGACAATTCTGGTCAGAATAATTACACAGACTGAACTTAAGAGGACGTTGGATCTTTCTATCCTTTTCTAATCGAAAAATGTTGGATATTGAAAAACTAGAAATTATTAGTAGAAATTAAGAGTTGTCCGCAACTTTTACAGTAAAAAACAATATTTTTTCTTATGAGGACAAATTAATTTTGATGCTTTGTTTTGAAGAAAAGTTTGACATACTTAAACATCATAATCTCTAGCTTAACTTATGATTTTTCAAGTATGTCAAACTTTTCTTGAAAACAAAGCATCAAAATTAATTTGTCCTCATAAGGAAAAATATTGTTTCTTACTGTACAAGTTGCGGACAACTCTTAATTTCTATCAATAATCACTAGTTTTTTTAAAACCCTACAATTTTTAAGTAAAAAAGGATAGAGGGATCCAGCGTCCTCTTAAAATTTAATTCAAAAGATTACGTGTGTTCGGAATCAGGTATAGGTAAATATTTGGTTAGTTTGTTTTTTTTCTCTAATAGCAACATTCATTGAATATAGTAACTTAACAAACAAATTATTTATTTAATTTTGAATCTTTTTAATCGTTCGGGACGAAATATATAACATTGTTAAGTGTTAAATTATTGTGATATAATCTAATCATATATTATAATAAAATAGAAAAATTTGTAAAAAAGTGAATTTAAAAATTTTTAAATTAAAAAAAAGTGCTGAGGCATAAATTTTTTATCAAATACCTGTATAAATAGAAAAAATTTTCAAGTTATTTGGAGGAACAGCTGATTTCGATAAGTTTGAGATATTATTAATTAACTAAAATTAAATAAACGTGTTGGATAAGTTGTTTTGATTTTTCCATTTTGAAGGGTTATTTAACCGGTTACCTGGCAATGTATCATATATGATTAAAAAAAAGTCGGGCTTATTCTAGCAATGTATCATATATGATCAAATAAAATAATGTTCTTGTTTTCCAATCAATTTAAATGAAACTTGGCACTCTTTAGTTTTTGGGGTTGCTGAATCTAAATCTGAGATCAGAATTGAAGAATTCAAAATGACGGATCTAAAATTGTAGCTACTAGATACTTTTTTAGTGTTATATCGATGCTTTCTCATATACATTGAAAAGAGGCTTTGCCATTTTGAGCCCTGAAAGTGAATAATGCCGTGCCAGATTACCGGTTAAAGAATTATACAGGTTAAGGAAAAAGTATGGAAACCCCTGGAAATTTTGCGACTTTTATAGTAAAACCAAACAAACCAAAGGTATACCCTGGGTAATTTTGAACAAGGAATCCGATGGTGATCTTGGGTTTGACTTTAAATCTGATTTCCAAGGTTATTTCGAGGTCAACCTCATTTTTTTGAATGGGAACTCCTACTTTCTATACCATAATCGTAAAAAATGAAAAATTTTACGTCCGGATATGTGTTTAGGTATGAGGTTAACGTAACCGCTAGAGGTCAAATAAAGGTGGAAGTATGATTTCTGAAAAATCTCTCTAGTTTGGTGGTAAAACAAAACAAACAAAAAGCATACCCTGGGTAACTTTGAACAAGGAATCTGATGGTGACCTTGGATTTGATCTTGAACCTCATTTCCAAGGTTATTTCAAGGTCAACCTCATTTTTTAAAATGGGAACCTCTACTTTGTATATCGTAATCGAAAAAAGCGGAAAATTTTATATCAGGATATGTGTTTAGGTATAAAGTTAAGGTAACCTCTAGAGGTCAAATACAGGTCAAAGTATGACTTCTTAAAAATCTCTTTAGTTTAGAGGTAAAACAAAACAAACAAAAGGCATACCCTAGGTAACTTTTAATGAGGAACGTAACGGTAACCTCTAATTTCACTTGGAACCTCATTTCCAAAGTTATTTCAAGGTGAACCTCATTTTTGAACCCTTATTTTTGATGCTGTATCCGAAAACAGCCGGAAATCGTACGTGTGCGAACAATTCAAGTCCGAAGATAACATAATCCCTAATCCTCCTTTTAGCGCTACCCAGGAACAATGACGTGGACGTACAAGGAATTAGTAAAAACGATAACCGGGATTTCCGTCTAATGTGTCTATTTAAAAAAAAAAGTGTATATAAAAGAAAAGTGAAATTTAACTAAGCATTTTTAACTAAGACTACAATAAATTTTATTAAAGCGTCAATTGATAAAATTATTCAACAGTCGTGTCTTGCGTAACATTAAAAAATAAAGATATAGTGTAAGTTGAAAGCGAATTTTAAAAATAACAATCTATACAATCTATTCTAAAATCAAAATTGAAACGTTTGAAATAGAATGCAACAGTCACAAAATTGGAGTAGATTTCTAAACAAATTAAAGATTAAAAAATCAAGTATTCTATAGCATTTTGACATACACTTTGACTCGTTTCAAGTTTTGGTTTTGTAGATAAATAGAGATACAATAAAAATTAATCCATCAAAATTTTCAATATCATTTTGCATACAACTCTCGTAATGAGACTTTTTGAGAAAACCTCGCTTATTGAACGCTTGTTTGAATATTGTTTAAATATTGTAAAAAGAAACATGACACAATTGAAATTAATCACTTTTGGCATTTTCAATACCACTTTAATTTTTAGAATTGATTTAAAGTAAACATGTACAAACGAGTTGAGATTGAAGTAATAACTATTTCCATTTTGTAATAGTAGAGAATTTTTTTTATCAGAATTTTAAGAACAAACTTCTTCTCAATTTAAAATAAAATCAAGCTTCTAAGAAGGACTCAAACAAATGCGAAGCTTTGAATTTTATTTGAATCGAAGGTGATGATGAATTTCTTTCAATGCAGTTTCTTGCAATTAATAAGTAAAATTTTCTCTTCAAATGTATAATGAATGTTTAGTTTAAACAATATTGTTAAAAGTTTTTTTTGTCGCATAAATTGAGATATAGTTATGTTTAAAAGAAAATGACAACTAATAAGATGCTGTTTCTGCTCAAATCAATAAATTCCGAATTTCTGACATGATTCAAATTAGAAGGACCTAAATTTTGACCAATTTTGATCTGTAAGATTGCTCTTCGCTTCAACTCTTGTTAGCAGTGCAAGATTTTCGATATTAATAGAAAATTGACAAAATTTGTGCAGGTTAAAGTTCATTCTAAGCTAAAATGTGTCTTATCACATCCAATGTCAATAGACTATATATACAAAGATATGTTTGTATATGTATGTATATAGGGGATAATACAGGAACACGAAAATATGCATACCTTGTAATAGGCAGTAAAAACTTTATTAATAATAGTTGCTTTCAATTCAGAAGAAGGCCATGCTACAAAATTCCTTAATAGATCTAAATTTAGTATTTATGTTTAAAAGGCAGTGATTAAAAATAATTTTTAATTTAGATAAATGTAGTATTTTATTAATCGAAAGGTAGTTTTGTTTTTGAAAGTAATTCATTTTTTTTGTTCAAGAAAAAAAATACAATCAAAACTATTTCTCTAATTGTTGATGATTAAAAATTTTCTTGGTTTTTCTTTTTAAATAAAATTAAGTTTTTGTATTTTAATAATGAATCTCACTAAGAATTTAATTCAAAAGCATCAATATAAAAGTAAAATAAAATCAAAAAAATGTTTAAGTTTCAAATTTTACAACCATTAGCTTTCACAGGCTAAATATCAGTAGTTATCATGAAAGATACATTTATTGCAACTCACTATATTCTAGTTTCTGGAATATTTTTTTTTTTTTTTTGGGAAGGTGAAAGAAAAGCCTCATTTTGACACATTGAAACCATCCATAATAAATTATTTGTTTTTTTGGAGACCTACCTAAACTGTCTAAAATTTCAATTTTCTGATGCCAGCAAGAGAGATTGTGACTGTTTTTCGCGATTCATGATTGACTTTAGGATTAAATTTTTCCTTTTGTTGTTCTATCATTAAACTAGAATGAATTCCTATACATTTAAACGGTAACTATTGCAAAAATGGTAATGAACAAGTAAAGTTTTAATAACATAAACAACCAACAAATCAATTGTGAGCCATTGCTGCTGAGAAATTTAGTTTGGTTCTTAGGCCAACGTGTTCGAATCTCGTTTAGAATCTGATTATTTTCTGTAAAAATTAAAAATTTACAAATCTTATATGAACAATATCAAATGAATATGCTTAACATATAAATGTTGTCCATAATATAATGCATTTAAATTGTTCGGAGTGTTACAAACAAACAATTCAAAAGTTATAATGTGTAAAATTGCAAACAATAAAATTTTCTTTTATAAAGTTTTTTTAAATACAATACAAATTAATGCTGGCAACAATTAAAAATCACGGAATTAAAAATTTTCTTTTTAGGTAATATCAAACAGAGGAAGGACACTTTGGAAATTTGAAAAAAAAATGATAGTAGATTTAAGCAAACAAGAATTACTTATAAGATTTTTGAGAACTTAAACTAATCAATGCACCAAAAGATGCATTAATCGCTAAATAATAATATGCATTGTACTAATCATTTAAAAAATTATTGGTAAACAAAATATAGTAAACCAGGTGTGAATATTTATTCTACAAATGGCATCTGATAGAAAATATAAAATTTTGTCCCGTTAAATATTACAATTTCACTAAAATAATTAAGATAAATTTTAAAGAAATTTTCCTTTTTTTTTATATAACAGCTAGTGTTACCCGAATTGCGCGCGCAACTTCTTGAAGTAGAACTTTTCTTTTTTAAATGGAACTAAGAAAAACTTTTTTCATATATATGAAACATAGTACCAAAAAGAGGTTATAAACTTTGCGACTCAAGTATAAATAAAAAAAATACATGAATATGAATATGAAAATGAATAATGAATAAAATAACGGTGTATCAACAGTCGAATAATAAAATAAAAAATAAATATATTACAGGGATACGTATTGAATGTAAGGGGTGGAATAAGGCACTATAGAGAGAACCTCTCGAATAGATGGTCGAGAGAAGGATGAGTCTTGCACATCGCGTAACACAAATGGACAAGTTTTCCTATAGAAGCACTTTTTGAGGGATACAAGAAATTAAAAAAATGAAATACAATGAATATTTTCACTGGCAGTGTTGATTTAATAAAACGTCACTGTATAAGGTGGGAGCTGATTCAATCACACGCAGTGAAACGCGTAGAAAATTACCGATGTGTTGGGATATCTAACGTCACTATATAGGGTGGGAGCCAGGTATACAACACAAGATTTTCTATTAATTTGGGGGGACATGGCCATGTTTTTAGTGCATAATGTTGCGACCAAAAATGAATATTACAAATGAATTACAAATACAAAATGAAAATGATACCAAAATAAAAGGGGAAATATAAATAGTTATTAATAAAATAACAATTATAGGGGGTTACACATGCGGTATTCACGCGAGAAAAATATGTTCGGGCTTTCATTTTAGAAATGTTGGGAAATCTAACGTCACTGTATAGGGCGGAAGCCAGATTTACGACGTGGCTTGTGAAGGCCATGACATATTCTTTTGGGGATTTTTTGAATGTCATGAATGAGCATGTCTACTAAGGGGGAATCGGTGAATATGCGATTTCATTTATAGGGGGGACTGCTGTGTAATTTTGCGAACACTCAAAACCTCGAAATAGTACAAAATAGAATAAACGTATATCCATTTTCCATTATAAAAATATTGATGGAAACAAAATAAATTAAATTAAGGGTGACACTGGTCAAACGATATAATAAATTTTTTTTTTTATATGAATATTTTAATATGGCACTTTTTGAAAAATTCATTAATTACAAACATAGAATCATATAAACATATGATGAAAATTTAAAAAAAATGCTGTTTAGTAGAAAAAATCTTCTAAGGGTGCGTGAATAGTTAGATGATTCACAAGTTGCATAATTAGAGCAATTATAAATATATGAAGGGAAATCAGAGTCAGAAAGTAACTAAGATCTCTAAGTAGAAAGTATCTAAGATACCCAGAGGGCTGGGTATATATAAAAAAATAGTAAAAACGAACCCGTGAATAAATAGTATAGATCGGCCACTTAAGATAAAATAGACATTTATTGACTAAAATAAATAAAGAATAGAAAAGCGTGCTCAATAAAAAAAAAGTAAAACAGAAAATCCAAATAAAAATAAAAGAGAGGAGTAATGAAGAATTTTGGAATGCGGTGCTTCGATCTCTGATTTTCAAACAAAATTAGTAAAAAATTAATGAGTAAAAATGAATGAAACTTAAAACATCCATCATTTTCCAAACCTTACCACTATACATTTCGCCAAGGACGGCTTACTTTTAAAGTAAGGGGGGGGGTGGAAAATCATTCTGTTTTTCATTTTAATTTCAAACACCGTTCTCAAATTATAGCCAAAATCGCATGCTAATTATCGCGTTCAAATCCCTTTCTAGAAAATATCAAACATTGAATATTAATGACATAAACATCGAGTTGCTGATCATTGGGACCACTAACGAATTGCATTCTTCATGGATCTTGTCCAAAGAAAATAAATTTATTCTATGTAAAAATATCGAAAATAAATTTATTAATAAAAATAAATTAATTCATAAATATTTTTCTGAGTTTTTACATTTTAAATATATAAATAAAATAGTATTATCAAAGGTTTTATCATATTAGTAAATGAATTAATTTTAAATTATCATTTCCAAAACCCCGAATTATTAAAATTAATAATGTTAAACCTAAAACTCTTTCACAAACTACAAAAATTAAGTAATGTAATATTAAGGGGACGCTGTATCTCTCTATCTTTTTCTAATTGAAAAATGTAAGTTTTTTGAAAATCTAGTGATTATTGATAGAAATTAAAGGTTATCCGCTATTCGTTTAGTAAAAAGTAATATTTTCTCTGATGAGGACCAATTAATTTTGTTGCTTTTTTTTCAAGTAAAGTTTGACATACTTACAAAATCCTAAGTAAGGCTAGAGAATACGTTATTTAAGTATGTCAAACTTTACTTGAAAAAAAAGCAACAAAATTAGTTGGTCCTCATCAGAGAAAATATTAATTTTTACTAAACAAGTAGCGGACAACCCTTAATTTCTATCAATAATAACTAGTTTTCCCAAAAATTTACATTTTTTAATTAGAAAAGGATAGAGAGATACAGCGTCCTCTTAAAATATTTTTGATTTATAAAAATCAACATCCTAAATAATAAAATAAACAAGGAAATCATTATAAATTCTAACATAATTAGAGATATAAAAATTTGAGAATAAAAATATCTGAATATAAAACAAGAAATAATAAATAAATTTATAAATAAATAATAATTTAAATAATATTTTCGAAAAAAAAAATCTTAAAACTATCATTAATATCCAAAAATTAATATTTTAAATTTAAACTATTTTTTGACTTTATATAATTATTTTAACTATTAATTTAAAAATACAAAATATTAATTTTGTAAATTAAAAATATTTGTTAACAAATATAGTTAAATTTGAAAGATGATTTATATACAAATTTTTTTATTTTATTTATAAATTTTTTTAATAATATATATCAGAATTATTCCTCATAATAGAAAAATTATTCACATTATAATGATTGGATTTATTTTATTAGCTCTAACAATTTTTAGATCAATAAACATCAATATTTTTTATAATAATTTATAATCATTGAATATCATTCATTTTATTTTTAATTATAATTGGCGGTTTAATAATTTTATTTCTTTACTTCACTAAATTTATTAGTGATTTAAATTCTTCTGTAAAATAAAAAAAATTTAATACTTTCCCAATAAAATTTTTAATAACAATTTTTTTTTATTATTTTACATAAAAGTTAAATTTGTTTTAAATTGATCAAATTTATTTGATGAAATCTTACCTATAGAAATTTTATTTAAAAAAATTATTAATCAAAATAATATTAATATAAATTACCTATTTTTAATAAATAGAAATATAAACTCATTATTTATAATAATTTTCCTTTTAATATCTTTAAGATTAAATGTAAAAATTTGTATTAAAAAAAAATTTCACTTCCAAAAAAAAAAAAAATTAATTGAATTATTTATGAAAAAATCAATCCAATTTAAAATATTTTAAATTCTTCCATTCTTCTTTTACGTATGTAAAGATTCCCCCTACTTGATAATTTTTGTTATTTTTTTATGTACTATTATCACTATAGCGAAAAAATTTAATGCTATTTATCGCTTTAGCGGTGATAACTTCTTCTTTTCCATGTAATAAATTATTAACGATAGAGAATAGTTCAAACAAGCTCAGTTCTAACCAATTCTCTAGGTTAAATTAGACAGATGTGTCATATTAATATTTTCACAGACCCTACTCAGGGCCCAATGATCTTAATAAAAGTAATTTATATAAAAATAATTGTCCGAGGAATTTTTGACGTGCTCAAGTGAGCGGAGTACCGCACATGTACGATTTAAAGGGATGACATAGTAACTAAGGTTTTCGATAACACTAATAAGCAAGATTAAGTCTACTCCTGCGAAAATAAAAAAAAAAGAACAAAAACGAATAAACGAGTTAATGACCCAGAGAAAAAAAATAGCAAAATAATAAAAAATGAATCAAATAATTTCTTCTGACGTCTAGACCATATAGAGAAACTAAAATTTGACGTTACTACGGTACCAGTAACTGACCAAAGTGTATACACTTGACCACCCAAGCGGCCACTATAACCATGTGACTTGTAGGGCAGCCTTGAGCGCTGGTTGATTGGTAATGACCCTGGCCTTTGATTCTGGTTCTAAAATTCGAAGCTCTCATACTGGTGTGAAAATCCCAAAGAATTCGTAACTGCAGCACCCCATTGCGCTGTTTTGATGTGCTGTCCGTCTCATGATCTAAGGAAGACAGTTGTTTCTCTTCCGATCAGATGAAAGTAATTTTTCCTTAAGGGTGTTATGCTGTATATATATATAGTCGACTTACACGGATGAGAGACTCCTGCATGCCCGTAGCATATACGCGTAGTCACATACCAATTTGATTATCGCGCTAGTTTAGATGTATCAACGTTGCATCTAACATCACGAGTGACGCGACGAACCACAGTCTGTTATAATAAAACACGAGATTTTGCACAATAAATAAAGAACAATATACAAACGAATTCGGTCGTTTTGTCGTAAAGATTATAATTTTACGTGTTCAAACAAATGTTGTTTTTAAATTGTAAGTTAAGACCTTAATTTAAAAAGATGAACCGTCGTATTCTCGCGCTTCACGCTGCTTAAACGTATAATACTAGACCTATGTGTACTATACCTATATATCGTGTTGAGACATTGCCACGTCTCAAGATCAATTGTGTGAATACTCTATACTTCTTCATTTATATTGACTTTTTTCAACAACTACACGTGTCGCATTCGTCACTTTTTCAGACAACAATCAGAAAGGTTTGATGTATATTGTATTTAATTTTCATTAAAATCTGTAATGTCAAATTTTAATTATCCTTTCAAAACCGTCCTTTGCACGCCATTTCGCGTACTCGACCTATGCTTCACGTGTTAAAGTAGCATAATTTGATCTTGAATATTTCTAAAACCATACGTGTCATTTATCGCAAATTAAAACCACATATACTTTTCAACTCATACAACATTCTGTCAAGGTTTCATAACTTTCTGTAGTAACGCGGATTTCGGCATAACAGCTTTAACGAACATCTCTAACGAATTTAAATTGTCTGTTTGTGTGTGCACGTATGAATTCAGTACGTCAATTAAATCTCGAAACCTACTCGATGGATTTGCTTCCAATTTTGCATACAATTTATTTTTTTGTCTAACTAGGTGGGGAGCTATTGGGGATTTGTTTTCTTAGCGTAGTTTTTTTCAGAGCCATTTTGAGAATTTTTAAAAAATTTCAATTTTTCATTTTTTTTTGAATTTTACGTAAACTACTAAAAAAATTTGCTTGAAAATTTGTATAGAACTTATTTTCGACTGCCAAAAGAAGAAAAACTTTTAAAAACTAATTTTCTCAGCGCACTTTTAATTTTAAAGCATTTTAAACATTTATTTTAAAATTTTTATTTTTATTTTTTTTTATTTTACGAAAACAATTCAATAGATTTGCTCCAAAATTTGTATGAAAGTTATTCGCTGTCTGAAGAAAACAAGCTTTGGAAAACTAATTTTCTCAGCGCAGTTTTAATTTGAAAGCATTTTGAAAATTTTCAAAAAAATTTTTATTTTTCATTTATTTTCTACTTTGTGTAAACCATACTATAAATTTTCTCCAAAATTTTTATACAATCAATTCGCTATTGCCTGAAGAAAATAAGCTTTTGAAAACTAATTTTCTTAGCGTGGTTACAATTTTAGAAAATTTTAAAGATTTTTTAAAAAATTTCGATTTTTCTTTTCTAATTTTTTTTATTTTACGTAAAGTACTCGATAGATTTGTTCTAAACTTTGCAGGGAAATTATTTGCACCTGCCAAAAGAAGGGAAATTTTCAAAAATTGATTTAGTTAGAGTAGTTTTAATTTTAGAGCATTTTGGAAATTTTGAAAAGAAAATGTTTTTAATCTAGCCAATTAGATCTCGAAAATTACTCGATGGATTTGCTTCAAATTTTTCATACTATCTATCATTTTGTCTAAGTAGGCGGAAAGCTATTGAAAATTGGTTTTGATAGAGTAGTTTTTTTTATAGAGCCATTTTAAAAATTTTCAAAAAATTCTCGATTTTTCTTTTTTTTTTGTATTTCACGTAAATTACTTGATGAATTTGCTTTGAAATTTACATGGGAATTATTTGCAACTGTCAAAAGAAGGATGAATTTTGATAACCGATTTTCTTAGCTTAGTTTTAATTTTAGAAAATTAAAAAAATTTTTTTTTCAAATTTTCATTATTTATTTTCTTTCTATTTTACGTAAACTAGTCGATAGATTTGCTCTAAAATTTGTATTTAAGTTATTTGCTACTGTCTTTATAAAACAAGCTTTTAAAAAATAATTTTTTTTATTGTAGTGTTACAAATTTTATTTTATTAATAAGCGACTAATATAACATTAAATTATAAAAAAGGCGAAAAAGCGTCTACGACGTGTCTTGAACCCCGAGCCTCTTGCACGACAGACAAGCGCTCAAACGTTGAGCCATTCCTACCGATGCATTTCCATTCCTTTTGTTGCTTCATATTCTATAAACTGCACTTTTGCATTTTTCCTATGTTTGCTACTATACGGTACTCGTAACAGTAGCTCTTTGATCACTTCTTTTGATTTCTGATTTAACGATTTCACTAACTCTTTTCTTACTTTCTCACTTTCTCTCTGTCGTTCTATCTCAGATTGATCCTTATTTTTATCCTATTTCTATCCTTCATTGTCTCTCCCTACGTCCTAATCACCCTCTCACATTCACTAATTTTTCTTAAATAGAAATTGTATTTTATATTGAAATCACATTTTTAAATAATAAAATCGAATTACTCTAACTCAATGAGCCCTATGAGAAAGAATTGCGCCAAAGCACTTAGCAGCATTTTTTTGTTCTATTTATTCGTTTGGTGCTTACATATTTTTCATTCACTTAAATTTTTTCAAATCGCCTTTGTGAAATTTTAAAACTTAAGGTTTTTTTACTACATTTTTAGAAATGTTTTACGATTAAGTTAACCCTTACAGTCACAGGAGCCGATATATCGGCTACCTAATTTTCTTTTTTTTACCTCAATATTTTTGCAATATCATGCTTGATTCTTGAATTTTTTGTATGTTCAGATACACATAGCCTTACTATTTATAATGCTGATGATATTTTATAAATTTATAACTATTAATTATTATTATAAACAAATACATACGAAAAAAGTGAATTGAATTGCATGACTGAAAGGGTTAAAGACTGATGATATTTGATACCATAAGTTATGAGTGCATAGCTTAACTACAATTTAAAAAAAATTTTTTTCTCTTATTTACTACATTGTCAAACAATCATGACGTTTGTGCGCATATGAAACTACATGTGTAGAAATATCTCTTAACTTTTTATCTTATTAAACTTCTCTTAAAAATGTCACTATTCTTTAACGTATCAATCTCGGTTGACGTTGGATCTCTCTATCCTTTTCTAATTGAAAAATGTAGGTTTTTGGAAAAACTAGTGATTATTGATAGAAATTAAGAGTTATCCGCAATTTGTATAGTAAAAAGCAATATTTTCTCTGAGAAGGACATATTAATTTTGTTTCTTTGTTTTGAAGAAAAGTTCGACATACTTAAAATCCTGATCACCCGTCGAAACTGCAGAAACTAGCATGGGGATCAGACAAGCTGCCTATTTATTGTGATGTGTACGGTCATATAATTCGACCTTACTTGCCTAAGACCTAAAACTTTTGTATACTCAGTGCTTTTAATCTAGTTTAAGGAGTTATTTCTTTTATCAGTTTGCCTTTGCTGGCGTTATTTTCATGCTTTCATACTTTGTTATCGCTCTGAATATAATATATGAGAGTATACTTAAAAATTTCACAAAACCACATTAGAGTTTATTCATTACTACGTTTCTTAAAACCTATTACTTCCCTCTTCTCTTTTATCTTTCTTTTTAAACTTGTGCTTTACCTATGTTTTTACTTGTATTGTTTTTATGATATAGTAATAATAATGTTTCATTCTGCAATTTTAATAAATACAATTAGTTTATTAATTTGTCTATATACTTAATTGTAGTTCTTCTTATAAAATAAACAATTAATAAGAACATACATTTTATTATTTCATTTCTTTCTTGCTTCCATTTTAAAAGTTACAGTAGTTGATAAACTAAAAAGCTGCGCTTTTTTTTCTTTTTTTTGACCAGCCTCCACACTGTTAAAAAAATCGGATTAATTATTATTAAATTTTCAATTTTCACTTTACATTTTATACAATTGTATATTCAAATCGAGGTAAAATTATTAACCTTTCTGCAACTTTATATTAAAATTGAGGGTAAAGTTACTACTTTGTATGGACAGTTTGGAAGCAAGTTTCCTATTTTACATTAATTTTAATCTTATGTTTAATTGTGCAACTCATACGTGGACATCTCGAAATTTCTTTGATTTATAATCATCCTTAGTCCCTAAACCTTCTTCTCCTTGTATTTTTTTTGTTTCCCTTTACATACATTTTCGAAGGACACATTGTCTTTTTTTTATTTACAGACTTACATCGTTTTTACGCTGTAATAACAGTATTGTATATTCTTAAAATTAAACAATTAAATATTATTTATTATTTTAAATCCATACTTCATTTGTTGTTTTTCATAATAAAAAAAAATTTCTTTATTGTTATCATTAATATACCGTTTATCTCTCATTCTTATTTTAGAGACTAGTTAATTAACTAAGGAGCTGTATCTTTTATTTTCTTGACCAACCTATTGTTTCTTACAGTTCCTCTCTAGCCCATATTTACCTTTCTATTTATTTTTGTTCTTACTTTCTTTTTTTTTAATCTCCAGAAAATGAGGAAGTATGTGTGTCAGTTTTTTGTTTTTATCTTTAAAAGACTTGACTATTTTTGGTTATCGTTTGTAAATTATTCTTTATTTTACATGCCTCTAACTTTATTTAATCATCATAACTATTACATTTGTCCATTATTTTAATTCTTACCTTCCATAACCCTGTGATTTCTTTTTATAAGTAAATTTAATTATTTTTTTTGGATTTGTGTATTATTTTATTTAGAATTTATTCTTTTAAATTACTTACATACAATATTTTAATTTGAATTTATTCTCTTAAATTATTTAAATGCAATATTTAAAATTAAATTCATTTTCTTAAATTATTTACATACAATATTTAAATTTAAATTTATTTTCTCAAATTATTTGGATGCAATATTTAAATTTTGAATTTATTGTCTTAAATAAATTAAATAAAAATTGTAATATAATTTCATTATTTTGTTCGTTTGTTTTTCTTAAAATAGTACAAGGTTTGGTTTTCTTGTTTTCTCTTTTACTTTTTTATCTTGTTTACTATTTATTTTCTCTCCAAAAAAACTTTTTCCTTCCTTCCTGTATTCTTTTATTTACCTTCTTAGTTGTTTTTTTGTTCTTTCCTGCTTTCTTATCTTTCTTGCTCCATTATCTCTATTATTAATTTTTTCCCCGTGGAAGGAAAAAGAGGTAAACCCTGTAAGAGGTGGATTCTCATCTTTTCTCGGTGCTCTTCAGTTCGTCCTCAAATGTCTGTAGTATTCCCAAAATCTCATCATCTGTCCACAGATAGCTGTTTTTTTTACGTTTTCTAGTCGATTTACCTTTCGTTCTTCGGTTCGCATCTGAATATATTTCTTACACTCGTTTTCTATGTCAGTAATATGTGTGCTATTGCTTCTTCTGGTATTACGTCATTTTTGAAACTTATAATTTTAATCTCATTCCCCTTGATTTTTCTCCTTTAATTTGGTGATAGCTCGACACATGCTTTCCTTTCTTTTAGTTCATATTCTATTTCTATTTCCTCAAAGTCTTGCAAGACTTTCATATATAAGTTTTCTCCTGTTTCATATTGTTGTTCTTGATTCTTCATGTTTCTTCTACATCTTCATACTTGTTTTCTTGTTTTCCTACAACTTCCGATTCCTTATCTTTCTCTCGCATTTCCATTGTTCTCGTTATAAGAGCTCCCCTTCAAGGTGTTGGTCGAGTTTTAACTGCACTACTTTTCTTTTTTTTCCTTGCATCCGTATTTGTTATTATCTTTGCAAATGGTATGGATAAAAGTCCTTTTTGTGCATAGTACATTTTTCTTAATTTTTTACTTTCTGCTATCCTCTCTTTTTTTGCTAATTTTGTAACTTGATTATATTTTCTACAGTATGGACACTTTTTTCCCGAATCTGCCGACCTGTCAGATTCATATATGCAATTCCTTGAATGTAGTCTTTTTCAGGTTCAGTAACTATGGATCTTCGACACCCATATTTTCCACTTTTCTTCTTTTGATAAATGATTTACGTTGGAAGGTCATTTTGTTAATTTCAATAATTCCCTAGTTGGATATTTGTTTCCTTTTTCTTTTTCCTTCCCCTATTCTTGTTTCTTACGTTTGTAAACGATCTTTTTTTGTTATTCTGAAAGTCCTGGAACCCGATAGAAAAAAAAGAAAAATTTTGTCAGTTTCGCTGGTATACTCGTTTCTTTTTTTTTTTTTTAATAATTTTTTTCCCTTTCTATTATTTATTAAGAATTTTCTTTTGCTTTTAAGTATTTATAGGCTCCTTGTCTTTAATTGTGCATGTATTGTCTTTTTTTTTGTAATTTTTTTATTTTTACAGGGAATTTTTTTTTATTTATGTTTGCCTTTGCATGTGTTGATTCCCTTTCCCCTGATATACTATCATATACACGTTCCTCCTCATTCTTTTCTAGTCCCTTTTCATTATTTTCTCTGATCTGTCCTTAATGTAACAACAATTGGGTAACCGAATTCCATGCTGCTCTCAACAAGTATATGGAAAACCCATATAAGCTATATATTGCAGATCCGTGTATAACCGGGTCAATTAATAATTTTATTAGACGTCCTAACATAAATATTTGCTAGCATTGTTAAGGTTTCCTTATTAAAAAAATTCCTTAATGTTATTTACTGCTTATATATCTTTCTATCCCTTAGGTGACGTTATTTAATACCGTTGGTTTCACTATTGGGAATAGTATCATGTCTCTTAGTTGATTTATGTCTTTTTCTTCACATATTACTCCCATTATCAAAATTCCCGGACTCAAATATGTCAATTTTGGTTTTGATTGCGATCTTAAGATTTCGGGGGTTTCGTTTCGCCAAATCGACGGTATAATTCTATATCATGTTTCACGTAGTTTATGCATTCATGTCACAGGGAACTTTTCGCCCATTTCTTACTAATATACGTGAACGAGGAGATAAACATAATTCTTCCTGAGATTTAAAAACTGGTAGTTGCTTATATCACCACCTGTATTCCTATGTCGAACTTCTACCGCTAGATACTTTAATAAGTATACTACTTCTCCTACTACGTCCCCCATGTACCCTTGTGCTTCCATTAATCGAAGTCCAAATTCTTTTGGCGCTATTGTTGATATTAACAACGCATTTCCGAGGACTTTTCTTTCCAATTCGCATTTTTGAAAAATTATATTATAATACATTTCTTGAATTTGTCCGCGTATATATTTCTCTACATATGAAAATTTTGAATTTATATAAACAAACACGCTGGCGCTGGAACCACGCTTTACGAAACTACTGTTTCGTGCTTTTTCTAAAATAAATAACTTAGGATGTTCCATACATGTAATGGTATATCCGCATATGCGACTTCTGGATGGCGTTAGCTGTTGCTTGTGCTATGAGTTGCCCAGTTTTCTTTAATTTTTTTGATTAAGTGCATTTCAATTTATATTTTGCAATCGCAAGTGCGGCGTGGGAGTTTTGATGTTGCGTCTTATATAATTTTGTGAATAAAAAGTGCTAGTCAGTTGGATTTATAATTAAGTTAAAAGAAGCACATTTTTAGGTCAAGTGCCGGCAAACTAGCCATTTATTACTCATGTACTCCCCTTTTCTACTACCCTTGTGTCTATGCTAAGTTATTCGCGCAAAGCATGATAAATACAAGAAGCAATTCCAGCAAGCAAAATAATAATAAAAACTCTGTCAAACCTAACACCCTGCATCAAAACTCGAGTTTGAAATCAATTTCAGACTTTTTCAGTATAAGTGATCTGCATCTAGGTAAATCCAATTCAAGTACAATAATGCCTCTGAAAACTAATAACGATAGTCTTATGAAAGAAGTCCTCGACAAAATGAGTGGTTTAACAAGCGATATGAAAGAAATCAGAAATGAGATAGCTTCTATAAAGAATATAATTAAAGATGTAAATGACGAATTGAGAGAACGTGACAACAAATGGAATAAAGAGAAGCTGAATAAATCAAACCGTTTGAGGAAACTCGAACAAAAAGATGAACTTGCCGCTAGAAAAAAAAAGAAGGAAAAATATTGTTATTATAAGCTATACGCTAAATACAAATCAGTACGCTGAGGAAATAAATTCATTGTTGAAACTGAGGCAACTTGAAATCGTGACTAAAATTGTTGAAGCTAAGCATATTAAAACAAAAAAAGGACTTGACATCATTATTGCTAAAGCGGAAAATTTTGAAGAGAAGCTAAAAATTATAAAAAATAAACATATACTGAGAGGTTCAACATTATATATTTTCAATGATCGAACTTTAGCAGAACAAAATATTCAAGAAAAACTGGAAGTTATAACATATAAAGAAGAAAAAACGGACAAGCAAGTAAAACTAGGTTACTTGAAAATTACAACTGATGGCGCCACCAAGGTGTGGAATGAAGAAACTAATGAACTGACAGACTTGAATACAAGTCGTGACACCTTTCGCGGCGCACCAAACAATATGTCTATGCCAACGCACACCGCGAAAGCATTTAGCGCCGCCTTTGCAGGACGTGTGTCAATGACAACAACAACAACCATCCTCTCTTGCAGATATTAATTTTTTTTTTGATAATTCCTAAGTTGTTCCTAATTGTCGTTCACTAAAGAGTAAACGACAAAATAGAAAACTAACGAAATCACAGTTTAGATAATTTATTTTGCATTCCGTATGATGATTTTGCAGCACATCTAAATGACTGAGCAATATTGTGCATTTCCGAAACTTGACATTTCAAAAACTTGAAAAATCTCCCCGCGATGTTTAATAAATTTAAATTTATTGAATTATCAGTAGTAAAGGATAATGTTGTGAGTAGATCGAGTGACGGTCGATGCATAATGTATGGCACAGAAAAAGTAAAATATCTTATAAACTATACCAATGATGAGTTTTTAGCTTTAAAATGTACTATTAATTATACGAACTTTTTAAATAATGTTTATCTAAAGCCTGACTTTTTTATTCTTTTTTAAATTATCTTTAAATACGTTTATGAACTTCGATGGTGTCAATTAGTGGGCGGAGATTCTAATACGCGTATCCGTGAACTTAACCAACTGTCTGAAGATATGTTTTCAAGTTCCAACTTCTATCCTAATCGCAAAAACACGGATCACAAAATCAACAGGCAAGGTAAGATATTAACTGAGGCAATGGAAAATACTGGCCTATAAGTCTTGAATTGTAGAAGTCACTCTGGCTTACTAGGAAGCTCAACGTTTATTAACAGCACTGGATTTAGCATCATAGACTACATCTGCTCTAATTATACAGGTCTTATCTTATCAAAATTCTAGCTTAATACATTTGTGAAGATACATCAATTAAAGATGTCTAGAAAGTTTAAAGTCAATCTGTTGAAAATTGGCTGATATTCGCTGCAGCAAAGAAGCTAAAATCACATAAAAAGCATATTTTAAAATAAATGACTTTAGTTTTTTATTTAACTTTTATTTAAAAATTCATACCCATATATAATCAATAATTTATCCAGATAAATTAGACTTTTATCTTAATGATTTTTTCAAGTTTTAGGTCTGCTCTCGCCAATATTCTAATAATATTTTTAAAATTAAAAATATATTTTAAAAATTACAATATTTTAATATTTATTAAAATTTTTTTTATATTCAAAATAGTTGTTTTAATATAGCATTATAAAAAAATTAATAATTTAATAGGAAAATGTTATAAGAAAATATACTATAAAGTTATTAAATATAATATAATGTCATTAAAACTTTATTAGTAATTTATTAAAAATTTAAAAATTTGTCTAACTACTTACTTGAAATGAAAAATATTGTGCATCATTGATACATCAACAAATTTCCTAGTTTCATTTCTGATAAAACTAGAAATACCTTGAAGAGATGAATGGCCTCGTCTCTCTGTGTTCCATTATTCTATTTTCCACTTCACTTGCATAAATATTGTTTTTTTTTTATTTCATTGCTGAATTTAGATTTTGAATTTGTCGTACAAGCAGATCTTGATGCTTCAGTACTTGATGTAGAATGAAGTGGATTTGTTATTGAAGTGAGTAATGTAGTTGATTTGTTTGTTGTTGGACGTCTTTTCTTCTTTCTACCTATTCTTCGCTTTGAATCTGGTACTGGTTTTTTTTTGACATCTTCTAAAATCAATTGTCAATGTTTACTGAATATGTTTATATATATATATATATATATATATATATATATATATATATATATATATCGCCCATTCTCTGTCAAATCTAAGGACGAAAAATTTTTTTTCGCTATAAGTTAGTGAAATGGTTCTTTTCCATATTATGAACCATTCAGATTTTCTTTAGATTCCTTTAGTACATATTTTTAAAGCTACAAATCTTCAAAGTTGGGCAAAAACCATATTTATGACATTTTTGACTATTTTAAGCTTAAGTTTTTTAAGCTCAGTTGGGTTGCGTTTTAGGAATTTATTACTGAAAAACTTTTTTCTTCAGAATAACTAATTTTTTAGAAAAAATTAATTTAAAAGTGCAAATGCAGCCATTCGCTAAGCTAAAGTCATTTGAAGCATTAAAATATCACTTTTCAAGGTATCGAACTACGATGCCATGTCCAAGAAAATCATCGGAGTAGTTAATATATTTATAAATATGGCCTACAAATTTCAGGGTGGACATCTTGGGCGTTGCCTTGGAAAAAATTAGAATGTAATCAAAAATAATGAATAATGTGATTTTTAGCTTCATTTACTCATTTTAATACAAACTTGTACTTATCGGTTGCAGATGTCCCTTTGCAAACATTAATAGAAATAGTTATGTACTTGACAAATATTAAAATATATTAAAAAATATCTTCTGAAAGATTTAGAGTGAACCAAACCTTGAGATTTTTTTAACAAACCATGTGCCATAGGATATTGATTCACACATTGTCTTATACTGATCTTCAACGTACTGAGATACAAAAAAACATAAGTTCAGTTATATATCACTGCCCTGATAAAAAAAAATCAGGTGATATATCACCTGTCTTTTTCACCAGGGTGACTGTAAGAAAAAGTAAATTGAATATTAATGTATATCAATCTCTAATATATGTTTGATTGTAATTATTTGTTCTTATATATAATATCTGTCCTTTTCTAATCAAATAATTGATTTTTTTACAAAAACTAATAATTTTAGCAAAAAATGAAGAGAAAGCCCCATCTCGTATCAGAAAAAGCAAAATTTTCTTTGATGAGAAAAAATTAATTTTATCGCTTTGTTTTTAAGAAAACCTTGAAAAACTTAAAATATAGAGGTTAGGGTAAACAATTTGGTTTTTGAAGCTTTTCTTTAAAACGAAGCAATAAAATTAATTCTTTCTCATCGAAGAAAATTTTGCTTTTTCTGATACGAGATAGGGCTTTCTCTTCATTTTCTGCTAAAATTATTAGTTTTTGTAAAAAAATCAATTCTTTGATTACAAAAGGACAGATATACTTTACCTGATCTTAAGATCAAAGTATCTACTGATGTTATTATTAAGTTTAGTTTTAGAAACTGATTGATTCTGCTGAAAATTTAGCTAAAATCAGCTAAAAGTCAGCTAAAATTTAGATGAATTTAGCTATAATTTAGCTGAAAGCAAGCTAAAAGTCAGCAAAAAGTTACCTATAAGTTAGGTAGAAGTTAGCTAAAAGTTAGCTGGTGATCAACTAAGAGTTAGCTAAAATTTAGATATATTTAGCTGTAATTTAGCCAAAAGCTAGCTACATCTCTCTATATTATAAAAAGATTTCGCCGCTTCCGCTGTCTATAAGAATTTGATTTGTCCTTAGTTAGCTAGAATTTAGCTAGAATCGAACTGAAATTTAGCTAAAAATTAGCGAAAAGTTAGCTTAAAGTTAGCTGAAGTCAGATAAAATTACATAAAAGTTAGCTACATTAAATCAAAAGTTAACTAAATTTAATATTAAAATTAGCTAAATTTATGCAAAATTTAGATAGAAATTAGCAATTTAAGCAATTTTAGGTAAATATTGATTTGATTTAAGCAATTTTAGGTAAATATTGATTTGATTTAAGCAATTTTAGGTAAATATTGATTTGATTTAAGCAATTAGGTAAATATTAATTTGATTTCAACTGAATTTTAGCTGCATTTTAAATCTATTTATATTATATTCTCTCTATACTATTGAAAGTAATCGCTGTTATTGTCAGAAACGTGTCCCTCATTTTCGGACCTACATTACAGCGTTAAATTTAGCTGGATTAAAGCTTGAAATTAGCTAGAAAATAACTAAATTAAGCTAAATTTGAGCTTTAAAATAGCTGAAAATTAGCTGAATTTAAACTTGTAGTTAACTTGGTAATAGTTAATTTTAAGTTTTGTGTATAACCATATATGATAACATATAAGTTTAAGATTTATAATAAATGAAAAATAGGTAACAATATTTTTTCTACAATTAGCTTATTATCCTGTAATCATCGTGAAGTTTAATCATATAAATAATTATTAATTTTATGATTTTATTTAAAGTATAGGGTTGAAAATATCATTTTGAAAAAGCTAAATTAAAGTTTAATAATCAAATTTTGTTAGATCAAAATCAAAATCAAACACTTATATATAGTCTTTATAAATTTAATTTTTATTTAATTTTGTAAAAAAACACTAACATCACAGTTTTCCAAATTTTTTATTCTTAATCCAAAAATGTTTCAAATATCTCTTTATTACTGCCTTCCATTTTTAGTTCATTATAAAACTATCAAATATAAAACTATCACTATATTGAGTTCATTATAAAAGTATCAAATAAAATCTCTATAATTAAATTATTAAATCAAGTGTATTTATTTACTGTCTGCCTGTATCTACTTAGCTGAATCATAGTAAGATTATTACAACTATATTCCTATATATTTCTTTCAAAATTCAAGTATATTTAATCGTGACAGCGATTTGAATCAATTAAAGTTGGTAGAGTCTTTCTACCACTAGACTAACATTTGATAAAACGTTTATAAATCAATTATTAACTTTATTACTTTATTCAATATTATAATAAAACATATACACGTAGCCCTCATAATACACAACATTTAATTAATCATTCTGTCCTGGTGTAAAGTCAGAACTTCACAGATGATTAGATTCATTAAAAGATCATTGAAGATTTACCTGAAGAAAACTTTCTAATAATTGAAATTATTTGGTATTTTAAATAAAAGATACTAAAAAAATTGCAAATTTTTGAATATTTTTTTAAAGTTATAAAAACCAGATGGGAGTTGACGCGCTTGCGTGCAGGGGGCTTGCCCCCTAGTCGTAATTGAAATTTTCTGGAAATTTGTCATTGAATCCAATGATGTGACAGCAATAATTGTATATGTAATTATGTATAAAAACTTGGTATTCATTTAAACAAATAATTACAATCAACATATAATAAAGATTGATATTCAATTTATTTTTTCTGATAGTCACCCTGGTGATAAATCACCTGATTTTTCTTAACAGGGCAGTGATATATAACTAAATCCATGTCTTTTTGTATCTCAGTACATTCAAAATCAGTATAAGGCAGTATGTAAATCAATATCCTATTGGATAAAATCAATTGGATTTAAATTAAATAATAATCAACAATATTCTTATGAATTCACACAAAAAGTTCTAACATGTAAGTAGAATTGCATTTTCAGTTTTGTATCTTGTAACTTATACATCTAAGAAAAAGGTATAAGCATATAATCGATCATTTTGTATTCAGCGTATAAGAAATTGAATTCAAACATTAGTTAGTTATAAAGTTGAGTTACTTTGTCTGTAAAAATGCAATAACAAATGTGATGAATTATCTGTAAAAAGCAAATCGTGTCTTCCCTGTTGAAAAAAATCAGGAGACAAATCACCTGATTTTTTTTAACAGGGCTATCTCTTGGTCAGTTAACATTATTCAATATGTAAAATTATTCCTTGACTAAAAATTAAATTAATTATTCCTTAACGTGTTATTGTATCTTGAGATAGATTATGTTCAATTTATGAAAAAAATAAAGCAAAAATAATTCCACTCATCTTTTCAGTCAAATAAACAAAGGATATATTAGTTACCAATCATAATTTTCAAGAAATTCAATGACATTTAATTTTTTTCTAATAAAAAAGGCCTGATCCGTTCTAAATCCTATAAGAAAAGAAATTTACATATACTTACCTGTCATTATGTGTTATTAGAAATATTAGCAGTATGATTGTTACGTCATGACGTACCTATTATTTCAAAATTTGTTATTCTGAAATATGCAGTTATTGATCAATCAGATAATTTAACTTAATAAGCATATTGTGAAATTAAGTTTTTTTATAAAAAACAAAAGAAAGTGCAACGTGATTTACAAAATTAACAAAACAAGAACAGTCTGAAGGCTACATGAACCAGATTTACCACATCAACCATATTATTTAATAAGAGTCAAAATGCATAATAGGCATTGCTTCATCGATTGACATCAATTTATAATTGAAATTATAAAACAATTATTCTTGAACAAAAGCAGGGATCATCAATATAAAAAGACAGACAAAATCAAGATTAACAGGCACTACCCCAGTATTTTTATTGGTACTCAGTTACACATCCTGTGAAAATCGCACTTTAATTTCAAATCAAAGTTATCCCTAATTCAATATTTATACTTTATACACGTCTCAAATAATCATCATGAAGTTTTAGGTCTAATTAACTCGAGTCTTATTTGAATTATGCCGATCTATTCCTTGTTTGCACATATTCAGTCTTCAACTACTCAATTTAACGAAAGGTAAGAATATTGAATTCATATTCTCATTTCAAAGTCTTTTTAAATAAATATCTTTTAATACATTCAATAGTGAGAGCGATTCTACTCAATTACATATTGATGGAACTCATTCACCATTAGAATTCATACACTTTTGTCTTTTATTACTAAATTTTATTAATTAATTCAAATATTTTCAATCAACGCAATTTACATATAAATCTATACAATTAGATAAATATATTTATTCATTTTTATTTAGTCCTGGTGCAAGCCAGGACTTAACAATGATATAACCTTGAACTATGAAATAAACAAAAATTTTTTTAAATTCAGCATTTAAAAATATTTTTCATGTGCTGCGGTGGCACATGATTTGTTGAAAAAATCTTAAGGTTTGATTCACTCTAAATCTTTCAGAAGATATTTTTTAATATATTTTAATATTTGTAAAGTATACAACTATTCCTATCAATGTTTGCAAAGGGACATCTGCAACCGATGAGTACAAGTTTATATTAAAATGAGTAAATGTAGCTAAAAATCACATTATTCATTATTTTTAATTACATTCTAATTTTTTCCAAAGCAACGCCCAAGATATCCACTCTAAATAATATTTAAATTATATTTGTAGGCTACAATTATACACAGGCCCGGACTAACGGGGGGGGCTAGGGGAGGCTGAAGCCCCGGGCCCCACTGATTCAGGGGCCCCGCTAAAACGATTTTGATATTTAAAAAAAAAATAATCTTCTTATTCTTTGTAAAACAAAAAATTTAATTATGATAGATATTTAATCTTAATCAAAGTATTGTTTTCTTATTATTTTTTATAAAAATTATCAAAATTATTTCTAAGCTGAATTATTATTATTATTATTATTATTATTATTATTGTTATTGTTATTGTTATTGTTATCGTTATCGTTATCATTATCGTTATCGTTATCGTTATCGTTATCGTTATCGTTATCGTTATCGTTATCGTTATCGTTATCGTTATCGTTATCGTTATCGTTATCATTATCATTATCATCATTTTTATCATTATTATCATTATTATCATTATTATCATTATTATCATTATTATCATTATTATCATTATCATCATGATTATCATTATTATCATTATTATCATTATCATCATTATTATCATTATTATCATTATTATCATTATTATCATTATTATCATTATTATCATTATCATCATGATTATCATTATCATTATTATCATTATTATCATTATTATCATTATCATCATGATTATCATTATTATCATTATTATCATTATCATCATTATTATCATTATTATCATTATTATCATTATTATCATTATTATCATTATTATCAATTATTATTATTATTATTATTATTATTATTATTATTATTATTATTATCATTATTATCATTATTATCATTATTATCATCATTATTATCTTATCATCTTATATATAAAAAAAAAAATTATTATCATTATTATCATTATTATCATTATTATCATTATTATCATTATTATCATTATCATCATGATTATCATTATCATTATTATCATTATTATCATTATTATCATTATCATCATGATTATCATTATTATCATTATCATCATTATTATCATTATTATTATTATTATTATTATTATTATTATTATTATCATTATTATCATTATTATCATTATTATCATTATTATCATTATTATCATTATTATCATTATTATCATTATTATCATTATTATCATTATTATTATTATTATTATTATTATTATTATTATTATTATTATTATTATTATTAATATTATACAATAATAGGATTTTTTTAATAATGCTAGAAAAAACTCGAATTTTTTCAATGTTAAGTGTCCTAGCTTTACATATATTTCTTCACTTATTAAGATATCGGTATAATGAATTTTATATTATATAATATTAATCTACTTATCATCATATTTATTAAAAATATGGAAACTTTTTTGTTTAGAAAATAATTTTAATATTAAATTAAAATATTTATTTTTATATTCAAAGTTATCAATTCTTTTAATTATTTTATAATTCTTTGAATTCATTTTTTATTATTTTTTTATAAAAATAAGAATATTATATTTCATAATTATTTTATAAAATTAATAAAGTAACAATAAATACTATATTTATAATTCTACACTTCCAATAATCATTGAAATTATTTTACATATCCCAAATCATAAAGTATAAAAAATTTAAAGTATTAATTTAATAACTTCGTACTTTTTTTTATATCTTTTATAATTTTGTATGTACTTCTATTTATGCAAGCAATAATTTTTTTCTAAATTATTAATAGGAATTCAAAAAATTATTATATATACATATAAAAAATTATATATGGAGAAATGCCCATTTTTCCTAATTTATAATAAAATAGCACCCTTATTTCATGATCATGATGGGCCCCCATGATTTTGTAGCCCCGGGCCCCAGGTAGTGTTAGACCGGTCCTGATTATACATACATTACCTACTTTGATGATTTTCTTGGACATGGGATCATGGTTAGCAACCTTGCAAAGTGGTATTTTAATGCTTTGAATGAGTTTCGCTCAGCGGATGACAACAGTAGTACTTTTAAATTACTTATTTCTCAAAAATATGAAGAAAAAAGTTTTACAGTAATAAATTCCCAAAACGCAACCCAACTGAGTAATTTAAGCTTAAAATTAGTCAAAAATGTCAAAAATATGGTTTTTGCCTAACTTTAAAGCTTTATAGCTCTGAAAATATGTACTATAGGAATCTAAAAAAATTCTGAATGTTTCATAATATGGAAAAGAACCATTTTACCAATTTTTAGCAGGAAAAAACTTTTTTGCCCTAGGCCGCAAAATGACCATTTTGCGTCCTACGGAAAAACTTTAAATGTCTTGGCCTCGGAACAAAAAAATAGTATATTAGACCATGGATGCATATTGATCATCCTAGCTCGTGCAACTTTTGAGGCCTCGCTACGCTTGACCCCAAAAGTTCGCACTCGCCGAGAATGATTAATATGCATCCTTGGTCAATAATGTACTATTTCGTCCTTCGATCTGATAGAGAATGGACGATATATTTATAATTAAATAAAATCTTAAAATTAACTGCGTTGAAACCTGAAAATAAATAAAATTAATTATATATATATATATATATATATATATATATATATATATATATATATATATATACAGTGAGGTCCAATAAAAAAGAGCCACCCTTGAGAAAAAAAGTACTAATTAAAAAATTTTGTATCTCAACAAGTAAGGGTCTTACAGAACTCTACGACCACTCATTTTACACGTATTTGTAAAGACTTTTTTAATGGTGTATTGGCAATTTAATTTTGAGTACTTGTCGGTGAAATATTACGACTTGAAAATAGAAAAAATAGTACATTATTGACCAAGGATGCATATTGATGCCCGAAAGTTGCACGAGCTAGGATGATCAATATGCATCCATGGTCTAATATACTATTTTTTTGTCCCGAGGCCGAGACATTTAAAGTTTTTCCGTAGGACGCAAAATGGTCATTTTGCGGCCTAGGGCAAAAAAAAATTTTTTGTCCTCAGGCCACAAAATAAATTTTTGTGTCCTCTGTTAAGTCCTGGCTTTCACCAGAACTAAATATTTGTGTATGATTCTATTATGTTGAATATTTTTGTATGATTTTAAATATAAATTTGAAATAATTTGGAATAATTGAATTAATTAATAAATTATAATTATGAAAGGTAAATATATGTATAATCTAGTGGTGAAATGAACTTCACCAATATTTAATTGAGTAAATCGTTCTCACAATTAAAATATATTGGAGAATATTTATTTAGAGTACTTGAATAGAGAATATATAAATTGAATATTCTTACCTTGATTGATTCAAGTAGATGAAGGCTGGATACAGACAGACAAATAATAGATATAGGCATGATTTAAAATAAGACTCGAGTCGAATATAAGTAACTTTTAAGATATTTATTAGACACTTGTAAAAATAATTAATATTGAATACAGTAACTTTATTTGAATTTGAATTTGAATTTAAATTTGAATTACAGGATTTACGACTTGGTACCAACGTTGATCCTGGGGTATTGCCCACTGTCGTCAATTTCAGTCGGCTTTTATAATATTTATCTTGACAGAATTTCATTAAGTAATAAGTGGATCTTGCTTGTTTTATGATTTAATAATTTCGAAGTCAACGAATTTCGTTGCTTAATATCAACTCAAAGTTTCTTTACTGCTTAGATTAACACATTCTTTTATTGTTCGATGACTGTTTAATTAGTTCATCAATATCATGTTAAGAAAAAGATATTTAGAAATTATAAATTGAAAAGTAATATAAAAGATACGTTGTGACGTAACACCTTGGGGCTCAAAAGATTGCATATCAGAAGGATAGGCAATCGTAAAAACAAAACAGTTATCGAACAATTTACAGATAATTATTACAAGCTTAATTGGTAAATATACTTATTTTCTATTTGAATAGATACTAATGCACAAGGGTACGTTTTATTTCGTACACCTTGGGGCTCAAAGATTGTATATAAACAATCGTAATAAGTAGTATATATTTTACAATGATTTTGGTGTGTTTTACAAAAGGTGAATAACATATTGCTGATGCAATTCAGCAAAAGAAAATGACAATATTCGATATGTCTTACAAAATATAGGTGAATGACATGTAAGTGTGCAATTTAGATTTTTCTTTTGACTGGTTATATAAATCATTACATATGCATATATATATATATATATATATATATATATATATATATATATATATATATAAATTGTTTGTGTTTTTTTTTTTACATTCCTTTACCTTACACTATTTAGTAATAATATAGAAGATTTATAAGTTTTACAAATCATAATATTAATGTTAAATTCAATTTGATGAATCATGAAATTTTTATATTGCAGAAAAAAATAATAATAAATGTATTAGATATTTTTAGATTTATAATTTATTAATTGTTTTCTTAAATGAGTAAAAATAATAAAATAATTCTAAGTTATTTGATAAATTATAAGCCTCACTTAGATTATTTGTATAGTTTTAATTATAACAATCCTTTTGTTTTTTTGTTTAATTTTAAAAATATGATTCTGTAATATGCTATGTTTTATAATGCTTGAATATATATGAATGACATATGATTAGTGTCATTCACCCCTTCCCGCACGAAGTTGAATCGTAATCGATTCAGCAAATAAAACAAAAAGATTGTTTTACAATGAACGTAAAATTAACTTCTTAATAAACTTAAAGTATCAAATTTTTAAATTGTAGTTCCATAAAAGACTTATCTCTTATAAAATTATAACTTGATTCTATATCTTTTTGTTAGATTATTTCTTAAATAATAATATGCTAAATAATGTAATTTGTAAAATAATTAATTTTTTTTATTATCTTAGTTTCCTCCTTATCTTTCTTATATGGATTCATAGAAGGTTAAGATTTCGATAAATAATATTTAAAATTTAAATGAAATATGTGCTTACTAAAGTATATAAGTAAATGACACTTTAATATAGATGTGTATCGTACATCCATAATATGTTGTTTTTTTTTTTTTTTTATTGTTAGATCAAATATGCTTACGATGTCAATTGATATCGACATATTTAGGTGAATGACACACGCGCATAGTGTCATTCATTTTTTTATGTAACACAAAACAATGAAACATGCATAATTTTTATTATATTTGAATATTATGTATATATGATTTATTAAATATCACAATTAAAAAGTTTTACTAATTGTTTTTATAACTAACAAATAATTTTTATCGGCTATATTTATATGTATTTGATTATATGTATGATAATGCTTATTTAATAGAACGACATTTATGGGCTGATTTTATATTTTTCAAATTGTGAAATTTATTATTATATATATTCTTTTTTTTTAAAAAAAAACTAATTACGACTAAGATTGAATAGACGAATCTCTTTCTGTTCTTGAGATGCTGGTTCAGAAGGAGTAGATGTACTTGTGGGAGGTAGTGTTATGTAGGGTGATTTATTTGGTAAAGGTGGGGGCGTTGGTCGAGGCAAAGGAGATTGTAATACCATGGGTTCTGATATGCCTGGCTTCTCTATTTTCACTTCTTTCAATTCTACTTCTTCATATCTTGGTATTTTTTTAATTTGATTATTATTTAATATAATTATTAAATGCGTAATGGAGCTAAAAATGGTTCCTAATAAATGTATGGACCAGCCATATATTGTATGAAGGGTATATCCCCTTATAATAGTATCCATAATTAATTTAATCATGTGAAGAATGATTAAAATCATTATTATAGCTGAACTTATTGACCCAAATGTTGTAAGTTTATTTATAAATTTTTTCCAGGTGTTTTCTGCTATATTTGATAAAGTATTTTCTGTTCGAAATTACTTAATAAATCTCCTCTTGAATTTTCTTCACCCTGAATTCCTCTCGCTATAGCATTTAATAAAGCTGCTTTTTCGAAAGGGAACATTATATGTTGTTGTAATTCCTGTAAGTCTTCTTAAAAATAAATGATACTCGTTGCCAGTGATGTTATTTTTTTAGGCATCTATGAAGTTTGAGTATTTGGTCTTAAAATTTTTACAATATTTTTTGTTGTCCTTGGTTTTGGTAAAAGATTTATCTAATCTTCCCCAATTTCATCATATTATGGAATGATTGAATTACAATTTATTTCAGAATCTGATTTCAATAAAATATGTGTTTTCGGTGTTAAAAACCATGTCTCATTTTTTGTCGTTACAGGAAGTTGAATATTATACTTATTTGTGTGTTTTAATTGTACTTCTACTGGTGTACATTTTATTACATGTACTACTTCTCCAGCAAATTTAGCTATATACCCAGGTTTTTGCATGATATTATAGGCAAATTCATCGGGAGCTATGGATGCAAAGGATAGGAATTCGCGTATTATTATTTTCTCAATTTCGCATTTTTCTTTTAAGAGCATGACGAAGCTGTCCGCCTTCTAATAATATTTCCAATCTTAACTTATGAATAAACGATGCGTTTAATCGAGTTTCTTTGCTACAAAGAAAAAATTTGTAAGATTAAACTCTAGTGCGGACAACTCAAGAAATCCATCAAAATATTATACATACAAAATTATAATAAAAACTTTCAATATGTCATATTTTAAGGTTAGGTTTGTCGAGTTTGATATCTAATTTCCAATCCAAGCTCATAAAAAAATAACAAGTCCAAACGATTTTTTATTTTAACAAAAATTATTGTATAAATATAGCTTTAGTGCGGACAAGTCATTATATTTGTTTAATTTAAGAATTTAAAAAGATATTCATAAAATAAAAAAAGCAAAACTTGATTGCTGCAGCTCCGACATGCAGTTAAGATATTAAAATACAAATCTTTAAGATCGGCCCTAAAATGTTTTTCGATACATACAAATTTAGAATTCACGTAAGTAAATATATCTAAGTTCGTTACTTCTTTCCTTATTTCATAATTGTCAAATAATAATTTATTATATGAAAGGTCTAAAATAAGTAATTTAGGATGTTCGGTTTTTTTTAATATCCTATTACAAATGTTAATATTATTTAACGCTGATAATGAAAATGTTGTCCCAATAGAATTTACAGTATAAATACGATTTTGATTGTCTGAATTTATTATTCTTGCGGGGCCTCTATATAAGGTTTCGTATTCTGTTTTAAAACCCTCCTCTGCAGGTGAATGTTCCCAAAAAGTATAGCCTGCTTGTGAATCGATGCAGTGTTCATCCGTAAATTTGCCTATGGTTCTTGAGTTTAATCGTAATTTATTGTTTTTTAAACTTACTTGAGTATATTCTTCTAGTAGAGTTATTCTTATGAGGCCTTAGACGAGTACGTTATCCCAGGAACCAAAATTATGCGTGTAAGATGCTCCTTTGCATGTTTTATCCTTAACTGAACCAGCGAAATCTATTCCTACAGATCTTGTTGAATTTAATTTTAAATCCGCTATTGTATGAATATTATCATATTTAAATATTCCTGTTTCATGTATAAATTGCCATTTTTTATGGCTGATTTCGTAAAGATACTCTTGTAGGGCATGAGCTGTAGTACCCAGATGGCTGAACATTCCACAGTGAAATACTGCTCTCTGTATTTCTATTTTACACTGCATGATTTTTATAGATTTAAATTCTGCAATTTGTAGTAATTCTATTGTTGTATTATTTATAGTAACATTTTCTTGTTGAAAATCGCATTCGCCCGTATTTAGTAAAGAGTACGTATTAATGATTGGATCTGTAGATTCACAGTTGAAACCGATGATTGCAGAATTACTCTTGATAAGAGATAAAAAGATAAATATGATAGACAGCATTTTTTTTATGTTTATATAGAGGATGAAGAATTCTGAAAATAGAAAATAATATTAATTTTTACGTTTATGAAAAATTAATTTATTAGCATGAACTAGTTTTGGACCACCCTTGTAATTTATAGTGATATTGCTATTTTCGTGAATTTTTAATACCTCAAAGGGTCCCAAATTATGATTTTTCTCTAATTTTCCTGGCTTTGGTTCTTTTATAAACCAAACTTCATTGCCAATGTTAAAATTTACAGGATTTATAGATCTGTCATAGTATAGTTTAGATTTTTCCTTTGATGATATTAAATTTTATCGAGCTATTTTTGCAATATCTTTCATGTTTGTTAATAACTTTTCTATATAATCATTAAAAGTTGGTCATTTTTCTGATTGTTTCAAAGGTTTGCTAGATGGTAATTTATGACTTTAATGAACACTTGTATTATAGTTAAATTGTGCAAGTTCAAGCCAATTATCCCATTCGATTTTCTTATCTGCAAAATTTTTCAAATATTCGCATAAGGGATGACGAGCCCTTTCTAACGCGCCGTTAGATTGTGGGTGAAATGCGGTTGTCTCAATTTTTTAAAATTTAAATCTTTTTGAAATCGCTTTCATAAATTTACCTGTAAAATTTACACCCTTGTCGGTAAGAACTATTTTTGGTGAACCAAAGATGCAAATGAATTTTTTTATAAATTTTTCAGCTATAGACTCTGCTGTTTGATCTTTAAGTGCAACAACTATTACAAATTTCGATAAATGATCTTGCATTGTTAATATATATTTATTATTATTTTTAGTTATATTTAAAGGTCCTACTATATCTAAAGAAATCTTATCGAATGTTTTTTCTGGGGTATCTGTTATGATCATTGGTTGTTTAGTTTTAATTCTATTTAATTTATTTTTTTGACATGTTTCGCAATTTTTTATTCGGTTTTGTATATCAGTTTTTAAATTTTCCCAAAAGTATTTATTTTTGATTCTATTATGAGTTCTATTAACTCCTAAATGACCTCCTATACTTGAAAAATGATATAAATCAAAAATTTTTTCTCTGTTATCAATTTTTACATATTCTGTATTATTTAAACAAATAATAATTTTAATATTTGTATCTTTAAAAATATCATATAAAATTTCTTCAATTTCGTTCCAAGTTATGTTTAAAATTTTAATATTTTTTGAAATGCTGAACATATTACATTTATTTTTCATTTACAGATTTTTTAATGTATTAAGATTATTTATTAATTTTTCTTTTACTAAAATAAATGATTCTTTAATATTTAAGCACATAATAAAAATTTCTCTTTTTTTTAAATTTATTATTTCGATTTCATTGTCTTTTAATTCATTATTTATTTTTATATTATTTTGTACGAGATATCTATCTGTTAATTCGTCTAATGGCTTTTTTCTGTTGTAATTAAATGAACAATATTATCTTTTCTATGTTCTATAGAATTTTTCGAATATATTATTGTATTCAATTTGTTTGTACATGTATCTTGTTGTATAATATTTTCGTCAGTCTTGACGTCTTGATTTGTTATTGTTTTAATAATTTTTTTGGGGCGACCTTGTTTCTTTTTTATACGTGTACGTTCTTCATTTAATTTCTGTATTTACATTTCATTTGTTGGTAAAGCTGTTGCTTTATTATTGCTTTTGTTTTCTTTAGCTTTTTGTGCTCTCGTTATGACGTTTATTTCTACTGTATCTATGGGATTTCTTGATAAAGCATCACTATTTACATTCATTTTTCCTTTTTTATATATTATGTTAAAATCATATTCTGCTAATTTAAGTCGCCATCTTTGAACTCTTTTATTTTTATCTGCTGATCTAAATGAAAGTAATGGCTTATGGTCCGTTACCATAGTAAATTTATTTCCATAAATATAATTTTTGAATGTTTCTATGCCAAATAATATACCCAGTGCTTCTTTTTCATATGTGTGATATTTTAATTCTGGTCCTTTCAAAACCCTTGATGCATATGATATCGGCTTATCTTCTCCAATTACTCCCTGTGATAATATAGCCCCTAATGCATATCCTGATGCATCAGTTGTTATTATAAAAGGTTTATCTAGTTGAGGAAATTGTAATAATGGGGCAGAGCATAATGTTTCCTTAAGTTTATCGAAAGCTTCTTGCTTTCCAGGATCCCATATAAATTTTACTTTTTTTTTGTAATAACTTTGTTAATGGTTTTGTTATTTTTGCAAAATCATTAATGAATCTCCTATAATATCCTGCCAATTCTAAAAATTCTCTTATATTCTTAACTGTTTTTGGAATTGGGAATAATTTTACCGCTTCAACTTTTTTAGGATCGGCTTTTATACCATTTTCACTGATTATATGTCCTAAAAATGTAACTTCATCTTTCATAAATTTACACTTTTTAGGTTCCAACTTTAGTCCTGCTTCTCTTAATTTTGAGGCTACTAAATTAAATTTGATATTATGTTATTTTTTTGATTTAGCAGCTATTATTATGTCATCAATGTATACATGACATATTCTTTTACTTATAAGTTCCCCAAGAGCATTATTGGCGACTCTCATAAATGTTCGTGGAGAATTAGTTAAACCAAACGGTAAAACTTTAAATTCAAATCTTCCTAAGGGATGTACGCTAAAAGCTGTTTTACGAATATCAGATTCTCTCATTGGTACCCAATGAAAGGCCGAAACCATATCTACAGTCGTAAAATATTTATTTCCACCTAAATCATCGAAGATTTCTGTTATAGATGGTATTAAGTATGGATCAGGCATGATTTTTTCATTTAATTTTCTATGATCTATGACTAAACGCCATCTTGGTTCTTCATCATTACCAGGTTTCTTTTTTACTACTAATGCTGGTGCATTATAAGCATTTTTAGAAGGTCTTATTAATCATTGTCGATTCATTTCTGTATTTCTTCTATAGCGATTTCTTTTGATTTGTATGGTAATGGGAATTGTTTAACATATATTGGTTTATTATCTGTTAAATTTATTTCATGATATTCTAAATTACATTTTCCCATTTTTTCTCTTTCAAGCCAAAATATATCTTCATTTTGTATAATTAGATCCTTTATACTTTGTTTATTTTCTTCGTTTAAATGATTTAAAATTATTTTATTTAATAATTTTTCTTTACGATCGATATTTTCTTCATACATATGATTTATGTTTTTATGTGTTATAGTTTCTTCAGGTTCTTCTTCCTTTATATTTAATGTTGCAATATCTTCTTCAATAAAATAAGTAAGAAATTGTTTATCTTTATTTTCAATATTAAAATTTATATTATCTTATAATTTTAAAAGGGATTTATAATAATCTATATCTTGTTCATCTTTAAATTGATTTTTTTCTAAAATACAGTTAATATCTTTCATAAGATTTTCTATGTTTTCATTTTTATCTTGTGAAAATTGCGTAATCGAAGATATGTGTTTAGTATCTTGCATAAGCGTAATACAATTTAATAATTGAAATGTGTTAGTAACTGCTGCGTCATTTCTTTCGTTGTTTTGTATACATAAATTTAAACTTGAATTTTTTTCATCTTTATAGTCTGTCTGAATGTAATATTTTTTTCCATTTATTTCTAAATATCCTTTATCCAGTCTTAATTTATTCTCTTTTGAAACATTTATACCTAAAATTTCGTCATAGAGTATCGAAAAATTTTTCGACGCTACATGAAAGTTTGTTTGTTATTTGTTTATAGGAAAATTAACTATACCACATGTTTTCATAGGTGTATTAGAAATTCCCGGAAATTCCTGATAAATATATTTTAATATTATCTTTAATAGAATTAAATGGTACTAATTTTTCTTTTATTATATTAAGTTGAGCACCTGTATCTATTAATAATTTACATACTTTGTCTGTAAATGGATTTCTTATTTCAATAAATTGTAGTGTATCCCCTAATTTAAATACGTAGATTGGTATATTTTTATCTATATCATTTTCAGAATTACTTATTTCAGTTTCTTTATTTATATTGTTCATATTTTTAGATTTGTTTTCATGTATTATTACTAATTTTGAGTCATTTTTCACCTGTGGTTAAAATTCTATCATATCGTATAGCATTTCTTTCTCTATACTACAGTTTAATGTAACACTTAAATTATTTATATCGATATTATGAAATGTGTAACATGTTTCCAATTCATAATCAATTTCGTGTTCTCTTGCAAAATATTGAATGTCTTCATAATTATTGAGCGACTTTTGATTTGTAACTCCTTTTGTTCGCTTTCTTCAAGATGAGTCTAAGCGTTTCCCTGTATATTATTTGATTCAGTTATTTTTGATTGACATTGTTCATTTGTATGATTGGTGTTTTTGCATAATGTGCAAAATTTCTCTTGCTTTCTTTCTAAATTTTTAATTGTAAAACATGTATCAAGTGAATGTCCTAATTTTTTACAATATGGACATTGTATATTTTGATTATTGTTTTGAGTTTTTTTATTTTGATAATCTCGTTTCTTGCATTGCTCTATATTATGTCCTTTAGTTTTACAGTATCTACAAAATTTGTGTTGACCTCTTTGTCCATATTCATTATTATATCGATTATCTCCATTATAATTATTTCTACAGTCTCTACCTGAGTGACCCCATCTGTCACATAATTGGCATCTTATTTGATCATCTGATTTAATTTGATTTACAAATATCTTAAATTTTTCGCAATTAGTAGTGCTGTGATTCTGATTACAAATGTCACAAGTTTGTGTGGATATATTAATCTTCTCTTCGATTTGATTACATAATTCAGAATTGTGTCCGTTCTTTTTGCATTTCCAGTATAATTCATATTTTTTTATAATCGGACAACGACTTACTTGATGACTATTTTCTTGGCAGTATTGACAATATTGTTCATTGTCATCTAAAAGTGTACACATACCTCTTGAATGTCCTAGTTGATTACAAAATCTGCATATTAATTTTATTTTATCTTTTATATTAGTGCACTGTTATGACGAGTGAGTTGGTTCTTTACAATATACACAACTTGCAATATTGCAACATAACGCCTCATGACCTATATCTTTACATATTTGGCAGCATGTTATTTGTTTCGGTGATTTTTCAAAGATATCACTAACCATAATTTTTTTTGTATTCTGATTGTGCTCTAATATCTTTATATTTTTCTAAATTTTTTTCTACTTTTATTGCTTTTTCAGTTGCTTGTGAAAAATCCTGGACTTCTCCTATTTCATATCTAATTTCATTATTTAAGCCTTCTTTAAAATATTTTAGTGTATTTGCGTCCAGTTCATTATTAAAACGTTGTAAAGCATCTCTTGTTATGCCATTTTCATTTTCCTCATTATTTTTAATTTTTAAGCTTAATTTTGTTATTCTTTCTATGTAATCGACCACTGATTCATGCTTTGCTTGTTGAATTCGTTCTAATTTTGCATATAAAGAGTGTAAATCATCAATCTCAGGATATAATTTTTCTATAAATTTAATAAATTCTTCTATAGTTTCAATTCTACTACCCTTAATAGCAGTACGAATTGTTCCTGATACCTTAAATCTTAAATAACTCATAAATTTCGATTGTTCTTCTTCACTTAATATATCTTTTGCAATTTCTAATTTTTCTATATAATCTTCTAAAGGTAAATTTCTTCCATCGAATTCAGGTACTAATCTTGAAATTTCTTTCAGTGAGTATCCTGATGTATTTGCCATGTTTGTGTTATCTAGTAAGTTTCTAATTTCGACAATCGAATTGTTATTATTTCCCAAAGGAATATTCTCTTCGTCTATATATTGATAACTTTCTTGTTTGATAAATAAATTTTCTATATCGTTAAATATTCCGTCTGCTGTTGTATTATTTTCAGAATAAATCGTCACGTCTCTTGTTAAAGTATATTTGTCTGAAAAACTGTCTTGTAGATTATTTTGTGTTGTTTTAGTACTTTTCGAAATTATTTTTGGAATTGTTCCTGTAGATTTACTTAATGGTGTATTTTGTTTGCTTAAAATATCTGTACAGCTTGTATTTGGACTATTATTTTCACTTGTTTCTTGTGGAATATTTACATCCTTTGTTAGATCTGCGGTGTTATTTTCGATTGTTTCTTGTAAAATATTCGTTAAATTTGAGGTATTATTTTGAATTGTTGTGTCTAAAGTTTTATTTGGAGAACGTGCAACTTTTGTACTTTTGCGAAATGGATCGATACTTTCGTAGATATGCTTTTCCTTTTTTTCAGCTTTCTCGAAACCGCTTGTTTTTTATATTTTCTGATTCTATCGCGAATAGCATTAATATTTTCGTTCTCTTTAATAGGTATTTTAAATTTTCGACAAATTTCAAATAATTCTAATTTAGAGTATGATTATAAACACTGTGTTTTCCCTTCTTTCAAATAATCCGATAGCTCTTTAAAATTTATTTTACTCATTTGTAATATTCATTATTTACTTTCCAACAAAGATCACATAACACGAAAATAAAAAAAGAAATATTATTTCATAAATATTAATGATTATATTATTAAATATCGTTTGTTAACCAAAAATAATGCATTTAAAATTTCTTTGACACTGACCTACTGAAAAAATAGATAAAAATGCTGACTTTTGCTTTGAATTCTTTTCTTTCTTTGACCTACTGTTGTTGAAAATATCCGGGAGTATGTCACACGATAATTTTGCTGAGTCAATATTTTTATGAGTTCGATACTCTTTACAGTTATTTAATGACTAATGTCTATTTTTTAAATACTATTTTGTTCTGACATTCAATCCTTAACGTTGAGTCAGGTTTTTTTTTGTATTCACCGAAACGTATTTTACTTTCAAAATTATGTATTATGTTATTTTCACGATTTTAATGAATTGTTAATGTATCAGATTACTAATATTATAAAATCAATGCAAGAAACTTTTTAGAAAATGCAAAAAAAAAAGTTTTGCAATTATTAAGAATAATTGATGTATGAACTTATTTATTCAATTATTTTAATTGTATATAATTTTTAATCGCGCACCTCACGATTGTATATTTTAATTACGCACTATGCGTATGATATATGTATTTAAATACAATATATATATTTCTATCAATTGACGCAATTCGCTAATAATGCACTTTGCGTATATATATTTATTTGTTTTAGATAACACTATTAATATTTAATGACACACTCCGTGTTTATTTTTAGTGACGCTATTCGCTTTAAATATTGCACTTCGCATATAGATAATTTATTTGATGGACGCTATTTTGCGTATAATATTTATTGTGGATTCAATATATATATATTATGAAAGAAAAGGAGAGAGCGAGGAAAAGACACAGTTACAAGTTTCGCGTGATAAAACTTTTTTTTTTCTTATTTAGATAGTATTTTTCAATTATAATTTTTATAGTTTATCTTCGTTTTATATTTTGTTGTATTTTTGTTTAATTTTTATATTATATTTTAACAATTATTAGTTGTTTTTATAATCGAATTTTTTTCATTCTATTTTTTTAAAACTTTTTTTTCTTTTTTTAAATAAAATTTTTTAATTATTATTTTTATAGTTTAGCTTTATTTTATATTTTATTATATTTTTGTTTAAATTTAATGTTATATTTTAAGTTATTAGTGGTTTTTATAATAGAATTTTTTTTATTGCTTCTTTTTATTGTATTTTAAGAATTATTAGTTATTTATTGTTTATAATTGAATTTTTTTAATAAATTTTTTTATATTTCAAGAATTATTAATTATTTTTTTATAGATGGGGGGCTCCGCCCCAGCTTCCGCTTAACGACCTTCGAGCAAAAAATAGTATATGCAGTCACGGACACAAACGTATTATTCTTGCTCGTGCAGCTGGAGCGACCTCGCTACGCTCGACCCCTTAGCATGCACTCGCCAAGAATGATACGTTTTGCAGCCTTGACGCATAATATACTATTTTTATACGCCTGTGTTTAAATTTGAATCATTTTTTGGAAAATGATAGTACAAAAATTTTACGCGGTTAGTTTTAAAGGTGTTTTATTTAACTTGTAATTTATATTTTAGTTTTTTTTTGTAGGTTCAAAATTGACCGAGACTTAGCGATTTTTGTTGGAAAAAAGAGTCTTTTTTATTTTTTCGATATCTGCTTAATGAGAGGAGATATAGAAAAATGGAAAATAAATAAAGTGTATTTTTGTATGTCGAATAACCTTAAATTTTTTAAAAATTTTTTGTGCATTTTAATTATTTTTATATTGTTGCGGTATTCTTATATACATGTATACCACATACTCTTATAAGAGTACCGCAACAATATAAAATATAAAAAAAATTAAAATTCACAAAAAATTTTGAGAATATTTAAGGTTATTCTACATACAAAAATACACTTTTTTTTATTTGCCATTTTTCTATTTCTCCTCTCATTAAGCAGATATCGGAAAAATAAAAAAGATCCTTTTTTCCAACGAAAATCGCTAAATCTCGGTCAATTTCGAACCTAGAAAAAAAACTAAAATATAAATTTCAAGTTAAGCAAAATAACTTTAAAACTGGCCGTGTAAAATTTTTCTACCATCATTTTCCGAAAAATGATTTAAATTTAAACACAGGCGTATAAAAAAATTTTTTTTTTCTATTCTTAAGTCATAATATTTCCCAGACAAGTACTTAAAATCAAATTACCAATACACCATTAAAATGTCCTTACAAATACGTTTAAAATGAGTGGTCGTAGAGTTCTGTACGACTCTTATTTCTTGAGATACAAAATTTTTTAATTAGTACTTTTTTTCTCAAGGGTGGCTCTTTTTTATTGGACCCCACTGTTTCTATAACTACATATATATATATATATATATATATATATATATATATGTAGTTAACGTCGGGCAGTTTTGGGCAGAGCTGAGTTCATAATAGAATCAAAAATTTTAGGTAGTGGGGGACAGTCAGATTGTGCTTAACTAATTTTATTTATTTTCAGGTTTCAACATAGTTAATTTTAAGATAAACTCACGATTCATTTTAGCTGCTGACAAAAAAATGACGAATAATTTTCGTAGCTAAAGAAAGTTTATAAATTTTTTTTTCATTGTCGCAAAAAGTTTCTGACAAATTTTTTTTTTATTGTTACTAAAGAGAAAGTTGATGAATTAAAAAAACTTTTGCTGTCGGTAAAAGAAACTGACAGACTAGTATTGTAGCTAAAAAAAGCTTTCAAATTTAATTCTTGTTGTTGTTAAAAGAAGTTTATATATTTATTTTCCGATATTGCTAAATGAAACTCACAATTTATTTTAGTTGCTAACAAGAAATGACGAATTCTTTTTGTAGTTGAGGAAAGTTTATAAATTTTTTTTCCATTGTCGCAAAAAATTTCAGTCAAATTTCGTTTTTATTCTTACTAAATTTATTCCTACTTTTGGAATACGTAAGTAGCGCCAGACGTACTTTGAGACGCTCTGTACTTTTTTTTTACTTTTTTCTGCCGCAAGCTGCCTCCGGGCGTTTTTGTTTCAGGGTACTTGCAAGCGCCTTAATGCAAGGCAGTGTCTGTTTCAAATTTGTGAGCAGTGATGCTGTTCTTGCTTTGCTGATGTGAGTTTTTCTTGACCAGTAGGCTTTTTTGAGGTTAGTGACAAACTGATTGTTTTTGGATGAAAGGCGGTATTTTAATGGTTTTAAGAACACGCCAAGCGACGAAATTTTTAAAATTTGCCGCAAGAGGTCGCTATCATGGATCGATGTGCCATATATAAGCAGCCGTCATCTGACATATGTGGAACGAAGAGGTTGTGTAATTGCTTAACTTGTCGCCAGCGCTGTCATGCTAGATTTATGACATGCATACGATTAGTAGGCACAGGTTACCACTATACCTGCAACAAATGTGTAAAGACAAAGGATGAGAGAGGCACCCCCTCCAGTTCACATGCTCGTGATGCTGGCATTAATAATAGCTAACTACTCGATGTTAGTAAGGCAGAGAAGAAGTCGCCCCTCAGCACATCGACTCCATCGAGAACTGACACGCAAGTACCACCGGTTATTGTCACACAGAGGCATTTAACAACCAAGGCACTCCAGTAGGCTAGTAGCGCGGCGAAAAATAAGAAGACTACACTGAGAGAAAATTCATGCTAATAGAGCATGCGAACTGCCATCTATGCGAGCATATAAAACATTGATACAAATATGACAGGCCGTGAGAAGCTCTATTAGTATTGGATTACCTTATACTAAAAAAGATGGTATGGAGAGTAACTAAAGCATGAACGGCATTCACTGATGACTCGCGTGGTATACTTCGATGACTCCCTACTCTCATATCCTTTGTTTGCTTGAGTCGCCTCCTCTTTTGGGTGGCGACGCGAGCAAACACGGCTGGTCTATACCCAAAATTATGTTGCAAATTTCTTTAACGTATTTTCGTAGCGTGAATCTTTTATTTCTTTTCTTTTTTTATGAAGGGAGATACGTTATAAATATAACCTGTTAAACTTCTTAACTTTAAATAATTAATTTTTAACTTAAAATTTAATTATCTTAAACCGCTGGGGGGCGGATGAGCATGTACGATTTTACGCCAGAGATATTTCGGAGTAGCGTTGGTCTAGTGCGTAACGTTCACGCTTTTCCTTTTGAGTACGCGACTTCAACTCTCGGCTAGGGTCACTTTTTTTAATTTTTTTTATTGTTTTAATATTTTTTATTCCTTTTTATATTTATTTTTTTTAGATTTTGTTTTTTTTAATAATTTTAAAATTTAATTTTTCACAAGTACGCTTGTTTTTTCAATGAAAATTTTTTAAAAATAAATTATTCTTTATAGGTAGTAATTACAAATATTGATAAATAAATAATAGTGATGTTTATTTTATAATAGTATAGTTTAATTTATTTATAATTTAGTTTATAAAATTTACAATAAATTACAATAAATAAATAAAACTGAGTTATTATTATTTATGTTATAATATATATTGTATATTAAAATATGTTTATAAAGACAAAATTGAACTATAGTATTGTAAATATCACTATTATTTATTTATTAATATTTTAAATTATTTTCTATATGAAATAATTTATTTAAAAATATTAATAAAAAAAAACGAGCATATTTTAAGTAACTTGTGAAAAAATAAATTTTAAAATTAATAAAAAAATAGAAAATAAAAAAATATAAATAAAAAAAAGCAATAAAAACTATTGAAATAATAAAAAAAAAATTAAAAAAAAGACCCTAGCCGAGAGTTGAACTCGCGTACTCAAAAGGAAAAGCGTGAACGTTACGCACTAGACCAACGTTACTTCGAAACATCTCTGGCGTAAAATCGTACATGCTCATCTGCCCCCAGCGGTTTAAAATAATTAAATTTTAAGTTAAAAATTAATTATTTAAAGTTAAAAAGTTTAACAGGTTATATTTATAACGTATCTCCCTACATAAAAAAAGAAAAGAAATAAAAGATTCACGCTACGAAAATACGTTAAAGAAATTTGCAACATAATTTTGGGTATAGACCAGCCGTGTTTGCTCGCGTCGCCACCCAAAAGAGGAGGCGACTTGAGCAATAGAAGAATGCCATAGTTAGCAGTAAAGAAAGAATAGTGGACAAGCCACGTTTACTTCCTTCACGTCCCACGAGAGAATACAGCGCTAGCTATCGAAGGATATTAGAGTGGGGAGCTACTAAAGCATGTAAACAAACAGTATTTGGATAGCACAAACCTCGTAAGAGTAGATGGCGCTGTTATTAAAGCATAGGATATTACTTACTAACTTTGGATACGTAGACTACATGCTCTATTGGCATGAATTTTTTCTCAGTGTAGCTTAAGTAACGTTTTAAATAATAATAATTTAATTCAGCCTGCGCATAGTAAAGGTGGCGCTGCGCATGTTGCCCCCGCTGCCAATATTAAAAACAATAAATCAATAAATTTAACAAATAACAATGTAAAATTAATTAATAATGCTGAAATCTCCATTTCTCAGGCTGCTTTGTCTGAAATTGAAGGAAATTTGTCTCGTAAGCTTGACTCAGTCTTAGGAGCTTTCGATCGAATCCGGAGTGTTGAGAGCAGCATAATGGGTATTGATGATGGCTTGCGAGGCATCTTAGATAAACTTAACAATCAGGACAAAGTAATAGAGAATTTTGAGATAGTGCAGGGAAGACTGTTTGATGAAAATATTAAATTAAGGGAGATAGCAGTTTGGAAAATTAATTGCCCACTCTAATTAAGAATCATGATAAGACTGATTTAAATTTAAATTCTAAAATTAATAGCCTTCAACCTACCATAGAAGCTGAATTTAATGGAGTGGACAAGAATTTTTCAGAACTTCGGGTGGGGTTGGCATGCGTGGTGCAGATTGTCTCTGATCTCAGTGTGCATGAGCGTGTAGAAGAGCGTGAAAATTTCTCACACACTGACACGAATTCAAAGGAAACAGTAGACGCCAACACACAAATTATCGACACAGAAACAGCAAAGGATAATCATCAAAATACACAAAATTGTGGTATCGAGGGTGGCTCATTGGTGATCTCCAGTGGACTGTACTGCTTAGCAGCTAATGTTCGACAGGAAGATTATGTTTGTGCTGTCCTTGGTACCATATTTTTGAACTTGAAGCAGTCACACATTTTGTCGGTTGTATGTTTAACATCGTCTGAATTTAGAAGCGGCGTCCTCGCTCGCTGCTAGTCAGACTCTCCGAGGCCAGTCTGGTTAAAAAAAAATTGAATGGAAAAAAAAATTACTAGTTTCTCAACGGCAGATATTGATCTTTCTTGTTTTGCCAGTTTGTCTGCCGTAAAAAACCATTATAAGGTTTTTATTAATGAATATATTCAAAAAGATACATACAAAAATTTCAAAGATCTGAAGAATTATGCTAAGGCTAAAGGTTTTTGATTTATTTGGCATAGAAGTGGCAGATTTCTGGCAAGACGGGCAAGAGGGGAGAGAGCATACACATTTGCTACCAAAGATGATATAGATAAAATTTAAAGTAGTTCTAATAATGTTATTTTAGACAAAAATTTTATTGCTGACAAATCTTGTGTGATTAATGAATGTTTAAATAAGGTTGACAATGTTGTTAAGATAGCTCCCAATGATAAATGTCCTGTTATTAAAAGTTAGTTAAATAATAATGAACTCTCTCCCCGATGACTAAGCCAGATCTCTTCGGTAAGTCGAAAAGGGCAAAGAGGTGCACTGCGAGCGGGCTTTTTGAATGTGACTTCTTTAAGGGCTTACATTGGACAGGTGCGTGAGCTTCTATGTGACGGCCATTCTTATGATCTGTTTGGAGTGGCTGAGACCTGGCTGGGTCCGACTGCCTCGGACGACGTCATTCAGATTAAGGGTTATACAATTTTCAGACAGGATAGAAACCTTTATGGAGAAGGGGTTGCCTTTTACGTTAAAGATAGTTCGAAATGTGAGATATTAGTTTTTTCGAATACCACAACTATAACTACTTCTGGTAAGCCTGAAGTGCCTGAATACATTTTTTGTTCTGTTAAAGCAGGCAACTCTGAATCTGTGTTGGTTTCCGTCATTTACCTCCCTCTTGTCATTTCCTTTACAAAAGATTCTGATCTAATTGATACGTTAGTAAGTTTGACTCCCGATTTTTCATTTAAGATTATAATGGGAGATCTGAATGCCGACCTCCTGCGAGAAAGCAGTGATGCGAAGTTTCTTAGTAAACTGTCCGCTGAGCTTTCGCTTCAGTTGGTCCAGCACGGTGCTACACATATAACTCCATCGTCTCGCGCATGTATATACCTGATTTTGTGGGTGATAATGACACCATACTTGACGCACGTAACGTACCTGCGAACTTTCATAGTCTACACAATTTAATTGAAGTTTCTATAGCCTACAATGTTAGCAGTTTAGTGCAAGGACCGATTAAGTATCGAAATCATAAAAATATTAATGGAAAATTATTATTAGAGAAATTGGCCGGCTATGATTGGTCCAAATTGACAACTGATTTAGTGGATCCTGAGTCTGCACTTGACTGCATTTGTGATAATCTCACTGCTGCTATTGAAAATTTAGCACTAGTGAAAATATTTAAATGTACGAAAAAGAAGCCACCATGGATGGATGGAGAGTCGTCACAGATGCAGCGCAGTAGGGATGCCGCATATAGGCAATATAAACGGACAAACGACAATAAGTATTTTTCAGAACTTTTAATTTTACGTAAGGCGTTGGACGAGCAGATTGAGCCTGCAAAAAGTGAATACTATCATAACAGACTGTTCGAGGCTCTTGCAAGTGGTGATATCTGAAAGAAGTTGAGAGAGCTGAGAGTCTTATCCGGACCCCAAGGGGATCTGAATGGATTTGCTCCAAATGAGCTTAATGTGCATTTTGCTGGGGTGTCGGTTTTGCCACATGATGATGGTGAGGAACGCAAGAAGTTTCTTTCTGAATGCAGCGAAAATGGTTTCGCTTTCAAATCAATTAATATTAACGATGTTATTCTTGCAGTTTCTCACTTCTCATCGCAGGCTCGTGGGAAAGATGACATTCTGCAAATTTAAACGAGGAATCGAGTTGGCTGACAACCAACCTTGGAGTTCCACAGGGTCCGGTACTGGGGCCTCTGTTGTTTTGTCTTTACATTAATGACGTACGTGACGCTCTTGACTCTGGTTGCGTCGAGCACCTACTCTATGCAAATGACCTGCAAATTTACACGCAGGTGCCTTACGAGAATGTGGAAGAGGGTATTCTCACTCTACAGAGGGCGGTAAAAGCGGTGTCGGAGTGGTGTCTCTCTCACTTTGAATTCTGATAAAACCAAGGTAATCATCTTTGGCAATTGTCGTTTGGTAAATTCTTTTTATGCTGATAGGTCACGTACGATTGATCTTGAGGGAAGCGTTAGTATACCTTTCTCTGACTCCGTGACGAGTCTTGGTGTTGTGCTTGACCCTAAACTTTCATGGGTACCGCACGTTGATATGATTACAAAAAAGTTTAATAGAGTTTCGTATGCCCTGTGGTTTTTCCGTCGGTATACCACGGAGACATTGCGTAAACAGCTCGCAACCGCTCTGCTGTTTCCACATCTTGACTATTGTTCAGTGGTTCTGCTCGATGCTTTTCAGGAGTTGAGAAGACGAATACAGAGATTATGAAATTCATTCGAGGAGACAGTATTTTTTAGCTGTGCTAATGTACAAAATCGTGCGCATGAATACTCCGGAGCATCTAGTGAGTCTCTTCACTAGATGTGTACCTAGGGCGGCTTCTAGGAGAGAGGCTAAGGATCTTGCGGTGCCTTTTATGCGCACTGAGACTGGAAGGAATTCCCTCCAAGTTCAAGGTATGCATTTTTGGAATTCCCTACCTGCTAAAATTAAGTATCTTCCATCTATCAGAAGGTTTAAGACGGCAGTGAGGGGGTACTTGCTTGACCTTGAATAACGGATATTTTCTTTATGTTATATTTATAGTCCCTTCATGTTAATTTATTGTCATGTGTAGTCCCGTATATAGATTTAAGGTGTGCTTGTATTTATAGTATGGGTGATGAGCGCATGGTTGAGAGTGAATGTATTACTTTTTATTTTATTTTTTTGACTTTTTGACTCGTTTGATTTTATTATATTTTATTTTTAGATTGACTTCACTAGTTTAACTGATAGATATCAGTTCGACAGATTTTTTATTTATATTTTATTGATGATTGTGTGTGTATTTTATTATTGTAATGATCTGTGATATCACTCTGAAAAGTGACTTACTTATGTAGTATTATAAGTTTTAAGAAATCGACTGTGATATCATGAGTGCAATAATTACATTATCTCATTTCTGTATTTTATTATGTATTATATATTATTTTTTTTGTTACACACTTTTTGTAAATTATTACAAAATAAATCCATATCTATCTATCCATCTAAACTAAAAAGAAAGTTGATATGTTCAAAGAATTTTACTGCGCTTAAAGAAACTGACAGATTTGTGTTGCAAAAAAACAAATTTGTAGAGTTCAGTGGAGTAGTGGCTAAGGCGCGTGACTCGTATTCCCGTTGGCGCGGGATCGATTCCCCGTCTGGTCGCTTTTTCGCTGTCTCTGCCGTGGGCTGACACCACCTTAAATAATACGTCAAATTGTGTTGTTTTGAAAATGAATTTCTATGTGTTAAAAAGGGCAGTAATGCCCGTGGATATAATAAAAAAAAAAAAAAAAAAAAAAAAAAAAAAAAAAAAAAGCTCACAAATTTATTTTTTATTGCTCTTGAATAAAGTTAATAGATTCATTTTTTGATATTGCTCAAAGAAACTAACAATATAATTTAGTTGCTAACACAAAATAACAAATTATTTTCATAGTTGACGGAAGTTTAGAAATATTTTTCCATTGTCGCAAAAAGTTTCTGACGAATTACCTTTTCATTGCTACTAAAAGAAATATTAATGGGTTAAAAGAATTTTGCTGTTGCTTAAAAAAATTGACAGATTAGTATTGTCGCTGAAATAAGCTTACAAATTTATTTTTTATCGCTCTTAAATAAAGTTTATAGATTTATTTTTTGATATTGCTGACAATTTATTTTAGTTGATAACAGAAAATGTTAAATTGTTATTTTTTATTTTCGCAAAAAGTTGCTGATGTTTTTTTTCTTATTTTACTTAAGAGAAAGTTGATGGATCAAAAGAACTTTTGCAGTTGGTTGATGAAACTGACAGATTCGTATTGTAGCTAAAAAAAGCTTTCAAATTTAATTCTTGTTGTTGTTAAAAGAAGTTGATATATTTATTTTCCGATATTGCTAAATGAAACTCACAATTTATTTTAGTTGCTAACAAGAAATGACAAATTCTTTTTGTAGTTGAGGAAAGTTTATAAATTTTTTTTTCATTGTCGCCAAAAATTTCTGTTAAATTTTTTTTTTATTGTTACTAAAGAGAAAGTTGATGGGTCAAAAGAATTTTGCTGTCGCTTAAAGAAACTGAGAGATTAGTATTGTAGCTAAAAAAAGCTTACAAATTTATTTTTTATAGCTCTTTAAAGAACTTTATAGATTTATTGTTTGATATTGCTAAAAAAAATAACAATTTATTTTAATCGTTAACAAAAAATGACAAATTGTTTTTGTAGATAAAGATATTTTACTAATTCATTTTTTATTTTCGCAAAAAGTTGCTGACGAATTTCTTTCTCATTGTTACTTAAGAGAAAATTGATGGGTCAAAAGAACTTTCGTTGTCTCTTAAAGAACCTGACAGACTAGTATTGTAGCTAAAAAAAGCTTACAGATTTATTTTTTATTGCTCTTAAAAGATGTTTATAGATTTATTTCTCGATATTGCTAAAAGAAACTAATATTTTATTTTAGTTTTTAACAAAAAATGACAAATTATTTTTATAGTTAAAGATAGTTTATAAATTTATATTTTATTTTCGCAATAAGTTGCTGACGAATTTCTTTCTTATTGTTACTAAAGAGAAAGTTGATCGGTTAAAAGAACTCCCTACCCCGCGTTAATATCCGTAGACTATTGATCTATCCCCTCCTCCCATAAGGTCGATTATTTTTTTATTTTTAAAAAATTTTGTGTATATTATCTATAATATTATGATTAATTTTATAATTATTAATAACTATTAAATTATATATTAAATCAACTGTAATTTGACAGTCGTGGGGAAGAAGGTGTTATTCCATTTTTGATTAAAGAAAAGTGCTATTCTATTTCGGGCTAAAAAGGGGCGTTGTTTCTTAATTAATTTTTTTTATTTTACTCACTTATTTTATTAAAATTTTCTCATCAATCAACTTTTTTAGGGGTCCACTACATAATTAGATACAAAAAAATTTTTTTACGTAGCTTTTTTTCTCTATATTAAAATGAAACAAAACCTTTGAATCTAAAATAAAATGACATTTTTCTTGAACTCTAAATGAAATAGCACTTCTCTGCAATCAAAAATGAAATAACACCTTTTTCCTCGTAACCGTCGAATTATTGTTAAATTGGATTTGTTCATTTAATTTTCAAAAGTTCATAAAGTCCCCCTTCCTCCGAAAATTGGTAACGTAGTTGATGCACAACCCGATATATAAATTTGATTTATCATGAACTTTTGGATATCGCTTCGAAACTATCTTTTCTTTTTAATTTTTGATACATTATCCATGATTAAAACTTTGAGTTTTATCATGTGCAATTAGTTGTCTTTCATACCATTATTTTATTCTTTATAATTACAGCACGAAAATTCTATAATAGTGATTTATTTTTCTTTTCAAAAACTTTTGATGCAACTATATATTTATATATGTTGTTCTCAAGCCCAAAAGTAAAACATACAGAGAGAAAGTGTATCATCTACATTGTATTCATAGAATTGATAAAAAAAAATAGTACATTACGTAACGAGTACGGAAAGGCTTTATTTACAAAACGAGAAATTTACGGCCTGAGCCGAAGGTGAGGGTCGTAACGAGTTTCGTAAAAAAACCTTTCTATACTAGTTGCGTAGTGTATTTTTCGCCATGAGAGCTAAAAATGAGCAACAAAGTTGCGATTTTAGGGTTAGAAGGGCGAAAAATATAATATTTGTTTATTATCATAGTCTTTAAATATAGTATGAAATAGTCTTGAATAATTAACTTGAAATTTTATTATTATTAAATATTAAATTCTTATATCATTTAAATTTTATAACTTATTTTCATATCTTTTAAGATTTTATTTTATTCCTTATAATTGTACCACAAATTCTATAATAATGGTACTAAACGTAAATAAGAGCAGACAAATATTGTAACTGTCACTAAAATATGCAAACAAATTTTTTTGATTGTTGCTATAACAGGAAGACAGATTTTGTAAACTTTCGCTAAAAAGAGGAGACAAATTTTTGTAACATTCACTGCTGGCAAACCAATTTCATTTACTGTTGCTGGAAAATGCGAACCAATTATTTAAAATGTAGATTAAGAAAACAGACAATTTTTCCGAGAAGCGCTGAAGAAAGCAGACAGACATTTTAAACTGCTGATAACGAGAGCAGATAGATATTTCTAAATTTGAATAAAAGCAGACAAATTATTATAACTGTGGCTATGATCAACAGACGAATTTTTTTTAATTACAGCTAAAGTGAACGGGAAGATTTTTTATACTGTTATTAAAAAATTTTATTATTATTAAATATTAAATTCTAATATCAACTAAATTTCATAATTCATTTTTATATCTATATTTTCATATCTTCTAAAGTGTTAGTTATTCTTTGTAATGACACCACAAATTCTCTAATAATGGTACTTATCAAGATAAAATACTTATCCTATCAATATGTTGAAAATATCTATTAGAAAAATATCTCATACTTAAAATTTCATGATGATTGGCGACAGTGATGTTCGCCGGGCTGGCAAGCGGAGCGAGCAGGGGGGAAGCCTCCTAATATATATTTATATATATGTATATGGGCAATTTACTGACAAATAGCCTGATCAAAATTTTTTTTCCACTGAAATTTTTTTTACATATTCTCTTCTAATTCACAAACTACCCTAAATTTCTTTAGATTATACCTGCAGTTATTTATGGAGTTATACAATATCAAAGTTTGACTGTTTCCTGATTTTTTTATTTTTGACACTTTTTAATTATTTTTAGCTCCACAAATAACCATTTTTTGCTTTATGCTTATTAATACTTTTTTTTACAAAGGTTTCTGATTTTTCAGAAAAAAATATTTATAAAGTCATACAAACACATTAGAAATTAAATAAGTCGGATTCAAATCTTAAAATTAAAGAATTTGAGAGTTCGTTCCTTCTAACGCACACCAAAAAATTCATGAAGATAGAATTTTTCAGTACAAAAGTATTTGTATGTGTGCCAGAACAGGAATCAAGCCCTTATTCCAGCTCAAAATTAAAGTAGTGATCAAATTAAGATAAAAATCACAAAATGACTATATAACCCATATAATAATATTTTGAGACACTCGAATCATCACCAAAAGATTCACACCAATACATTTTTTCAGCACGAAAGTATCTACTCGAATCTGAGAATGGCTGTTCAATATTCAAATAACTATCTTTTAAAAAAATAATAATATCAGGTAAAAACGTCAAATATGGAAAATTCTTTAATTTTCGAAAAAATTTCTATTTTCAAAAAAATTTTTTATTTGATTTCTGCCTATATCTCTTTATCTAAATTAGATATTTGAAAACGGCAAACAGGAGAAAAACTAGGGTAAATTTACCATAAAAATAACAAATAAAAATATTTTCGGTTTTTGAGCCCATTAATTCACAAGGAAAGTGTTTCACTTTCATCGGTTTCGCTCAAATTTGCAGATGCAGAAATATGAGGAAAGCTAAAGTTTTAGAGGCCAACGCTTAATATTTCCCTATTCACAGGCAATCGAAGAAAATCACTGAAAAAGTCATTAGATTTTTAAACGCTTATAGTTTCTCAGCAATGTTAGCTAGAAACTTAAAGCTTTTTTTTAAATAAAAGCTGAGCTAAAATCCTTTTGAAATAGTAGTTATAGCATATCAAAATATTATTTTTTTCTAAAGTTATAGCGTAATAAAGATTAAAATAAATTTCATCTTTTATTATTTAATGTTTGAAATAGAAAATTCAGGTCCAATCTTTATTACGCTTCAACTTTGGGAAAAAATAATATTTTGATATGCAATAACTATTATTTCGAAAGGATTTTAGCTCAGCTTTCTCTTAAAAAAAAAGGTTTCATTTTCTAGCTAATAATACAGAGGAACTATAAGCGTTTGAAAGTCTAGTAACTGTTTTAGTGATTTTCTTTAATTGCCTGTAACTAGGAATATATTGAGCGTTGGCCTTTAAAATTTTGACTTTCTTTACATTTCTGCAGCCAGAAAATATTTTCAAAATTTGAGTAAAATCGGTGACTTGATAGTGAAACACTCTCCTTGTCAGTCCTGATACCTGAATGGACAAAGATTTCCACAACATTTTATCATGTAAGGAAAAAGAAGACATTGATAACCTATATTATTTTATCTCTGCGGCACTAAGAATAAGATTGTGGGGATATATACGTGTGAAGGAGTGTGAGTAACCAATCATGTACTGTATGAACGACCCTACCCCCTAAAGACGAGTTAACGTGTTAGCACGAGAGCGTCAGCTCTCTCACTTGACTACCGACTGTATCCCTGGCTTTAGCAAATACAACGCTTAACCATATCTCTCGTGTACTCATTCAACTTAACCTTAAAACCTCTACCTTCTCTCATCTATACTGTGTGGCTTTTGGTTGGAGTCCCAGGCCCCACAATTGGTGACCCCGAGTCTTCAGGACACGTTCTGCAGGATTCAAGCCGCGTCGTGAGGCATCATCTCTCATCGAGCATCATCGCCACCGACCGGCAGGGTAAAGAGAGAAAGAGAAGCAGCACGCTGATTTTTTGATATTTCCCTTTGGAAATATCAAAGGTGATAAAACGAGGTTTATTTTATTTTCTTTTTTAAAGAAAAGGAAGCTATTTAGCGGCGCAGAGAAAAGCATCAATCTTTTCTTCTGCATAAGTCGCAAATAGTCTGGAATTCTGTGTACTGTTAGGCGCATTCTAAGTCGCGTACAGTGCACGGAAAGTTTAGAATACATAGAGTATATGATATCCTGTAACGTGCAATTAAGTCGCGTACAGGTGTCATAAGAGAGAATTGTACACAGATCCGGAAGCAAGTGCGACAAAAGTACTGCGCACACGTTCTACGTAAAAATTGTATTGCGTGTGCGGGCGGAGCATGGTAAACGCGAAATAAGCGTAAAATATATTATAAGTTGAAGTAAAATTCGCCTTAGCGGTCAGTTCGTAGAGTTTTTCTCTTTTCTCATTTAATTGATACACATATAAATATATACATATATATATATATATATATATATATATATATATATATATATATATATTCAATACGTGGAAAGCGTAAAATATTTAGTTTTTTCTTAAATATTCAATGCTGTTGTGCGACAAAGAGTCTTGGGGTACGTTTCCTACTGGCTTTTTGCCACTTTTATAGGCACGTACTTCTGGGGCATCTGAGTCTATCAGAGCAGCAAATTTATGTATATATGTTATCTTGCGCAGCTAAGGGCGTCCTGGAGCTCTGTGCCTACTGGTTTTTCGCCTCTTTTATAGCTATACAAGCTACTAGGGTTTACTTGGCCAAACAAGATATTTATTCTTAAAATATCAAAATTAATAGTAATTAACATTCTATTTTCCACGTATTAACAAATAATAAGTAGAGAAGAAATGTAAAAATTGTAAAACCATCGCATACACGAGATATTATAAGTGCAAAATACAAGTAAATGTGAAAAATTTGATGTGAGTGTATCGAGGAGAGAGAAAGTTCGCGAAAAATTTTAAGATCAAAGAAAATTCGCGAGGTAAATTTTTATATTTAATCGAAAATTTTAGAATATTCGAACGAACTCGAGGTGACCGTTCAAGGTTGATAAGTGACAGAAAGCCGTTAGAACGCAACCTTTTATGTTTTCAAAAGCACAGTAGTTAGTCGAGTAACGTAAACAAGGCGCGTTTAGACCCGAAGTTATCTCGTAAACAAAGCGAGAATTTTGTACAGGGGATAGAATTGTTTTATAATATATTCATATTCTGGATTATTTATTGTAATAAATATTCAATTGTATATGCGAGCGTGTCATTACTAATTTATTTATTCGTATTGTTATTAATTTATTTATTCGTGTATCGTTGTTATTTATTTATTTATTAAATTGTATATAATTTATGTAAATTCGTGTCGTATTAATTTATTATGTCATAAATTGTTTTCAAATTGTAAATAATTTATGTATTATTTTTTTTTATATTGTATATAATTTTTGTTGTATTGTTTAATTTATTAAAGTTGTGTAGCGTGAATTATTAATTTAACCGCTCGTACTGCAATTGTGTATTTAGTTAATTATTATTGGACCAATCAATTATTTTAGACAGACCGTTTTCGGAGCGCATTGCGCATCTTATATTTTTCCTTTTTTAATTGTTAACACGCGCAAAACGAGTATTAACATGAAAGTTGACAATGACAGCGCCTTTAATATCACGGAAATTGCTAGGGTGAATGAGGTTATAAACGATAATTTAGACCTTCAACAGACACCTAATTCGTATAATAGATTGAAAGAACAAGTAGATAGTCAAAGAATAGGGTTAAAAAATTTGCAAAGTAGTCCGCTGGAGGCTGCCGGGGGCATCGCGGAAAATGGTGCGAATACAGCACCAATAGAAAATAGATTCGAGGAGTTTGTAAAAGCCCAAGAGAGGACGCACCGCGAGAGAATGCATCAGTTACGCGATAAATATACAGAAGATTATAAAGTTTGGTCCGCGAAGCTAGAAGAACGCGACAAATTAGTAGAAAAAATGCGCGAAGAGATCGATGCGTTGAAAGCGAGTGTAGGTAAACCGGTAGCTATGGTCGGTAATAATAACGCGGTCGGTAATATACCGACAGGAGGCAACGTACCACCAGTAGACCCCATACCGACGCTAGATAACACAGCCACACAAAAAAAAAATGTCAAAACCCACGGACCAGACCATATATACCTTATGTTTTTGAGGTCGCTGATTCCGAATCCGTGGTCCATTTGACCCCATCACCTCAGGGTCAAGGTCAGGTCAAGGTCAAATTTACAAAATTAACGGCAACCTAGGTTTAACAGTATACATATATGTTTTTGAGGTCGCTGATTCCGAATTCGTGGTCCATTTGACCCCATCACCTCAGGGTCAAGGTCAGGTCAAGGTCAAATTTACAAAATTAACGGCAACCAAGGTTTAACAGTATACATATATGTTTTTGAGGTCGCTGATTCCGAATCCGTGGTCCATTTGACCCCATCACCTCAGGGTCAAGGTCAGATCAAGGTCGAATTTCCAAAATTAACGGCAACCAAGGTTTAACAGTATACATATATGTTTTTGAGGTCGCTGATTCCAAATCCGTGGTCCATTTGACCCCATCACCTTAGGGTCAAGGTCAGGTCGAAGTCAAATTTCCAAAATTAACGGTAACCAAGGTTTAACAGTATACATATATGTTTTTGGGGTCGCCGAATCCGAATCCGTGGTCCGTTTGACTCCATCACCTCATAGTGAAGGTTATTTGAAGGTAAAATCGACAAAATTCTTGTAAAACAAACCAAACTTCATGCTATTTATTTTTTCTTACTATACCTTACACGTTTCTCATCAAATGATCGGTGCAAAGGTTTCCTTTTACGTTTTTTCCCAGTAGTTTTACAATCTCTTTTCAACATCCAGCAGTAGTCGGCCAGCACACTAGCATCCCATCTACCTTGATAACGCTTCTCCATTACTTTAATGTCTTGGTGAAAACGCTCTCCCTGTTCTTCGCTATAATCGCCACAGTTTTCAGGAAAACTATCCAAGTGATTGTGCAGAAAACGTAGTTTGTAATTCATTAGGCAACCCATATTCCCATAGTTCTCAACCATTTTAGATACAATTACTTTGTAATTTGGGCTTCTGCGATTACCCAAAAAGTTTTCAGTAACTTCCTTAAAGCTAAGCCATGCAGCTTTCTCAATGTTTGTCATGGAACTAATGAACTGGTCATCAGCCATCATTTTTCTAATTTCAGGACCGTCAAAAATACCTTCCTTCAATTTTGCATCTGATTTACTTGGAAATTTACTTTCGAAGTATTTGAAGCACTGGCTATCTTTATCTAAAGCTTTAACGAATTGTTTCATCACACCAAGTTTTATGTGTAATGGAGGAATGAGAACTCTTTTCGGATCAACCAATGGAGTAGCTATAACGTTACTCTTTCCGACTTCGAGAGATTTTCTTTCAGGCCATTTATGATTTGTATAGTGCTTTGCACGGTCTCTACTATCCCATAAGCACAAGAAACATGGCGTCTTTGTAAATCCAGACTGCTGTCCTAACAATATTCCAGAAACTTTCAAATCACCACATATCCGCCATTTATGCTTATCATACTGAATATTTAGTATTATAATTTTGAGATTATCGTATGTTTCCTTCATTGTAGTGGAGTACGCTATAGGAACTGAGGCATAGTGGTTGCTATTGTGTAGTAATACGGCTTTTAAACTTCTTTTTGATGAATCTATGAACAATCTCCATTCGTCGTCTTTATACACATTAGGTTTAATTTCATTCATTAAACCTTTTACGTCTTTACAATATACTATTTTATCACCATTATGATTCATTTCTTCAAAGTATGGTTCGAAACTTTTGCTTCTTGTTCTGTAAAAAGATACTTTAGTAGATTTTGCCAACTGATTCATGCCTTTTAAAGCTGAAGCTAAATGTTCTGCTCCATCTTTAGGTAAGTTAAGCTCTCTAACTAGGTCGTTTAGTTTATCTTGAGTCCATAACTTTACGCTTTTGTCTTTTTGGCCCGCTGGAAGGAAAATATCGTCATCGTCATCATCATCATTATCATTTTCAATTTCTTCATCACTATAGCTTTCATACGATTCATTTTTTAAGTTATTATTATCAATTCCACCCCCATCAATGCCGCCACTGACTTCGTTATCTTCTTTATCATTTTTTTCATCGTTGGTATCTGATTCAATAGATAGCCTCTCAAGAAGATCGAGCTCTTCATCGCTTCCCGATTTTTCGATAGGTCTTTTTACAGAAATAACATCAGCATAATTCACTGTTGCTTTAATTTTACTATTAATTCCAATAATTTCGGTATTACAGAAGTAACAATCCTCTCTTCTATCTGGTTGATACTATTCCATTGGGCTATTAAATTTAACTTTGTCATCTTCTTTTGTTTTATTCCACTTACAAAGCATTTGACGACATTGTTCGCAGATACTACATGGAGTCCACTTTTCTATAACTACATCAGTTTCTAATTTGAAGCAAGTTTTGTAAATTTTTCTGAGATTCTCATTGAAATGTCTTCGAGATTTTTGCGGAGTGAATACTCCGCAGACAAAACAAAAAAGATTATTTTTTGTGCAAATATGCCCTTGAGATGTAGAAGGTAAATTTTCCATGATTTTCAGTATAACCCCGCACGTTAGGGATCCTAGTCCGATCGCAGGTGAGTCCACTGTCCCGGAGGTGATAACTCTTATACGTCTCCGGGGCTAAGTATAAGAGCTTTCCGACTTTGACGAGGACAGTGTCAACTCGTCGTTGGACACACTACAGCTTCATCCTCACACCCTAACGTCCCCCTGCGAGGCAGTGCGCTTCCACTGGCATCGTTACCCCGACAAACTTATGAGCGGATCATTCCACACATCCCCGTTTGGGGCAGTATCACCGTCACAGTTTTTGTCGAGGAAGCAGGTGAAGGCTACGTTGACGAAAAAAATTCATGTTTAATTTTTTCTTATTCATTTAACCGTACATTTGTACAATTAGAAAATGCATGCTTACTTTCTACACAATTCTTCACGTATATCACAGAACACTCTTATGCAATTTGAAATTGTATAATGTACGATCTCACAAATAAGAGAAAATTAAATATGATCTTTTGTTCTTCAAAGTAGCCTTGTATTAAAATGAAATTAATCAATATTGTACTAAAATTCGCAGATACCGTGGTTGAGGTTTGTTTTGCATGAATCTAGTACATTTCACCTTGAAATTAGCTTTACTCAATGTAGCGAGTCCTATGAAAGTGATAGTAATGAAGAAACTGCAGATGATGATGATGATGACGATGACGATATTTTCCTTCCAGCGGGCCAAAAAGACAAAAGCGTAAAATTATGGACTCAAGATAAACTAAACGACCTAGTTAGAGAGCTTAACTTACCTAAAGATGGAGCAGAACATTTAGCTTCAGCTTTAAAAGGCATGAATCAGTTGGCAAAATCTACTAAAGTATCTTTTTACAGAACAAGAAGCAAAAGTTTCGAACCATACTTTGAAGAAATGAATCATAATGGTGATAAAATAGTATATTGTAAAGACGTAAAAGGTTTAATGAATGAAATTAAACCTAATGTGTATAAAGACGAAGAATGGAGATTGTTCATAGATTCATCAAAAAGAAGTTTAAAAGCCGTATTACTACACAATAGCAACCACTATGCCTCAGTTCCTATAGCGCACTCCACTACAATGAAGGAAACATACGATAATCTCAAAATTATAATACAAAATATTCAGTATGATAAGCATAAATGGCGGATATGTGGTGATTTGAAAGTTTCTGGAATATTGTTAGGACAGCAGTCTGGATTTACAAAGACGCCATGTTTCTTGTGCTTATGGGATAGTAGAGACCGTGCAAAGCACTATACAAATCATAAATGGCCTGAAAGAAAATCTCTCGAAGTCGGAAAGAGTAACGTTATAGCTACTCCATTGGTTGATCCGAAAAGAGTTCTCATTCCTCCATTACACATAAAACTTGGTGTGATGAAACAATTCGTTAAAGCTTTAGATAAAGATAGCCAGTGCTTCAAATACTTCGAAAGTAAATTTCCAAGTAAATCAGATGCAAAATTGAAGGAAGGTATTTTTGACGGTCCTGAAATTAGAAAAATGATGGCTGATGACCAGTTCATTAGTTCCATGACAAACATTGAGAAAGCTGCATGGCTTAGCTTTAAGGAAGTTACTGAAAACTTTTTGGGTAATCGCAGAAGCCCAAATTACAAAGTAATTGTATCTAAAATGGTTGAGAACTATGGGAATATGGGTTGCCTAATGAATTACAAACTACGTTTTCTGCACAATCACTTGGATAGTTTTCCTGAAAACTGTGGCGATTATAGCGAAGAACAGGGAGAGCGTTTTCACCAAGACATTAAAGTAATGGAGAAGCGTTATCAAGGTAGATGGGATGCTAGTGTGCTGGCCGACTACTGCTGGATGTTGAAAAGAGATTGTAAAACTACTGGGAAAAAACGTAAAAGGAAACCTTTGCACCGATCATTTGATGAGAAACGTGTAAGGTATAGTAAGAAAAAATAAATGGCATGAAGTTTGGTTTGTTTTACAAGAATTTTGTCGATTTTACCTTCAAATAACCTTCACTATGAGGTGATGGAGTCAAACGGACCACGGATTCGGATTCGGCAACCCCAAAAACATATATGTATACTAAAACAATTTTTGCAATAAATGGTTTGACCATCAATTTATTTGACAAAATCTTTATTATTCTACGTTTCGGTTTCTCATTAAACCCTCATCAGGAACTGCAATATTAAATTAAAAATTATAAGAATGTACATAACAATAAAATTTTTTTGTACATAACCAAACTTTAAACATGCTTAATTTACACATCATAAAATACCAACCTAAAAGTATCAATTTACAATCCAATATGACTACAATAAGTGTGACATTTTAACGATTCAAACTAGAACAAGAAATGCTTTTTTGCTCTTACAAATCTTAAAAAACAAACAAACGTTAAAAACGAGCAAAACAACTTCCATACAGCATTATATCAGTCATTCCAGTGTAACCAATCATAAACAAGAGCGCAAAGAAAATATGTACCTCCAACTTCCAATGTTGGCAACATTAAAACATTAAATTATTATTCACGCATAGGACTAAATGTCGATTCGAGCCATGTAACAGTCTTTTATTTAAGCATTCTCAAATACGATAAATAGAATATTTATAATAACAAATCTATCAACATTAATCTAAAATATAACATAGTAATATTATTTTTTCAAAAGTTTGTGAACAAAATTTTTTATAACAGAATTAAGATTCTGTGTATCTACTATTCTATTAATCGTTTTATGCTTTACAATAAATATCATTTCTGATATTAGTCTCTTATAATAATCCTGTTCAATATCTAAAATTTTAATTTTATTAAGGTCAAATTCAAAAGTATGACCTGTGTTAAAAATATGCATATAGACAGCAGAAGTATCTTTTTTATTTTGAACATTTTGAGTTTTGAACGTTTGAGAGTTTTGGACGTTTTGAGTAATTTTAATCGTGTGAATGATTTGAATAATGTAAATATTTATAATGAAACTAAAAACAATGTTGTTTGTTCTGCTAGTATTGATACCATAAGAAATGGTTTTGTTAAGAATCTGAGTAATATAATGTTACCTGATTTTCTTTTAAATACTTTATGTTTAGGAAAAAACTTCAATTTTACAAATGAGTTAGATGAGAAGGTTTGTTTACATATTTTTAAGAGTTTAAATAGTAATAATAACTTAAGAATTAATAATGACACCAATAATAATATATGCAATGATATTTTACATTGTGTTAATGAACATAAAAATAAAATTAAAAAATTAAATTATGAGGAAAAGATCATAGCACTTAATATAAAACGTAGTAATGAATTTCTAAAAAGAAATAACAACATTTTTATAGGAAAGTCTGATAAAGGTGGTGTTATAGTAATTATGAATAGACAGGATTATATTAGTAAAGTTGAATTAAGTCTTAATGATGACAATTTATACAAATGTTTATCCATTAATCCTCTTAAAAAATTAGAAAAGATAACAGATGAACTTATTAAAACTTTAAATGATAATAAATTTTTAGAACAAAAAGAGAATAAAAAATTTTTTCAAATTGTTAAAAACAAATGCCAATTAGCCAGATGTTATGGATTAATTAAGTTGCATAAGATAGATAGGCCTATGAGATTGATTATTTCTGCAATAGGTTCTCCAACATATAATATTTCCAAGGTTTTTGCTAATTTCTTAAAAAATTGTTTACCTAAACCACAATACACTATAAAAAATAGTAATGAACTTTTAACCTTTGTCAATGATTACAAAGTACCAAATGGTTTTGAAATAGTTAGTTTTGATGTGGTTGCCTTGTATAATAATGTCCATTTGAAAGCTATTAATAATTCCATTATTAGAAGATGGCATTTACTTAGACTTAAGATTAACTTATCTTTGGATGAATTTTTGGATGTTATTGGTTTCATTGTAAATAACAATTTTTTTGTTTTTAATAATAAATTTTATCATCAAATCTCTGGTTGTGCTATGGGCAGTCCTATCAGCCCTATATTAGCTGATATTGTCATGCAAGACTTAGAAAGTGATTGTTTATCTACGACTAGCATCCCTATTTTAAAATGGTTTAGATATGTTGATGATGTTTTGGCAGTGATACCTATTGGGGAGGGTAATAATATTTTGAAATTTTTAAACAGCTATGATCCTTTAATACAATTTACCTTGGAAAATTCTATTAATCATAAGATTAATTTTTTAGATATCTCGTTGGAAGTCGATTCCAATGGAAACTTAATTTCTAACTGGTACAGGAGACCTACACATTCTGGGTTGTATTTAAATTTTTGGTCACACAATCCAGAATCACAAAAGAAAGGCATTGTGTATGGATTGGTTGATAAAGCTGTCAAACTTTCGCATATAAAATTTCATGACTTAAATTTAAAATATATTTATGATGTCCTTAGTGCCAATCAATATCCTTATTACTTTATTAAAAAACATATAAAAATTAGATTAAAAAAGTTAAACAACCAACATAATTTGATAACCAATCCTTGTCAAGACTTAAGTAAATTTATAGTTTTGCCATTTATTAAAACGTTAGAATACGATTTTAAAGCTATATCTTTGAAGTTTGATTTTAATATAATATATAAATCCTGTAATAAGATACCAATTTTAAATGATTTAGGGAAAGATTTAATTAATAAATTCGAAAGAACAAGCGTAGTTTATAAGATTGATTGTAAAAATTGTGATATGTGCTATGTGGGACAATCAAATAGGATGCTTTGCACAAGAATAGGTGAACACAAAAAAGATGTTCAAAATAAAAAAGATACTTCTGCTGTCTATATGCATATTTTTGACACAGGTCATACTTTTGAATTTGACCTTAATAAAATTAAAATTTTAGATATTGAACAGGATTATTATAAGAGACTAATATCAGAAATGATATTTATTGTAAAGCATAAAACGATTAATAGAATAGTAGATACACAGAATCTTAATTCTGTTATAAAAAATTTTGTTCACAAACTTTTGAAAAAATAATATTGCTATGTTATATTTTAGATTAATGTTGATAGATTTGTTATTATAAATATTCTATTTATCGTATTTGACAATGCTTAAATAAAAGACTGTTACATGGCTCGAATCGGCATTTGGTCCTATGCGTGAATAATAATTTAATGTTTTAATGTTGCCAACATTGGAAGTTGGAGGTACATATTTTCTTTGCGCTCTTGTTTATGATTGGTTACACTGGAATGACTGATATAATGCTGTATGGAAGTTGTTCTGCTCGTTTTTAACGTTTGTTTGTTTTTTAAGATTTGTAAGAGCAAAAAAGCATTTCTTGTTCTAGTTTGAATCGTTAAAATGTCACACTTATTGTAGTCATATTGGATTGTAAATTGATACTTTTAGGTTGGTATTTTATGATGTGTAAATTAAGCATGTTTAAAGTTTGGTTATGTACAAAAAAATTTTATTGTTATGTACATTCTTATAATTTTTAATTTAATATTGCAGTTCCTGATGAGGGTTTAATGAGAAACTGAAACGTAGAATAATAAAGGTTTTGTCAAATAAATTGATGGTCAAACCATTTATTGCAAAAATTGTTTTAATTATTTAGCCATCATTAACGTCAAGTTTATAATTTCTATATATGTATACTGTTAAACCTTGGTTGCCGTTAATTTTGGAAATTTGACCTTGACCTGACCTTGACCCTAAGATGATGGGGTCAAATGGACCACGGATTCGGAATCAGCGACCTCAAAAACATATATGTATACTGTTAAACCTTGGTTGCCGTTAATTTTGGAAATTTGACCTTGACCTGACCTTGACCCTGAGGTGATGGGGTCAAATGGACCACGGATTCGGAATCAGCGACCTCAAAAACATATATGTATACTGTTAAACCTTGGTTGCCGTTAATTTTGTAAATTTGACCTTGACCTGACCTCGACCCTGAGGTGATGGGGTCAAATGGACCACGGATTCGGAATCAGCGACCTCAAAAACATATATGTATACCGTTAAACCTTGGTTGCTGTTAATTTTGTAAATTTGACCTTGACCTGACCTTGACCCTGAGGTGATGGGGTCAAATGGACCACGGATTCGGAATCAGCGACCTCAAAAACATAAGGTATATATGGTCTGGTCCGTGGGTTTTGACATTTTTTTTTTGTGTGGCTGTGTTATTGTTTTTCGAAAAATGTTATTTTAAGTACGCATAATGAAATGTGAATACAGTCATCCCTCCGAATAAGCGCATAGAAGCCCCCAAGGGGAAGAGGTTTTCCACGAATCGGGGTTCCCCCACCTCGCGTACATAGATCCTTTTTTCCTGACTTGCTGTCTCTCTTGCACATTTTAGGTTTAGTACTTCTCAATAAGCGTATTGGCGATAGTCCCTTAAATTGCCGTACATTTATTGTTTTAACGGCTACTGTTTGAGAGCAGACACGTGTCATAAGTACAGAAACACTCGGTGAGTATGTAAAAATATCAGACTCGATTATAAAAATTAAACGCAAAAATTCTGTTGTTCAAGCAGGTGCTAGTGATGCAAAAAATGAAAGTGATTCCGTGGAAGTGAGTGTCGAAGAACCTGTAGCAAAAAAAAACGTAATTCAAAACAATTTTCAGAATGATTTTCAAATTGAATTTCTAATAACAAGAGCTTACAATATTTTGTCAGAAAACATTTAATAAAAGTAAATAAACGTTAGAATTAATAAAACTATAAATATTTATTATAAATATATTTATAAACATTTTTAATAAAAATTTATGCTTCAATAAAAAATTTCGTTATTAATAATAAAAAATATTAAGATTTTATTTGAAATTTAAATTTTAAATCCTCTATGAGCGATTGCGCTTATTGAGAAGCAGTCCGCAAAAGTTTAGTGAGCTCGGACTTGGTAGTCGCAGTGGGGGCATGACTCACGAGCAAACATAGGGGTATGCGCTTATTGTGGATGCGCTTATTCGGAGGGATGACTGTATTTTAAATAATAAAATATTGAATTTAATTAATAATGAAACAATGACATATTATAGTATTGATTATGCAACATATAAGGGTGTTGATCAAACAGATGATAATATTCATCTAGATTATCCAATAGAAATGTTAAATAATATAAGAGAAGGATTACCTCCACATGAACTTAATTTAGAAAAAAATGCCATAATGCTAATTAGAAATTTAAGTATAAAAGATGGATTATGCAATGGAACACGATTAAAGATAACAAGATTATTTAAATACAATATAGAAGCTAAAGTAATTACATGCGAAAATAAAGGAAATAAAGTTTTTATACCGCGTATTACATTAAGCACAAATGAATCATCGTCTTTACCATTTATTTTATATAGAAAACAATTCACCATTGTATTAGCTTTTGTTATAACTATAAATAAATCACAAGGTCAAAGTTTTGAAAACGTAGGAATATTCATAAAAAAACCTTTATTTTCACATGGACAATTATATGTTGCTCTTTCAAGAAGTAAAAATCCTTCTGAAATACATATTCAAAATGAATTAGAAAATAAAAATGAATTAACCAATATAGTATGGAAAGAAGTACTAGAAAAATAACAAAAAAAAACTTTAATTTTTTTAATATTAAAACTATATTTATATTTCTTACATACTTATAAAACATTTGTTTTTTTCAGATATAACGTAATAAAACAAAAAATAAAAACATACTTTAAATTTTCTATGTAAAAAAATTAATTCAAAATAATAAAAAAAAAATAAAAACAAACTTCAAATATTTTATAAAAAAAAATAATAACAAAGTTATTTAAAATATAATTTAATTAATACTAATAATAATTGAATTATTCTAAAATGGAATGGGATCTAGTTTCAAATGAATACATTGTTGTAGAAAACTTACAACATCAGGAAGAATTAGATGATTTAAATAACCAAATAAACGAATTTGAACGGTTTCAAGAGCAGTACGAGGAATATATGGAAAATTTCAATGAAAATACAGATTTATTTAGATTAAATAATGCAGTTAATAACTATATCGGAATTAATAATGAAAAACTTCATTTTGAAAATTGGAACAACCTAACATATTATTATAAATATATGACAAATAAAATTATTCAATATAAGTTAGAAATACGTGACTCAATAATGGAATATTATATCACAACTCATAATACAATATATTATAAATATTTATTACGTATTGATAATATAATTTTTTTTATATTATAAAATATAATATAAAATATATTTAAGTAATAAATCAATAAAAATAATAAATATATCTTTTATAATAACAAAAAATTAATCAAATATATTAAAACAGTAATTTTAAATATATTTCATACATCAAAAAGACTTAATTGCATTAAGATATATTTTAAAAAAATAAATAAAATTTAATAAAATACTCACTTTATAATGTTATTTATGACGTACATGGATTAGTAATTAATTGTATTAATATTATTATAATTATGATACAGGCATTAAACGTTAAATAAATCAAATAAAATCCTATTATAACTTAAACATTTTTAATTGAATTTAAATATAATAAAATGTTTAAAGAATAAATAAAAAATTATTTTATGAAACAAAAAAAAATTAATAAAATTCATATCATTATGTATTATATTATATTGATTTTTTTAATTAATAAATAATATTGGAAATTATTTATTAATAAATAAATAATCGATAATTTAAAAAAAAACAAACATGAAAATACATTCTATTAATTTTGTAAAAATTATTTTAATATATCTTTTTTAATACTAGCAAAAAAATTAAGGACATTAGAAAACAATATAGATATATATTTTATACATCCAAAAGACTTAAAAATGAAATAAAAATATATTAAAAATAAAATTAAAATAATTAATAAATAAGGAAAAATTATATTATTTAATTTTATCGTTTTATTTATGAAATAAAGCGTGTAGCTGCGAAGGTGGCTATCTCCATTTTTTCTGAATTCATTTTTATTGCATTTTCGTATACAGAACATTAAAATTTATCATGGAAAAATCATATGGGACCAAAATATAGGTATAATCTTTTTTTATGAAACGAAAAAAATATGGTGTATTGCAAAATACACTGACTTTTAAGTATAAGTACAGCAGAAAATGTTATTTCTTGAAAAAAAGTTTTTTGGAGATAACTACTTTTGCAGCTATACGCTTCAAATATATTAATTGATATTATAATGATTATCATATTGATATTGAAATTTATTGTAAAATATATACTTTGAATAAAACTAATATTGAAAAAATAAGAAATATATTAATTTCGAGTATATGAATTAAAGATACTAAATGTTATAAAAAAAATAATAATAATTAATATGCAAATATAAGAAATAATTGGAAAATTTTTGATAATAATAATATTAAAAAACATAGAATTCAATCAGGTATTAAATTTTAAATTTAGAATAATTATAATACAAAAAAATTTCTTTTCTATATTATTGTAAGACATTTTACAATAATATTTAATTGAAAAATATCAAGTTATAATAATTATTCTAATAAACATACTTAAACAAAGATTTATAAGAGATAAATATTAATTGAGCAATTGTTATATAACAATAATAACAAATTGTACGAATTATAAAATGATTTCAAAACTTTGTTTAAATATGTAATACTGATGGTGGAGGATGGATTGTGAATAGAGTCTATGGTATGAGGAGAAAGGAATATAGACTCTCATGGTTGTGTAGGGCTATCGGCGGAGGTAACCATGGTTTTATTTTGAATAATTTTATAAAGAAAAAGGAATAATTTTAATTAATTTCAACATGACTCGAAATAACTTAAAATTATTATAATTAATTTTATATAATTATTAAAAATAAAACAAAAAAAAACCAACACGCCATAATACCATACATTTTTTATTATTTAATTTATATTATAAATTATTAATTGTAAGGTATTATTGACAGTACATCTTTGGATGGTGTGGAAATCTGTCTGAGCAAATATATAATTAATATTAATTTTTTTAATACTTTTGGTCAGTACAAATTTCATTACTGGCTGACATAATGTAAATATAAACGAGGGTTGGCGAAATGCGCGAGCAGAGGGGAACCCCCCTAGTATATATTATATAAATATATACCTATATCCATGAAACTACATACCCTTATACTTATAAACCTATATACCCGTAGAACCATATTCCTATAAATTTATATACCCATTAACCCATATACCCATTAAAACATATACCCATCAACCCATGTACCCATCAACCCATATTCCAATCCACCTATATACGGATTAACTTACATACCCATCAACCCACATACCCATATACCCAAAAACCCGAAAATTTATATACCCATGAATTCACACACCCTGAAACCCATATACCCATCAACCCGAATACCAATAAACGCATATACTTATGATCCCATATACCTTGAAACGCATACACCCATACTCCCATAAACCCATATACCCATTAACCCATATACCCATCAACCCTTATACTCATCAACTTATATACCCATCAACCGATATACCCATCAACCCATATACCCATCAACCCATATTCCCATCAACCCATATACCCATGAACCCCTGTACTCATAAACTCATGAACCTATTTACCCATTGACCCATATACCCATAAACCTGAAAATCCATATACCCATGAATTCATACACCTAAAAACCCATATACTTATCAACCCATATACCCATCAACCCATATACTGATTAACCCATATACCCATCAACCCATATACCCATTAACCAATATACCCATCAACCCATATACCCATAAACCCATATACCCATTAATCCATATATCCATAAACCCATATGACAGTAAACCCATATACCTATAAACCGATATACCCATAAACCCATATACCCATTAACTTATATCCTCATAAACCCAGATACTCATGAACTCATGAATCCATAAACCCATATAACCATAGACACATATACTCATAAATCTACATACCCGAAAACCCTTATACTCATCAACTTATATACCCATCAACCGATATACCCATTAACCAATATACCCATCAACCCATATACCCATAAACCCATATACCCATTAATCCATATATCCATAAACCCATATGACAGTAAACCCATATACCTATAAACCGATATACCCATAAACCCATATACCCATTAACTTATATCCTCATAAACCCAGATACTCATGAACTCATGAATCCATAAACCCATATAACCATAGACACATATACTCATAAATCTACATACCCGAAAACCCTTATACTCATCAACTTATATACCCATCAACCGATATACCCATCAGCCCATATACCCATCAACCCATATTCCCATCAACCCATATACCCATGAACCCCTGTACTCATAAACTCATGAACCTATTTACCCATTGACCCATATACTCATAAACCTGAAAATCCATACACCCATGAATTCATACACCTTAAAACCCATATACTTATCAACCCATATACCCATCAACCCATATACTGATTAACCCATATACCCATCAACCCATATACCCATTAACCAATATACCCATCAACCCATATACCCATAAACCCATATACCCATTAATCCATATATCCATAAACCCATATGCCAGTAAACCCATCTACCTATAAACCCATATACCCATAAACCCATATACCCATTAACTTATATCCTCATAAACCCAGATACTCATGAACTCATGAACCCATAAACCCATATAACCATAGACACATATACTCATAAACCTATATACCCGAAAACCCATGTAACCATGAACTCATATATTTATCCAAAAACCTAAAAATCTATAAACCCATGAATTCATATACCCTAGAACCCATAGACCCATAAACTCATAAACCCATATACCCATATACCTATAAATCCATATACCCATAAACCCATATAATCATAAAACCCAAATACCTATGAACCCATATACACATATACCCATAAACCCATATATTTATAAACTCAAATACCCATACACCCATAAACTTACATACCCATAAACCCATATACCCATAAACCCATATACCCATAAACCCATACACTTATAAACTCATATACCCTTAAATCTATAAACCCTTATACCCATAAACTCATGTACCCATCAACCCATATACACTTGAATTCATATACACATCAACCTATATACCTATCAACCCATATACCCATCGACCCATATACCCATTAACCCATATATCCATAAATCCATATACCCATCAACCCATATACTCATCAACTTATATACGCATCAACCCACATACCCATTAACCCATATACCCATCACCCCATATACCCATCAACCCATATACCCATCAACCCATATACCTATCAACGCATATACCCATCAACCCATATACCCATCAACCCATATACCGATTAACCCATATGCCCATGAACCCACATACCCATAAACCCATATAATCATAAATCTATATATACATATACATATATCCATGAAACTACATACCCTTATACTTATGAACCCTTATACCCATAGACCCATATTCCTGCAAACCCATATACCCATGAACCCATGTACTAATGAACATATGAACCTATTTCACCATTAACCTATATACCCATAAACCCATCGAACCATGAACCTATATACCCAAAAACCCGAAAATTTATATACTTATGAATTCATACACCCTGAAACCCAGATACCCATTAACCCGTATACCAATGAATGCATATACCTATGAACCCATATTCCTTGAAACCTATACACCCATACTTCCATAGATACATATACCCATTAACTTATATCCTCATAAACCCAGATACTCATGAACTCATGAACCCATGAACCCATATAATCATAAAACCCAAATACCTATCAACCCATATACACATATACCCATAAACCCATATATTTATAGACTCAAATACCCATACACCCATAAACTTACATACCAATAAACCAATATACCCATAAACCTATACACTTATAAACTCATATACCCTTAAATCCATAAACCCATATGCCCATAAACTCATATACCCACCAACCCATATACCCATGGATTCATATACACATCAACCTATATACCCATCAACCCATATAACCATCAACCCATATACCCATTAACCCATATACCCATAAACCCATATACTCATCAACCCATATACTCATCAACTTATATACCCATCAACCCATATACCCATCAACCCATATACCCATCAACCCATATATCTATCAACCCATGTACCCATCAACCCATATACCCATCAACCCATATACCGATTAACCCATATGCCTATGAACCCACATACCCATAAACCCATATAATCATGAATCTATATATACATATACCCATATCCATAAAACTAAATACCCTTATACTTATGAACCCATATACCCATAGGCCCATATTCCTGCAAACCCATATACCCATGAACCCATTTACTAATGAACTTATGAACCTATTTAACCATTAACCCATATGCCCATAAACCCATTGAACCATAAACCTATATACCCAAAAACCCGAAAATCCATATACCCATGAATTCATACACCTTCTAACCCATATACTTATCAATTCATATACTTATAAACCTATATGCCCTTATATCCATTAACCCATATACCCATAAACCCATGTAACCATGAACCCATATACCCAAAAACCCGAAAATTTATATACCCATGAATTCATACACCCTGAAACCCATATACCCATTAACCCGTATACCAATGAACGCTTATACCTGTGAACCCATTTTCCTTGAAACCCATACATCCATACTCCCATAAATCCATATACCCATAAACTCATATACCCTTAACCTATATCATGATGAACCTATTCACCCATGAATTCATATACTCATAGACCCCTATACCCTTCAATCCATAAATTCATATACCCATATAGTTATCAACCCATATACCCATTAACTCATATACCCATGAACTTATACAACCATAAACCCATAATACCATAAAGTCATTTACACGAAAATCCGTATACCCATAAACCCATATATACCCATATACCCATAAATCCATTAACCCGTATATACCCATATACCCATAAATCCATAAACCCATAAACTCATATACCCATATACTCATAAACCTATATATCTGTAGATTCATATACCCTTAAACCCTGATGCACATAAACTCATATACCCATATACTTATAAACCTATATATCTGTAGATTCATATACCCTTAAACCCAGATACCCATAAACTCATATACCCATGTACTCATAAACCTATATACTTATCTACTTATATACTTCTCAACTTATATACCCATAAACGCATATATCCATAAACTCATATACCCATCAACCCATATACCTTTAATCCCATGAACCTATATACCTTTAATCCCATGAACCCATATACCCATAAACCCATATACCAATAAACCCATATACCTATAAACGCATTTACCCATAAACCCATAATCCCATATACCCATACGCTTATGATCCCATATACCCGTAAATCCTAACACCCATAAACGCATGTACCTATAAACCCATATACCCATAAAGCCATATACCTATATACCCATCCCATATACCCACACACCCGTGTTCCTATAAACGCATAAACCTGTATACACTTAAATACATATACCTATAAACTTATATACCAATAAACCCATATACTCATAAAACCTATATACCCAAAAACCCATATACCCATAAACACATATATTCATAAACCCATATAACCATAAACCTATACATCCGTAAACCCATAAACCTATGAACCCTTAAACCTATGAACCCATAAACCTATAAACCCATGAACGCATATATTTAAAAACACATATAACCATGAACTCATGGTACCCATAAACTTATATACTCATGAACACATATATCCATTAACATATAAGTCTATAAACCTATGAATTCATACCCAAGTAAAAATATTTTCTACAATTTATATTAAGATTGTATAGAAACTTAATTATACATATTGTATACATATTTTATACAAAAGTGATTGCATATGATCTGTATACATTGCGCATACAATCTGTGTAAAAATAATTACAATGATTGGTTTAAAAACTGCTTTTGAAAATTAATGAATTAAGGATTGGAAATTTTGTGGTAGAGAAGATGAGACTTACTAGAATTTCGTAGCCAAGTCACATGATTGATAAATGAATTAAGCTGTATGGGATTTACTCTTAAAAAATAAAAGATCTTGCTAATGTATCCTATCAATGCATCCTTTTACTTCTATTTTATAATCGAAATATCTGAAAATACAAAAAAGAAAATCACAAAGTATATGGACGATAAATAACACAGCCCCTCAAAAAAAAGGGTCAAAACCTACGGACCAGACCATATACATCTTATGTTTTTGGGATTGCTGAATCCGAATACGTGGTCAGTTTGATCCCATGACCTCAGGCTCAAGGTCATTTGAAAGTCAAATCTACGAAATTAGTGGGAACCATATTTTAACAGTATATATTTACGTTTTTGGGCCGTCGAATCCGAATCCGTGGTCCGTTTGACCCCATGACCTCAGGCTCAAGGTCATTTGAAGGTCAAATCTACGGAATTAGTGAAAACCATATTTTAACAGTACATATTTATGTTTTTCGAGTCGCTGAATCCGAACCCGTGGTCCGTTTAACCCCATGACCTCGGGGTCAAGGTTATTTGAAGGTCAAATCTAAGAAATTAATGGGAACCATACTTCAACAGTATATAATTATGTTTTTGGGGTCACTGAATCTGAATGCGTTGTCGGTTTAACCCCATGACTTCGGGGTCAAGGTCATTTAAAGGTCAAATCTACGAGATTAGTGATAACCATATTTTAACAGTATATGTTCATGTTTTTAAGGTCGCTGAATCTGAATCCGTGGTTCGTTTGACCCCATGACCTCAGGGTCAAGGTCATTTGAAGGTTAAATCTACGAAATTAGTGGGACCATATTTTAACAGTATAAATTCATGTTTTCGGGGTCGCTGAATCCAAATCCGTGGTTCGTTTGACACCATGACCTTAAGGTCAAGGTCATTTGAACGTCAAATCTACGAAATCAGTAGAAACTATATTTTTACAGTATACATTCATGTTTTTGGAATCGCTGACTCTGAATCCGTGGTCCGTTTGACCCCATCACCTCAAACTGAAGGTCAGTCTAAGGTAAAATATACAAAATTCGCGTAAAACGAACCTAAATTCATGCCATTCATTTTTTCTAACTATATCTCACACGTTTCTCGTCATATGATCAAAACAAAGGTTTCCTTTTACGTTTTTTCCCAGTGGTTTCACAATCTCTTTTCAACATCCAGCAGTAATTAGCCAACATACTAGTATCCCATCTACCTTGATAACGCTTCTCTATTACTTTAATGTCTTGGTGAAAACGCTCTCCTTGTTCTTTACTATAATCTCCACAGTTTTCAGAAAAACTATCCAAGTGATTGTGTAGAAAATGTCATTTATAGTTCATTAGGCAACCCATTTTTCCAAAATTCTCAAACATTTTGAATACAATTTCTTTGTAACTTGGGCTGCTGCGATTACCCAAGAAGTTTTCGGTATCATTTTTCTAATTTCTGGACCATCGAAAATACCTTCCTTGAATTTCGCATCTGATTTATTTCGAAACTTGCTTTGTAAGTATTTGAAGCACTGGCCATCTTCATTTGAAGCCTTAACGAATTGTATCTTTACACCAAGTTTTATGTGTAATGGTGGGATGAGAACTTTTTCGGGTCAACCAATGGAGTAGCTATAACGTTACTTTTTCTGACTTCGAGAGATTTCCTTTCAGGCCATTTATGATTTGCATAGTGCTTTGCTCGGTCTCTACTATCCCATAAGCACAAGAAATATGGAGTATTGTAAATCCAGGCTGCTGTCCTAACAATATTACAGAAACTTTCAAATCGCCACATATAAGCTATTTATGCTTGTCATACTGAATTCCTTGTGTGATAACTTTCAGATTGTCATATGTTTTTTTCATTGTTGTGGAGTGCGCTATTGGAATTGAGGCAAAGTGGTTCCTGTTGTGAAGTAATACAACTTTAAAACTTTTGTTTGATGAATCTATGAACAATCTCCATTCGTTGACTTTATATACATTAGGCTTAATTTCATTCATCAAACCTTTTACTTCTTTACAATATACTATTTTATCGTCACCATGATTTATTTCTTTAAAATATGGTTCGAAACTTTTGCTTCTCGTTCTATAAAAAAATATTTTAGTAGAATTTGCCTACTGATTTATGGCTTTGAAAGATGAAGCTAAATGTTCTGCTCCATCTTTAGGTAAGTTGAGCTCTCTAGCTAAATTGTTTAGTTTATTTTGAGTTCATAACTTTACGCTTTTGTCTTTTTGGCCCGCTGGAAAAAAAAGGTTGCCATCGTCGTCATCATCATCATCACCGTTATTTTCAATTTCTTCATAACTATCACTTTCATAGGATTCATCTTTTAAATCATTCTTATCAATTGTATCTCCATGAATGCCGTCATGGACTTCGTTGTTATCTTTATCATCATGTTTTTTATCATCGGAATCTGATTCAATTGATAACCTCACAAGAAAATCTAATTCTTTTTCTCTTCTCGTTTTTTCGATAGGTCTCTTTACACAAATAACATCAGCATAATTCACAGTAGTTTGGTTTTTACTATTCATTCCAATAATTTTGGTGTTACAGAAGTAACAATCCTCTATTCTATCTGGTTGATACCATTTCATTGGGCTATCAAATTCAACTCTGTCATCTTCTTAGTTTTATCCCACATGCAAAGCATTTCGCGACATTTTTCGCATATACTACATGGAGTCCACTTTTCTATATTTACATCTGTTTTCTATTTAAAGCAAGTTTTGTAAATGTTTTGAAGATTTTCATTGAAATATCTTCGAGATTTTAGCGAAGTGAATACTCCACAGACAAATCAAAAAAGATTACTGTTCTTTGGACAAATATGCTCTCGAGATGTAGAAGGTGAATGATCCATGGTCTTTAATATAACCCCGCACGTTAGGGATCCTGGTCCGATCGCAGGTGAGTCTACTGTTCTGGAGGTGATAACTCTTTTACCTCTCCGGAGCTAAGTATAAGAGCTTTCCGACTTTGACAAGGACAATGTTAACTTATCATCGGACACACTACAGCTTCATCCTCACACCCTAACGTCCCCCTGCAAGGCAGTGCGCTTCTACTGGCATCGTTACCTCGACAAACTTATGAGCGGATCATTTCACACATCCCTATTTGGGGCAGCGTCACCGTCACAGTTCTTGTCGAGGCAGCAGGTAAAGGTTATTTTAACGAAAAAAATTCATGTTAAAATTTTTCTCATTTAATTAAACGTACATTTATACAATTAGAAAAGACAAGCTAATTTTTTAAAAAATTCTTCACGTATCACAGAAAACTCTAATGCATTTTGAAATTGTATAATGTACGATCTCACAAATAAGAGAAAATTAAATATGATCTTTTATTCCTTAAAGTAACCTTGTATTCAATTGAAATTATTCAATATTTTACAACAACCCTAAGATACCGTGGATTAGGTTTATTTTGCATGAAATTAATATATTCGACCTTAAAATTATCTTTATAAATTTGACTTCAAAATCAATATTGTAGATTTGACCTTGAAATGACCTTGATCCTAATGTGATGGGTCGAACGGACTACGAGTTCTGATTCAGCGACCTCAAAAACATAAGCTGTCCATGGTCTAGTAAACATGATGACGAAGATAATGACGAAAGAGAAGATGGCAAAGTTAAATTTGATAGCTGAATGGAATGGTATCGAGCAGATGGAAGAGAGGATTGTTACTGCTGCCACACCGAAATTATTGGAATAAATAGTAAACATAAAACAAATGTGAATAATGCTGATGTCATTTCTGTAAAAATACCTATCGAAAAACGAGAAGAGACGAAGAAATAGATCTTCTTAAGAGGTTATCAATTGGATAAGATTCCGACGATGAAAAACATTATGATAAAGATAACAACGAAGTCCACGTCGGCATTTATGGAGATACAATTGATAAGAATGATTTAAAAGATTAATCCTATGAAAGCGATAGTTATGAAGTAACTAAAAATTACGATAATGATGATGATGACGATTACAACCTTTTCCTCCCAGCGGGCCAAAAAGTTAAAAGCGTAAAGTTATGGACTCAAAATAAACTAAACGACTTAGTTACAGAGCTTAACTTACTCAAAGATGGAGCAGAAAATTTAGCTTCAGCATTAAAGAGCATGAACTAGTAGGCAAATTCTATTAAAGTATCTTTTTACAGAACAAGAAGCAATAGTTTCGAACCATATTTTGAAGAAATGTAACATGATGGTAATGAAATTGTATATTGTAAAGATGTTAAAGGTTTGATGAATGGAATTAAGTCTAATGTATATAAAGTCGAAGAATGGAGATTGTTCATAGATTCATCGAACAAAAGTTTTGAAGCTGTATTACTACACAACAGCAACTACTATTTCTCAGTTCCTATAGCGCATACCACTACAATGAAGGAAATATATGACAATCTGAAAGTTATCACACAAGGAATTCAGTATGACAAGCATAAATAGCTTATATGTGGCGATTTGAAAGTTTCTGTAATATTGTTAGGACAGCAGCCTGGATTTACAATACTCCATATTTCTTGTGCTTATGGGATAGTAGAGACCGAGAAAATCACTATGCAAATCATAAATGGCCTGAAAGGAAATCTCTCGAAGTCAGAAAAAGTAACGTTATAGCTACTCCATTGGTTGACCCGAAAAAGTTCTCATTCCACCATTACACATAAAACTTGGTGTAATGAAACAATTCGTCAAGGCTTTAAATGGAAATGGTCAGTGCTTCAAATACTTACAAAGCAAGTTTCGAAATAAATCAAATGCGAAATTGAAGGAAGGTATTTTCGATGGTCCAGAAATTGGAAAAATGATGTCTGATGATCAGTTTATTAATTTCATGACAAACATTAAAAGAGCTGCATGTCTTAGCTTCCAGGAAGTTACCTAAAACTTCTTGGGTAACCGCAGAAGCCCAAATTACAAAGAAATCGTATCTATAATGGTTAAGAACTTCAAAAAAATGAATCGCCTGATCAACTATAAATTACATTTTCTACACAATCACTCGGATAGTTTACCTGATAACTTTGGAGATTATAGTGAAGAACAGGGAGAGCGTTTTGACCAAGACATTAAAGTAATGGAGAAGCGTTATAAAGGTAGATAGGATACTAGTATGCTGACTGATTACTGCTAGATTTTGAAAAGAAATTGCAAAACCACTGGGAAAAATCGTGAAAGGAAACCTTTGCACCGATCATTCGACGAGAAACGTGTAAGGTATAGTAAGAAAATAAAAATTGCATGAAATTTGGTTTGTGTTACGCAAATTTTGTATATTTTACTTTGAATTAACCATCACTTTGAGGTGATGAGATCAAATGGATTTCGGGATCGGATTTAGCGATGCCAAAAACATAAATCTGCCGTCCAAAGTATAAAAGTGGTTAACTACATTGGAATCCCATTAAAGTTAAGGTTTTCTTACTTTGGACGGCAGAAATATATACTGTTGAAATATGGTTTTTATTAATTTCGTAGATTTGTCCTTTAAATGACCTTGACCCTGAGGTCATGGGGTCAAACAGACCACGGATTCGGATTCAGTGACCCTAAAAACATAAATATATACTGTTAAAATATGGTTCCCACTAATTTCGTAGATTAGACCTTTAAATGACCTTGACCCCGAGGTCATGGGGTCAAACGGACCACGGATTCAGATTCCGCGACCCCAAAAACATAAATATATGCTGTTAAAATATGGTTCCCACTAATTTTGTAGATTTGACCTTAAAATGACCTTGATCTTTAGGCCATGAGGTCAAACGGACCACGGATTCGGATTCAGCGATCCCAAAAACATAAGATGTATATGATCTGGTCTGTGGGTTTTGACACTTTTTTTTGTGGGGCTGTGTAATATTGTATTATGTTAGGTTAGGAGAGGTTACAAATTTTTTTATGAATAGATTTTGGTCAAAATAAGACAATAAACTTATCTGATAATTGTAGACGCCATTTAGTAAATTTTCATTTTTTTTCAGAACAAAATATTATTTTAGTGAAAATTTAATTTGTGAAATAAAAATAGAAAATTTTTTAATTAAATACTCATAAATTTATATGCTCTTGAACCCATATACTCATAAACCCATATATTCATAAACATATATACCCATGAACTCATATACCCATAAACCCATATACCCATAAACCCATATACCCCTATACCCATAAACTCATATACCGATATACCCATAAACCTATATACCTATAGATTCATATACCCTTAAACCCATGTATCTACTGAATGGTATCAAAAATTTTGTTTTCATTTACTTGATTTTGTTCTGCTTAATTTTCATGCATTACATAAAATGAAAAGTACCAATGACAAAAAGATTTTTCATCCTCATTTTTGTTTAGAAGTGGTGAGAGGCTTACTGGGGATAAATTCTGACAACTTGCGTCATTCATGTCAGTCGAATGACTCTCGACTTACTGGAAAACACTTTCCTAAGAAAATTGATCAAGAAAAAAAGAAAGAAGGCAATTGCCGTTTATGTCTTATGAATAAAACCAGACATCGAAGCACTTATGAATGTAAAACTTGTCAAGTTGTTCTATGTATAGATCCATGTTATAAAACTTATCACACCAAAGAAGTCTTACCTTGATCAAGTTGAAAAAAAATTATAAAAAATAAAAAAAAAGTCATAAAGTCCGATGTTATCGATAGATTCATGTAGATCTTTGAAGAACAGTTTGAGAAAAATACAAAATAGACTTCTGACAAAATGGAAAAATGTATAAAAAATGAATAAATGTATTAAAAAAAAATAAAAAAAAATGTATAAAAATGAATTTAAAAAATAGAAAAATCTGAAAAATAAAAAAAATGAAAAAAGGGGCTACATCACTCTCTACGTCCACGTCGTTAACTCTGGGTAAAGCAAAAGGAGAGTAGAAGGCCTAAAAACTCAACATTTCTAGAAAAAAAGCACATATCAAAAAACATAAACCCTGAGATGCCCGTTTACCCAGAAGAATGAGTATAATTATGTCTATTCACAATCAAACAGATGTAAGATTTGGATGTAGCACCTCGGGATACTCTTAGATATAATTTTTGTTCGAATATATATAATACTTTCTGCATTTGACCTTGGAGTGATCTTGTTTGACCTCGAATGACCGTGATTAAGAGCAGTTATGACCGAGCAGACTCCAGATTTCGATTCAGCACCCCACACAACATTTAGATATCATTTTATTCCGAATATCTATAATATTTTATGCATTTGACCTTTAATTGACCTTGTTTGACCTTAAATAACTATAATAATGACCAGTTATGACCGATTGAACTCCAGATTCAAATGCAGCACATCTCAAAACCGAAAAATATAAATTTATTCCTATTTTATTAAACTAAAAATTTTTCATTACCCTCCAGGGCCAGAGAGCCAATATATCGGCTCGGTCCATGATGAAAACATAGTACATAGTTGATGATTGATACAAGTCCTCAATTTAGACTCCTTCAAAGGGAGTTTCGCAACCTCGAAACCCGGTCTTCTAAAGGTTAAACCCATATACCTAAATACTCATAAACCTATATACCCATAAATTCATACACACTAAAACCCATATACCTATCAACTTATATACCCATAAACGCAAATACCCATAAACCCATATACCTATAAGCCCATAAACCTATATACCCATAAACTCATATACCCATATACCCATAAACCTTCATACCCATAGACCCACATATCTCTAAACCCATATACCCATAAACCCATATACCCATTAACCTATATACCTATAGATTCATATATTCTTGAACCCATACAGTTATAAACTCATATTCTCATATACCCATAAACCCATGAACCCCTATGCCCATAAGCCTATACACCTATAGATTCATATACCCTTGAACCCATGTATCCATAAATTCATATACCCATATATTCATAAACCTATATACCCATAAATTCATACACGCTGAAACTCATATACCTATTAACTTATATACCTATAAGCGCATATACCCATGAACCTATATGCCTATAATCCCATGAACCCATATACCCATTAATATATGTACCCATAAAATCATTTACACATAAATCCATATACCCATAAAGCCATATACCCATATACACATATACCTAAAAACTTATATACCCATAAACCTTCAGAGTCAAGGTCAATAAGGTTATTTGAAGGTCAAACCTAGCAAAATGGTTTGAATAATTGCGGAAGATATATCTCTATGTTTTTGGAGTCACTGAGTTTGGGTTTTACGTTATTTTGACCTCAAATAACGTAAAGAAGTCTTACTCTCTCTTTTTAAGACTTCTTTAAGGTCAGGTTGAGAATATACCCAGGGAAATATTTAGAATTGGTTTTTATGTTTTTGAGAACGCTTGATGCCGAATTTTCTCATTCAACGAAAAATACTTTTTGCTAGAAACGTATGTATCATTAGAATTTAGATCGTAGAATTATAACTAGAAATTTATTCTTGAAGAGAAGATAGTGAATAAGGAATAATGCTTGATTTCTGAGCATACGTATGACATAAGCAGATCATATGTTTCTATCTATTCGTTTTCAAACAGTATCGTAATAACAAACAACGTAGTGACGTAGTTTAAACAGTATTTCAACATGATCGTATAATAGAAAGACACCAGGTACAAAATCATAGAGGATACACTTGACAAAAGCGTATTTATACTGTGACATAAGTCACTTATAGAATGCCTGCATACGGGCAACAACTGACGCGGAAGAGCGGCTAATTCCACTCTCGACCGCTACGTAGCGAAACACTGTCGTTGAGCGTCCTGACATAAGACCAGTCGTATTAACGGTATGAGTCCGGAGAAAAGACAAGACTTGACGATTCGCTTGCAACAAGCTTTTGCTACCCGTTACCCTACCGTCACTCTACCGTGACAATACTTTCGTATTTCTCATTCCATCGTTTGAGTTAAGTATCTCCTCTCGCTTTTCACTTTGATACTTATTTTTACTATCTTTTCTACGGAATACCTTTTGATCTTGAGTTGGTCTTTCCATACATAAAAATTGTGGTATTCAGCATAACAACTCATAGAGTCCATCACCAGTCTACAACAGGAATTTCCTTCCTTGAGCCAAAATAATGAGTGCTTGGAGTAGTGGTGAATCAAAACCAGAAGAGGAGTATGCTGACTATCGGACTGGTGCATCACAACCAAATGCTTCTTCAGAAATCTTTGATGATCCTGAGAGAGATGACGGTGTATTTTTCGATTCTGTCCATTCCTCTTCCGTAAAAGACTTTGTAGGTCATGCTAATTTTTATGAAAATATTCCTGTACTAGAGCATACTCCATTAGCTTACTTTGAATTCTTTATGGATTCAAATATTTTCAAAGTAATTTTGGAACAAACAAATCTCTTCCAGAAGCAAAATCCCGATCCATTCCATTCTAATATGGCTCCATGGAAAGATGTAACATCAGGAGCATTGCAAATCTTTATTGCTCTAACTATCAACATGGGCCTTGTTCGTAAGTGCAATGTCAAAGATTATTAGAGTATAGATCCTCTATTATCCACTCCAATATTAAGAAAATACATGACCCGTAATAGATATCTCTAAATTTTACGTTTTCTGCATTTCGAAAATAATAGGGACAAGGCATCACCCTACAAGAACCACCCTCTCAGGAAAATTAAACCTGTAATAGATTTTCTAAATCAGAAATTTTCCTATACTTTGCATCCTCGGAAAAACCTTTGCATTGATAAAAGTTTGATGCTGTGAAAAGAAAGATTGAAGTTCAAGCAATATTTACCCTTGAAAAGACACAGGTTTGGTATAAACTTTTTCGGATTGGTTGATTGTGAGACTGGATTCCTACTACGATTCATTATCTATACAGGAGCTGATACAGATTATGAGAAATTTGATTTGGAAATCTCTGGAGATATAGTAGTTGATTTCCTAACACCATATTTCAACAAAGGTCACGTTATCTTCATAGAAAATTGGTACTCGTCTCCTCAACTTCCTAATTTTCTCCATGACAAAGATACTGGTATGTGTGGAACCGTGAAAAAAACCAGAAAAAGAATGACCGAACTTGTCAGTAAATTGAACCGAGGTGAAATTGAAATAGCCCATACCCATTCTTGGTTAGCAATTAGGTGGATAAATGAGAAAGAAGTTTACATGATAACAACAGTCCATAAAGTTGATGACACAAGTACAGGGAACATTAGAGTACTAATCAAGATAATATAAAACCAATATGTATAGTGGACTATAATAAACATATAGGAGGGATTGACAACATAGACAGACAACTTTCATTGGCAGAAACGATAAGAAAATCTAGTAAATAGTATCAAAAAATTTTTTTTCATTAACTTAATTTTGTTCTGCTCAATTTTCATGCATTACCTAAAATAAAAAGTACCAATGAGAAAAAGATAAAAAGAATGAAGGTAATTGCCTTTTATGTCTTATGAATAAAACCAGACATCGAAGCACTTATGAATGTAAAACTTGTCAAGTTGTCCGATGTATAGATCCGTGTTTTAAAACTTATCACACCAAAGAAGTCTTACCTTGATCAAGTTGAAAAAAAATTATAAAAAATTAAAGAAAGTCATAAAGTCAGATGTTATCGACAGATTCATATAGATCTTAGAAGAGCAAATTAAGAAAAATACAAAATAGACTTCTGACAAAATGGAAAAATGTATAAAAAAAAATTTTCAAAAATGTATAAAAAAAAACAAAAAATCTGAAGAATAAAAGAAAATGAAAAAAGGGGCTACATTACTCTCTACGTCCACGTCGTTAACTCTGGGTGAAGCAACAGGAGAGTAGAAGGCCTAAAAACTCAACATTTCTGAAAAAAAAAACGAATCAAAACACATAAACCCTGAGATGACCATATACCCAGAAGAATGAGTATAATTATGTCTATTCACAATCAAACAGATGTAAGATTCAGATGTAGCACCTCGGGATACCCTTGGATATAATTTTTGTTCGAATATATATAATACTTTCTGCGCTTAACCTTATAGTGACCTTGTTTGACCTCGAATGACCGTGATTAAGAACAGTTATGACCGTTCAGACTCCAGATTTAGATTCAGCACCCCACACAACTTTTGGATATCATTTTATTTCGAATATCTATAATATTTTCTGCATTTGACCTTAAATTTACCTTGTCTGACCTCGAATAACCATAATCATGACCAGTTATGACCGATTAAACTCCATATTCGAATGCAGCACATCTCAAAACCGAAAAATATAAATTTATTCCTATTTTATTAAACTAAAAATTTTTCATTACCCTCCAGGGCCAGAGAGCCAATATATCGGCTCGGTCCATGATGAGAACATAGTACATAGTTGATGATTGATACAAGTCCTGAATTTAGGCTCCTTCAAAGGGGGTTTCGCAACCTTGAAACCCGGCCTTCTGAAGGTTAAACCCATATACCCATATACTCATAAACCTATATACCCATACATTCATACACACTAGAACCCATTTACCTATCAACTTATATACTCATGTACGTAAATACCCATAAACCCATATACCTATAATCCCATAAACCCATATACCATATAAACCTATATACCCATAAACCCATATGACAATCAACCCATATACCCATAAACTCAGTTACACATAAATACCAATACCCATAAACCCATATACCCATAAACCTATATACCCATAAACCCACATACCTCTAAACCCACATACCCATAGACCCATATACCCATAAACCTATAAATCCATAAACCCACATACCTCTAAACCCATATACCCATAAACCCATAAGCCCATAAACCTATATACCTATAGATTCATATATTCTTGAACCCATACACTTATAAACTCATATACCCATATACCCATAAACCCATGAACCCCTATACCCATAAACCCATGAACCCCTACACCCATAAACTTATATACCCATAAACCAATATACTCTTAAACCAATATACCCATAAGACCATAAACCCATATACCCATGAACACATATAACCATGAACTTATATACAAATAGACCCTATTACCCATTAACCCATAAATGTAAATACCCATAAATTCCTCCACCCTTAAACCCATATAACCCTCATCACGTATACTCATAAACCCATATACTTATGAATCAGTATACCTATATACCCATATATCCATCAACACACATACTCATAAACCCATATAATCATAGACCCATATATCCATAAACGGATATACCAATATAAATATAAACGCATATACCAATATATTCATATACACCCCAAACCTAAATACCCATGAACTCATATCCATAAATTCATATACACCCTTAAACCTATATACCCATAAACTCATATACCCATAAACCGATATACCCATAATCCTATATATCTATTAACCCATATTTTTATAAATCAATTTACCCATAATCCCGTATAGCCATAAACTCATATACCCACCTACCCATAAACCCATAAACCCATATGACAATCAACCCACATACCTATAAACCCGTATGCTCATAAGCCCATGTACTTCTAAACCCATATACCCATAAGTTTATAAGCTCAAATACCCATAAACCCATAATCCATAAACCCATATACCCATAAACCATATAATCATATACTCATAAACCCATATAATCATAAACCCATATATCCATAAACGGATATACCAATATAAATATAAACTCATATACCAATAAATTCATATACACCCTCAAACCTTAATACCCATAAACTCATACTCATAAATTCATATACACCCTTGAACCTATATACCCATGAACACATATACCCATAAACCCATACACCCATAAACCCATATACCTATTAACCCATATACCCATATACCTAAATATCTATAAACCCATATGACCATAAGGCCATATACCTATAAACCCATATAATCGTAAACCCATCGCTTCACATAAACTCATATACCCATAAATATATATACCTAAAGATTCATATACCCTTAAACCCACATACCTATCATCCCGTATACCTACCAACCCATATACTAAAAACCCAGATACTTATTATCCCATGTCCTTTTACACCCATACACCCATTAACGCATATACCCATAATCCCATATAGTCATAAACCCATATACCCATAAACCCATATAGTCATAAACCCATATACCCATAAACCCATATAGTCATAAACCCATATACCTATTAACTCATTTACCTATGTATCCATAAACTTTTATACCTATGAATTCATACACCCTTGAACCTATATACCCAGAAACCCAGATACCCCCAACCGCTTATACCCATAAATTAAATCCATAAACCCATACCCACAAACCTATCAATCTATATCCCGTTGGATTCATACACCCTCAAACCTATATACTCCTTAACCTATATCCCTATAAACTCATATACCCATAAACCTGTATGCACATAAACCCATATACCCATGAATCCATAAACCTATGAGACCAAATACCCCTATGCTAATAAATTCATGTGCCCATAAACCCATATACTCCTGAATCCATATACCAATAAATCCATAAACCCATAAAATCATATACCCATAAAACCATATACCCATAAAGCCATATGCCAATAAACCTATACACCTATAGTTTTATATACCCTAGAACTCATAAACTTATATGCCCATAAATTTATATATCCATAAATTCATATGCCCCAAAACCTATATTCCCATAAACTTATATACCTATATACCCTTAAACTCATTTACCCTATAACCTAATATACCCATATATCCATAAACTTATTTACCTATATACCCATAAACTTTTATACCCATAAATTCATACACCCTTGAACCTATATACCCACAAACTTACATACGCATAAACGCATATAATCATAAACCCATATACCCATATACCCATAAACCTCTATACCTATAGATTTGTATACTCCTAAACCTATATACCCATAAATTTACATACCCATTTATTCATAATCCTATACACCCATAAATTCATACACCCTGAAACCCATATACCCAAAACATTATAAACCTACAAACATATAGAATCATAAACCTATATATTCATATACCCAAAAACTTATATACCTATAAATTAATACATCCTTAAACTTATATACCCATAAACTTATGTACCCATGAACTTATGATCCCTTACACCTATATACCCATTAACTGATATACATATATACCCATAAACCCAAATACACTTAACCCCTTATACCCATAAACCCATACCCATAAACCTATAAATCTACATACCGTTGGATTTCTACACCCTCAAACCTATAACCCATCAACCCATACACCTATAAACCCATACACCCATTAACCTATATACTCTTAAACCCATATGACCATCAACCCATAAATCTATGTACTGTTGGATTTATACACCCTTAAACCTATATACCCATCAACACGTATACCTGTAAACTTATAAACATATAAACCTATATATTCTTAAACCCATATGACCATTAACTCATACACCTAAAAACCTATATACCCATAAACCCATACACTTAAAAACCATACCCATAAACCCATATGCCCATAAGCCCATATACTCGCAAAAACCTATACACCCATAAATCCAGAAACTCATATACCCATGAATCCACATATATCCATGAACCCATATACCCATCAACCTATATACCCATAAACCTCTGAAATTATAAACCTATATACTCATAAACTTATATACCCATAAAACCATAAACTTATATACCCTTAACCCTTTTACCCATTAACCCATAACCATAAACCTATAAATCTATACGCCGTTGCATTTATACACCATCAAACCTATATACCTATCAACCCATATCTCTATAAACTCATATACCCACAAACCTTTATGCCCATACACCCATATACCCATAAATCTACAAACCCATAAAACCAAATATCCATTTAATTATATACCCATCAATTCATGTGCCCATAAACCCATATACTCCTATAATCATAAACCCATATACTCATATACTCATAAATTTATACAGACAGAAATTCATACGCCCTGAAACCTATATACCCATAAACTTATATATTTATAAACCCATTTACCCTATAACTAATATACCCATATACACTTAAACTCATATACCCATAAATTCATATACACCCTCAAACCTATATAACCTTAAAACCATTCACCCTATAAGCTAATATACCCATATATCCATAAACTTATTTACCTTTATACCCATAAACTTTTATTCCTATAAACGCATATAATCAGATATCCATAAACCTATATACCCATAGATTCGTAGACCCTTAAACCCATATACCTATAAACTTATCTACTTATTTATTTATAATCCTATATACCTATAAAGTCATACGCCCTGAAACCCATATACCTATTAAATTATATACCTATAAACCCATATAATCATAAACCCATATATTTATAAACCCATATACTCATACACCCAAAAACTTATATACCTATAAATTCATATACTCTTGAACTTATATACCCATGAACTCATACTCCCTTAAACCTATATACCCATTAAATTATATACATATATACATATAGACCCAAATACTCCCAACCTCATATACCCTTAAACCAATACGCATTAGCCATAAATCTATATACTGTTGGATTTATACACACTCAACCCTATATACCCATCAACCCGTATACCTATAAACCCATACACCCATAAATCCATATACTCCTAAACCCATATGACAATCAATCCATATACCTATGAACTTATATACCCATAAACCCATATACTTATAAAGCTATATGCCCATAAGCCCATATACTTATAAACCTATATACCCATAAATCCATAAACTCATATACCCATAAACCCATATATCCATAAACCCATATACCTATCAACCTATATAATCATGAACTCATGTAATTATAAACCATTACACCCATAAACTTATATACCCATAGACCTATATACTTATAAAGCTATATGCCCATAAGCCCATATACTTATAAACCTATATACCCATAAATCCATAAACTCATATACCCATAAACCCATATATCCATAAACCCATATACCTATCAACCTATACAATCATGAACTCATGTAATTATAAACCATTATACCCATAAACTTATATACCCATAAACCCATATACTTATAAAGCTATATGCCCATAAGCCCATATACTTATAAACCTATATACCCATAAATCCATAAACTCATATACCCATAAACCCATATATCCATAAACCCATATACCTATCAACCTATATAATCATGAACTCATGTAATTATAAACCATTATACCTATAAACTTATATACCCATAAACCCATATACTTATAAAGCTATATGCCCATAAGCCCATATACTTATAAACCTACATACCCATAAATCTATAAACTCATATACCCATAAACCCATATATCCATAAACCCATATACCTATTAACCTATATAATCATGAACTCATGTAATTATAAACCATTATACCCATAAACTTATATACCCATATAACCAGAAACCTATTCACCCCTGACCCCATATACCCATAAACTCATACCCATAAACCTATAAATCTATATTCCGCTTAATTTATACACCCTCAAACCTATATACTCATCAATCCATATACTTATGAACTAATGTACCCATGGACCTATATGCCCATAAACCCATATACCTATAAATCCATAAACCCATAAACCCAACTACCCATAAAACCATATATCGAGAAACTCATGTACTCATAAACCTATATACTCCTAAACCCATGTGCCCATATACCCATAAACCTATATACCTATAGTTTTATATACCCTCAAACCCCTAAACCCATATAATCATAAACGCATATATCAATAAACCCATATACTTATATACCCATAGACTTATATATTTATCAACCCATTTACCCTATAACTAATATACCCATATACACTTAAACTCATATACCCATAAATTCATATACACCCTCAAACCTATATAACCTTAAAACCATTCACCCTATAAGCTAATATACCCATATATCCATAAACTTATTTACCTTTATACCCATAAACTTTTATTCCTATAAACGCATATAATCAGATATCCATAAACCTATATACCCATAGATTCGTAGACCCTTAAACCCATATACCTATAAACTTATCTACTCATTTATTTATAATCCTATATACCTATAAAGTCATACGCCCTGAAACCCATATACCTATTAAATTATATACCTATAAACCCATATAATTATAAACCCATATATTTATAAACCCATATACTCATACACCCAAAAACTTATATACCTATAAATTCATATACTCTTGAACTTATATACTCATAAACTTATATACTCATGAACTCATACTCCTTAAACCTATATACCCATTAAATTATATACATATATACATATAGACCCAAATACTCCCAACCTCATATACCCTTAAACCAATACGCATTAGCCATAAATCTATATACTGTTGGATTTATACACACTCAACCCTATATACCCATCAACCCGTATACCTATAAACCCATACACCCATAAATCCATATACTCCTAAACCCATATGACAATCAATCCATATACCTATGAACTTATATACCCATAAACCCATATACTTATAAAGCTATATGCCCATAAGCCCATATACTTATAAACCTATATACCCATAAATCCATAAACTCATATACCCATAAACCCATATATCCATAAACCCATATACCTATCAACCTATACAATCATGAACTCATGTAATTATAAACCATTATACCCATAAACTTATATACCCATAAACCCATATACTTATAAAGCTATATGCCCATAAGCCCATATACTTATAAACCTATATACCCATAAATCCATAAACTCATCTACCCATAAACCCATATATCCATAAACCCATATACCTATCAATCTATATAATCATGAACTCATGTAATTATAAACCATTATACCCATAAACTTATATACCCATAAACCCATATACTTATAAAGCTATATGCCCATAAGCCCATATACTTATAAACCTATATACCCATAAATCCATAAACTCATATACCCATAAACCCATATATCCATAAACCCATATACCTATCAACCTATACAATCATGAACTCATGTAATTATAAACCATTATACCCATAAACTTATATACCCATATAACCAGAAACCTATTCACCCCTAACCCCATATACCCATAAACTCATACCCGTAAACCTATAAATCTATATTCCGCTTAATTTATACACCCTCAAACCTATATACTCATCAATCCATATACTTATGAACTGATGTACCCATGAACTTATGATCCCTTACACCTATATACCCATTAACTGATATACATATATACCCATAAACCCAAATACACTTAACCCCTTATACCCATAAACCCATACCCATAAACCAATAAATCTACATACCGTTGGATTTCTACACCCTCAAACCTATAACCCATCAACCCATACACCTATAAACCCATACACCCATTAACCTATATACTCTTAAACCCATATGACCATCAACCCATAAATCTATGTACTGTTGGATTTATACACCCTTAAACCTATATACCCATCAACACGTATACCTGTAAACTTATAAACATATAAACCTATATATTCTTAAACCCATATGACCATTAACTCATACACCTAAAAACCTATATACCCATAAACCCATACACTTAAAAACCATACCCATAAACCCATATGCCCATAAGCCCATATACTCGCAAAAACCTATACACCCATAAATCCAGAAACTCATATACCCATGAATCCACATATATCCATGAACCCATATACCCATCAACCTATATACCCATAAACCTCTGAAATTATAAACCTATATACTCATAAACTTATATACCCATAAAACCATAAACTTATATACCCTTAACCCTTTTTACCCATTAACCCATAACCATAAACCTATAAATCTATACGCCGTTGCATTTATACACCATCAAACCTATATACCTATCAACCCATATCTCTATAAACTCATATACCCACAAACCTTTATGCCCATACACCCATATACCCATAAATCTACAAACCCATAAAACCAAATATCCATTTAATTATATACCCATCAATTCATGTGCCCATAAACCCATATACTCCTATAATCATAAACCCATATACTCATATACTCATAAATTTATACAGACAGAAATTCATACGCCCTGAAACCTATATACCCATAAACTTATATATTTATAAACCCATTTACCCTATAACTAATATACCCATATACACTTAAACTCATATACCCATAAATTCATATACACCCTCAAACCTATATAACCTTAAAACCATTCACCCTATAAGCTAATATACCCATATATCCATAAACTTATTTACCTTTATACCCATAAACTTTTATTCCTATAAACGCATATAATCAGATATCCATAAACCTATATACCCATAGATTCGTAGACCCTTAAACCCATATACCTATAAACTTATCTACTTATTTATTTATAATCCTATATACCTATAAAGTCATACGCCCTGAAACCCATATACCTATTAAATTATATACCCATAAACCCATATACTTATAAAGCTATATGCCCATAAGCCCATATACTTATAAACCTACATACCCATAAATCTATAAACTCATATACCCATAAACCCATATATCCATAAACCCATATACCTATTAACCTATATAATCATGAACTCATGTAATTATAAACCATTATACCCATAAACTTATATACCCATATAACCAGAAACCTATTCACCCCTGACCCCATATACCCATAAACTCATACCCATAAACCTATAAATCTATATTCCGCTTAATTTATACACCCTCAAACCTATATACTCATCAATCCATATACTTATGAACTAATGTACCCATGGACCTATATGCCCATAAACCCATATACCTATAAATCCATAAACCCATAAACCCAACTACCCATAAAACCATATATCGAGAAACTCATGTACTCATAAACCTATATACTCCTAAACCCATGTGCCCATATACCCATAAACCTATATACCTATAGTTTTATATACCCTCAAACCCCTAAACCCATATAATCATAAACGCATATATCAATAAACCCATATACTTATATACCCATAGACTTATATATTTATCAACCCATTTACCCTATAACTAATATACCCATATACACTTAAACTCATATACCCATAAATTCATATACACCCTCAAACCTATATAACCTTAAAACCATTCACCCTATAAGCTAATATACCCATATATCCATAAACTTATTTACCTTTATACCCATAAACTTTTATTCCTATAAACGCATATAATCAGATATCCATAAACCTATATACCCATAGATTCGTAGACCCTTAAACCCATATACCTATAAACTTATCTACTCATTTATTTATAATCCTATATACCTATAAAGTCATACGCCCTGAAACCCATATACCTATTAAATTATATACCTATAAACCCATATAATTATAAACCCATATATTTATAAACCCATATACTCATACACCCAAAAACTTATATACCTATAAATTCATATACTCTTGAACTTATATACTCATAAACTTATATACTCATGAACTCATACTCCCTTAAACCTATATACCCATTAAATTATATACATATATACATATAGACCCAAATACTCCCAACCTCATATACCCTTAAACCAATACGCATTAGCCATAAATCTATATACTGTTGGATTTATACACACTCAACCCTATATACCCATCAACCCGTATACCTATAAACCCATACACCCATAAATCCATATACTCCTAAACCCATATGACAATCAATCCATATACCTATGAACTTATATACCCATAAACCCATATACTTATAAAGCTATATGCCCATAAGCCCATATACTTATAAACCTATATACCCATAAATCCATAAACTCATATACCCATAAACCCATATATCCATAAACCCATATACCTATCAACCTATACAATCATGAACTCATGTAATTATAAACCATTATACCCATAAACTTATATACCCATAAACCCATATACTTATAAAGCTATATGCCCATAAGCCCATATACTTATAAACCTATATACCCATAAATCCATAAACTCATCTACCCATAAACCCATATATCCATAAACCCATATACCTATCAATCTATATAATCATGAACTCATGTAATTATAAACCATTATACCCATAAACTTATATACCCATAAACCCATATACTTATAAAGCTATATGCCCATAAGCCCATATACTTATAAACCTATATACCCATAAATCCATAAACTCATATACCCATAAACCCATATATCCATAAACCCATATACCTATCAACCTATACAATCATGAACTCATGTAATTATAAACCATTATACCCATAAACTTATATACCCATATAACCAGAAACCTATTCACCCCTAACCCCATATACCCATAAACTCATACCCGTAAACCTATAAATCTATATTCCGCTTAATTTATACACCCTCAAACCTATATACTCATCAATCCATATACTTATGAACTGATGTACCCATGGACCTATATGCCCATAAACCCATATACCTATGAATCCATAAACCCATAAACCCAAATACCCATAAAACCATATATCGAGAAACTCATGTACTCATAAACCTATATACTCCTAAACCCATGTGCCCATATACCCATAAACCTATATACCTATAGTTTTATATACCCTCAAACCCCTAAACCCATATAATCATAAACGCATATATCAATAAACCCATATACTTATATACCCATAGACTTATATACTATCGTACCCACAAACCTATTTACTCCTAAACGTATATACCCTTAAACCCATATACCTATAAAACTATGTACCTATGGATTTATATACCCTTCAACCCATGAACCCATATAAAGATATATCCCTATATTAATAAACGCATATACTCATATACCCATAAATTTATATACATCCTTAAACCTATATACCCATAAACCCATACACCCTTAAACCTATGTACCCATAAACTCATATACTCATAAACCTAAATACCCATATATCCATAAACCCGTATACCCATAAGCCCATGTTTCCATAAACCCATATACTCATATACCCATGAACTTATATACCCATAAATTTATGAACCCATACTCATAAACCTATAAATATATATACCCAAAGATTCATATACCGTCAAACCCATATACTCATCATCCCGTATACCTAAAACCTATATTCTCATGAACCCATACACCTATAAACCCAGATACCCATAACCGTATATACTTTTATACCCACATACCCACCAACCCATATACCCCTAAACCCATATAATCATACACCCATTAACCCACAAACCCATTTTTCCATAAAATCTTATACCCATAAATTCATACACCCTTACACCTATATACCCATAAATTTATGTACCCATATACCTATGAACCTATATACTCCCAACTCCATGTACTCATTAACCTATAAATCTATATTCCCATAGATTCATACACACTTAAACCTATATACTTATTACCCGTATACCAATAAACTCATATAACGATAAATTGATATACCTATAAATCCATATACCCATAAACCCATATACTCATAAATCCATATACCCATAAACCCATATGCCCATAAACCCATATACTCATAAACCCATATACCCATTAATCCATAAACCCATAAACTCATGTACCCATAAAACCATATACTCATAAATTCATATACCCTAAAACCCATACACCCATAATCCTATATACTAATTAACCCATATACTTATAACCCATAGGAGGATCTTTAATATAAATTTAAAGGAGCACGCGGGAAATAGAGGGCTTTAACATTAAAGAAGCCGCCAAAAGGAAAGGTGTTGATTGGTTATAAGTCAATATCCTTTGTAATTGACAAACAACAATTACGGAAAGGATTAATAAGTAATCAACCATTATTCTATTTATTACGTAATTGATTAAAGAAGGGATGTAGAGGATGGAGCTCGAGAAAAGACGCTCCATCGATACACTTTTCTATAGGATCTGGGTGGCTACACTTACTAGGAGAGTATCAGACCTCCGGATCACGGATTTTGCTCAAACTTTGGGATGAGTTTTCAGATGTCAGAATATGAACGGAAATAGAATTTTAGACCCCAACGCTCAATATTGCCCTAGTTACAGGCAATTAAAGAATATCACTAAAAAAGTTACTAGATTTTCAAACGCTTACAGTTCCTTAGCATTGATACTTAAGAGCATGAAACTTTTTTTAAATGAAAGCTGAGCTCAAATCCTTCCGAAATAGTAGTTATAGCATGTCAAAATATTATTTTTTCCCAAAGTTATAGCGTAATAAACATTAGATCCAATTTCAGCTTTTGTTATTAATTAATGTATTAAAAAGAAAAATCAGGTCTAATGTTTATTACGCTATAACTTTGGGAAAAAATAATATTTTGACAAGCCATAACTACTATTTCGAAAGGATTTGAGCTCAGCTTACATTTGAAAAAAGTTTCAAACTTCTAGCTATCAATGCCAAGAAATTATATGAGTTTGAATATCTAGTAACTTTTTTAGTGATTTTTTTCAATTGCCGGTAACTGGGGAAATATTGAGCGTTGGGATCTAAAATTTTGTTTCCTTTTATATTCTGACATCTGAAAACTTATCCCAACGTTTGAGCAAAATCCGTGATCCGGAGGTCTGATACTCTCCTAGTTAGTTCGGTTTTTCTTTGTCGGTTACTGCTCGTTGAGCCATTGTTAGAGTTTTTGACTTCACTTTATCTGGCTTGAGATTCAATAGAAATACTACGCTGCCATTGTACTATTTTTGCCATTGTACCATCTTCCATTTTGCCAATTATTGCATCTTTGAGAGAACTGAGGAGTTGTTTAAACAAGCAAAGAAGATTTTGAATTTCAGAGAGTTTTTGTATTTTTGCTGAGTAACGCTTTGAGGTGAGTCCTCCATCTTACATATTAATTAAGTGAAAACTTAGAGTCAGTGCGCGTCGCCATTTTGCTCGTCATATTTAACATCGGTTTTAGATGCCATAATTAAACTTAATATTAACTTTACGTATTTAATTTGATTTTATTTAATTACAATTGATCGAAAAGTTTATTAAGTCGAGCCAGAGTTTAATCACACAATCGTCTTACACTTCAGATTATTTTCGAGAAATTGTCGGGTAAATAAGATGTCAAATTCACTTCAATAAATCTAGAGTGAAAATTATTTCTTTCTGCTATTTACTTAACAGTGTTATTTAAATGTTTATTAACATTGTGTTGTTATAAAATATATAAATTATTTGTTGCTGGTTTACATCGGTGGTTTCGTCATTGTTCCCTACGGAGACCCGATTAGAATCCACCCGAGAGAGTTGATTGTTAATAAATTCAGAGTTTATATTCAGAGAAAAATTTAAGAAAAAAATAATAATTAAATTGATAGTCATTCAGGGGTGATACTGTAGAGTTGAAATTATAGTAACTGTGGGATACGGAACAAATTCTCACATTACAAATGGCGCCCTTAGTCTGAGGCTTCGTCGGGACCGGTCAAACACCAGTGAAAATTTTTTGGAATTTTGAGAGTGTAATTTTTAATAGTTTAAAGGGTAGAGGAATTTTTAAAGTGGTCAATAAAGTGTAAAATAGTCGTTAAAGAGAAATTTTGTTTTTTTCAAAATGGTGGCGTGGCGTGGGTTTTCGGGTCTGATTTGAGAAAATGGCGAGCGTCAGTAGTTAGACAATAAGTGTTTTAAATTTAAATAAATTTAAATTGTGTTGAGTTTAAAATTTTTAATTTAGAGAGTGTTTATCTCCACACACACAAATAGTTATATATTAAAATTTTTTTTTACATATATATTAATTTATTTCCTAAATTTTATTTGATTTACCCCTTTTATATAAAAAAAATCAGACCAAGAGAAGAGGTCTTTAATTATTTTATTGAAAAGAAAGAAGAACATATTTTTTATTTTAATCAAGAATATTATTTATTAAAATAAATTTATTTTATATTATCAAAAGGAGTCGAGAGTTGAGAAAATAATTTTCTTTTATTATTACAATTTTTTTTATCGAGAGTTGAGAAAGGAGTCGAGAGTTGAGAAAATAATTTTCTTTTGTTATTAACATCTAATTTTATCGAGAGTGGAGAAAAAAAGTACTAAGAAAAGAGAAGTGATTATTTTTCGAAAACAGAGGGGTAGCTTAATAAAACAGAGTCAGAGAAGAGAACATTTTTTTCAATTTATATTTATTGAGAAGAGACTAACGAAGAAATTTTTATTTATTGAGAAGAGATAAATTGACATATACCCAAAATTATTTTATTTATTCAAGAAAAGAGTAAAAGAAGAGAAGATTTAAGTCTCATTTTATGAGCAAGATTTTTTTTTATTTTCCTTTCTAGAGAAAAGTAAAAATCAAAAGGTAATCGCCAGAATATAAATTTGTATAATTTGACATATTTTGAATATTTATTCTATATATATATATATATATATGATATATTTTTTATTTTATACTGTGTGTGAAGATAAATTAGAAATAAGTGTATATATTACAAGCGATTTTTAGTGTGTGAATATCTAGTGGTCATACCTTTCTATTAGCCTATAAACTCAAAATAACTAAGTTTTTTTTAATACTCAAAAGAGAATAGATTCTTCCCGGTTTCGAAATTTGAGTTTCCTTAATTGCCTATCATTAATGACTTAATTTTTTTTTTATTATTATCATAAGAAAAAAAATTTATGGAGCCATCCTTTTTGTTTGCGGAATGTGTTTCTTCGCTAATTACACCTCTATTTGAAGTTTCTAGAGGTGTTTAGTTTATTTTGCTCTAATTTATTTAGTTTCTGCTCATTCTTGTTTCCCTTTTCAAGAACTTTCTAGCAAATAATAACATAGATATTCAAGAAAAGTCAAGATTGTCAAGATTTGAGTAGAGAAAAGAGTAAAATATGAAGGTCATCATTAACTGACCATCAGAGACTGGCCTATTGAAAAAATAAATGAGGAGTTGAACGAGTTTGATCTTAAAATAGATCAAACTCGTTCAAAATCCTTAAGAGTTAAGGGATCAAAGAAAACTCTTCAAGAACGATTATATAGAGTAGAGTTACGAAAAGCTGGGGTATATCGAGTTACGTGGTTTCCTGAAGTTGATGAACGTGGTTCACTATTAAAGTCTTCGCTACCTAAAATAAGTGATTCAGGTATATACACACAGATGGAGCCTCAAATAGTATCAGCTTTAGGATAAGACTCTGAGGGGGCTAGAGGTGACGACACTAGGAGGTCTATAATTCCAAGTAAAGAGGATACGAGCTTATCTCCGTTGAAAAATGTTACGACGATATCTTTCTTGTCACAGGCATCAGTGGTGACCACTGTAGCATTAACGACTACAACACTAACGAGTACGCTTGCTATAAGTGGCACTGATTTATATTCAACCTATTCGTTACCCAAGATGACATCTACTACATACGGAAATAATGCTTCAATGGGATTGCCTGCTAAAATCATTCTAGTTGAAAAAAAGGTAGCCAATCCATTATCAATTAGTGATTATACCATCTTGGGTTGGATTAATAAGTATAGTGATCCAATAAGGTTGTCATATGATGCAAATGTAATGAGAAGGAGATATAATCAAAATGATAATACTCAACCTAGTGGAAATGGATCGCGAAACGAGTTAAGTAGAAAAGTTGAAGAGCAGAGTCGAGACCAACAGCGAGTAGACAAGATAGCCGGTCAAGAAAGAAACAACCAATTAAGAGAACAGAAAGATGTGCAGAAAGATCCAACAAGTTGTTGTCATAAATGTCAAAAATCTGACAGAGATGATCCTCGATCCTCAGAAAAGAGAAAGAGAAGTCAAGTATCTACAAACCAATCGTCAAGGTTAAGATCGACTCATGGTGGTGTTCAAGAAATATCGAGTGAAAAGAGATATAAAAGTCATACCCGTAGACATAATCATCATTCTAAAAATAAGTCAAGAGATCTGAGCAGCAGTAGTAGTAGTAGCAATAGTTCAACAAGTAGCAGTGAGTCTGACTATCCTATTCGAGCCAAGAAGAAAACTCGAAGGAAAAAGAAAGACAAAGATAATTTTAAATTAGTAAAAATTCTGGAATCTTGGCATCTGAAATTTTCGGGTCGAGAAAATGCAGAAGATTTTTTGAAACGTCTAGAGAAGTGCAAGAAGAGTACTGATTACTCAGATAAAGATTGGTTGAAAGTACTACACTGCATATTCTTGGAAGACGCAAGTTGCTGGTATGAACATGCTGAGAGGAGAATTCGAGATTGGAGAGGATTCAAGAAGGCTTTTAAAAGACAATATATTCCAGTTATGGACGAGGAGGATATATCTTAGATGAGTTAAAAGCCAGAACTCAAGGAAAAGGAGAAAAGATAGCCAATTACCTCTCTAATTTTGAGTATATTGTCGGCCATTTTAAGTATCCTCCATCAATTAGAAGGCAACTCGAGATCGCATATCGGAATCTATTGCCAGAATATCGACGGTATATGGCGACTAAAAAGATATAAGATTCCAAAGATTTAGAGAAGTATGAACAACGGTGGGAGAGATAAAAAGAGTTAGATAAAAAATGTGTACCACCTCCTTTGAAAGAGAATTCAAAGATTCCAGGTGCTGCTTATCATCGAGATACTGAGAATGCGAAAATAGCAGCTAGTAGAGTCAAGTGTAGAGATGATATTGAAGAGAAAGAGACTGATAATTCACAACAAGTGAATACGAAACCACCAAAGGCAGCACCTCGGAAAAATAAGAATAACAAGAGGAAATCGCCTGCTTTATCAAATCAGCAAGTCCAGACTAAAGCTGTAGATCTGAACGCAGATAATAATACTGAGTAAATGAGAATAATGAGATAAGGTCTAATAATAATGGGACCAGGCCTAAAGAAAATAATAACCAATAGCAGTCGAGAACAGAAAGACGTCTCATAAATCAAGGTCAAAGAAGAAATGGACCTTCTAATAGGGTAAATTCATCGGTTTTTTATGGTGAATGTCATGTGTGCCATACTGTTGGACATAGAGCTTCATAGTGTGCAAAACGCACATGTTATTCGTGTTCTCAAATAGGTCACTCTTCATTCGAATGTCCAAATAGAACATCGAATAATCGAGAGGGAAGTCAAAATGCCAATAGAGCACCATCAAATCTTAGCTGCCAAGGGTGTGGAGTCAGAGGTGTGACTCTGCATACGTGCAAGAACTGTGCTTACATTCGTAGGTTTTTGGGAAACGGCTAAACAGGAACGTAGGATCGCCCTCTATGCTCCTAAATAATCGAGAAAAGGCGAACAATATAAAAAAGAAAACACAAGAGAGAGAAATCAATGAGAACATTGAGAGTCAAGAAACCGAGAATATTAATATAGAGAATCAAGATACTGAGAATATTAATAAAGAGAATACCAATTTAGAGCAAAGAGAAACAGAGACAGAAGTAAGAGATACAAGAGAAACAGAAACAGAATTAAGAGATACAAGGGAAACAACACTAGATATAGTAAGAGAGAGACAACCTGCTGGAGAACCTGTTCATAGTATAAATCAGGACCATGAGGTATCTCAGAATGATGAAGGAAATCCAACAGCTAAAGAGCATATAAGAGAAGCTGTAAGAGAGTTAGTGCAGCAGTTGAATTTCTCGAACCCAGCTGAGAGCAGTGTTCCAGTTCCTGAGGTGGTTCCTGATCGGTCTGTTGAAGACGATAATTCACTTTCAACAGTCCAGGAGGGGGGAAAATTCGTACCAAGTACGCAAAATTTCTTGCAAATCGAGTTAGGAGGAGAGAAATACTTAGCTTTATCCGACCCAGGTGCAATGATTACACTAGTTGGGCCAAAGTTTGGAGAAAAATTTTGAGACAGATTAAAACCTAGCAATTTATCAATTAAGACAGTAACTGAAGCCATTTCAAAACTATTGGGTGTACTAGAGGTCGTATTAGACGTTGATGGAGTAGTGCAACCCATGGAGCTCAAGATTGCAAGACAAATGGAACACAATATGGTTCTTGGTATGGATTTCCATAGAAAATGGGACTTAGAAGTAAAACTAGGTCAAGATTTATGGAGAGTTCCAGACAGAGAGTGGAAAAAATTTTCAAATCATCGTTCTGAGAGTAAGGCACTTATTTTTGGAGAGTGTGCTGTAGTATAGTCAAGATCACAGAAGATCAAGAGAAAACAGTTAAAGATCTGGCTAAGAGAATCTTACCACCACTATCAAAAGTACCAGAAATCATTACCTTAATAGAGCATCATATAGAGATCGAGCCTGGAGTTAGGCCAATTAAATATTGTCCAAGACGTATGTCACCATACAAACTTCAAGTGGCACAAGAAGAGGTCAAGAGAATGTTAGAGCAGAATATTATCGAGAAATCAGCGAGTAAATGGAGTAGTGAGCCGATGATTGTCAGGAAACCTAATGGAAAATATAGGTTTTGTGTGGATTTTCGAGATGTGAATAAAGTCACTAAACCTGATGCTTATCTAATGCAGAGTATGGATTCTATTTTAGACAAATTGGGAAAAGCAAGATATATTACTAAAATAGATCTAGAGCAAGCGTATTTCCAGGTAATGTTAAGCCATGAGAGTCGTAAATACACAGCATTTGCAGTGTCTGGATTAGGACTATTCCAATTTAAACGTCTCCCATTTGGCCTAACTAATGCACCAATGACATTCCAAAGGCTTGTTGACGCTTTATTTGGTCCAGAATTCGGTCCAGAATTTGGTCCAGGAGCATGGTATGACATAAATTCATACATCCAGTAGTGTTCAGAGTATCAGAGATATAAAATGATGCAAACGGGTGCTCAAGGTTTAATGGGAAAGAGAATTGTCGAGAGGCCATGGGCTGTAGTGGCAGCTGATTGCATGGAGTTTCCTAAGAGTAAGAATCAGTATAAATACGTACTAGTGTTCCAAGATTTGTTCACCTGCTGGATAGAGCTAAATCATTGAGAACAGCAGATAATAAAGGAGTCTCGAGAGCATTTGAAGAGTTGATATTATTCAGATGGGAAGCTCCTGACTATTTACTAACTGATAATGGTAAAGAGTTTGATAATAAGTGGTTAAGGAGTACGTTAGATAAGTATGGTGTAAAGCATGTAACTACTCCACCATATCACCCCCAGGCCAACCCAGTCGAGAGAACAAATAGAACGTTGAAAACCATGATTTCTATTTTTGTTGGATCAGATCATCGAGACTGGGACAAGCATCTTCACGAGTTCAGACATGCTGTTAATACAGCTACACAAGCTTCAATAAAAGTATCACCAGCATTTCTGAATCATGGTCGTAATCCGGCACCAGCGAAGAGTTTACGAAGAGAAATCGAGACCAGAGGACCTAAGTTAGAATTAGAAATCTGGAAGAATAGATTAAAAAGATTAGATGCTTTGAGAGATTTGGCAGCTAGACATATTGATGGAGCTCAAAATAAGCTAGCTAAGAGATATGACCAGAATAGAAAAGACGTAAGGTTTAATGTAGGAGATGAAGTGTGGAGAAGAGTACGAGTCTTATCAAAAGGAGCACAAGGTTTCTCTGCTAATTAAGCTCCAAAATATGAAGGTTTATATCGTATTATTGAGATAAAATCACCTGTAGTATATGTTTTAGAGATTGGAGGTAGTCGTAGAAATGTGAAGGTACACGTATCCGAGTTGAAACGATTTTTACCCCCGCAAACAAATCGAGATCAGTAAATCCCTTATTTTAAAATTTTCTTTTTGAGAGCATGTTGTTTAAAGTGTAATTGGAGAGCTGTGTTGTCTTGGTGTTGGTTCGTATTTCGAGATAACCCAATGGTAAGTGTTGTCCAGTTGGTAGTAAAGCATGTCGAGACAGAGTTCCTTAGTAAAATTTTCCTTATATTTTACTTATGTTAAGAGATGTCAAGACGTACAGGAAATCGCCATCCATGGGATCACGTAGTGCACCTAGCCCAGGCCATCGGGCTGAGCCGAAATTCCATCCCCCAGCTTATCGTGTACTTACGTGGGCTGATGAGGTTGAGTTAGAGGAGAGAACCCGGAGGCGAGATCAATCTCCCTCCCCTGCGAATAATCCTAATAGTTGGGCAGACCAGCTCGAGTATAAGCTGCGTCTCGCTGCTGAGGAAGAGGAAAGAGAGAGAGGATTAGGTATAAAAGGTTTCGGGAACAGGAGAGAGAAGAAAAGGAAAAGGAGATAAGGGTGACTGAAGACCAGTGGCTTCTTAAAATCGGCCAAGCTATCTTGGAAGAGCTTGAGAGGGGTAATGAGGAGGACTCCACTCTCCTTAACACCATCACTAATCCTCAGTCGAGACCTAGAGAAGAAGAGAGGGGAGAGGAGAAAGAAGAGAAGAAGAAAAGAAAAGAGGAGGCCGAAATAGTGGCTCTAGATACAGTCTCTGCCATAATTGAGAGCCTAGAAGAGAGAGAGAGCAGAGAAGCTGAGAACGAGTTAGAAGAGATTCTAATCCAGCAGGATCCGTGTTACCTTCCGTCGGAGAGTGCTGGTGTGGTAGACTCACTGGCCTGGGATAGAGGAGAGGATGAGATGGAGTACCTTTCTGAGAAACCTAGTCCTCAAACCACACCATTGGAAACACGAATCAGCCCACCTCGACACAGCCGAGAACGGAGTAACAAATCTAGACGTCTACTCCAACTGCACGATTATTACTCCGTTTAAAGCCTGTCACCTAAATGAGCTTCATCTTCGCCTCCACCAGGACCAGTCCACCATCGAGAGAGAGAGAGAGAATCGAGCCAGGAGCCAAAGTAGGAGTCGTCCACCGCTTTCGGTGAAGACAAGAGGAGCTCTCTTCCGGGATTTGAAACCTATCCTTTTTTATCATCCATTTAAACATTTAACTGTGTGTGTATGAGATAATGAGTAGAGCAATATAAGAATGAGATAATAAAAAGTAATAGTAGTTATTGAGGTTAGGTTTATTATAAATAGAATATAAAACATATCAATGGTTTATGTGAGTGCAATTCGGCGATGTGATTTTTTCTTTCTTTGATTTTTTTTTACAAGGAAAATAGCCTAAGTTAATAGAGTAAAGTCTTAAATTATTTTCGTGTTTGGATAAGATGGACGACTCACTTGTAAAGTGTTCTGGTCATGGAGGGGGGAATTCGTGATGCATTTATTGCATCTCAATAAATGATTTATTAAAGAGAAATATGAGCCGAGATGAACTTGCTGAACTGATTATTAATTAACTTAATTAAAGAAATTAATCAGTTGTATTTTTGTTTGTTTTGAGGAACATGAGAATTAACAAGAGCAGACGACTTACCGGTAGAGAGAAAGGAGAACCTAACCTCAAATCAAAACACATGGTGAAGGAGAAACCACAGTCACCATCAGTTTCTTTGTATTGCACTTAGAGTTGAAGCTACGGTGATGGCTGTAGCGTCATAACACTAGTGCACATAACATATAAAAAGAAGAGAACACACGTGTAGAAAAATAACCTGTAATAGTGCTCTTGTGCGTCGACATCTTATGTTCTTGATGACGACATGCACGCCGTGGCACTGTCACCTGTACACACACACACACACACACACACACACACACACACACACACACACACACACACACACACACATCTTCGAGAGAACTGAGAAGTTGTTTAAACAAGCAAAGAAGATTCTCAATTTTAAAAAGATTTTGTATTTTTCGAGAGTAACGCTTTGATCAATATACCTTTGATATAAACTCATATACCCATTAATCAATAAACCCATAATCCCATATACCCATTATCCCATAAACCCATTATCCCATATACCCATTATCCCATATAGTTATGAACCCATGTACTCATTAACATATATACCCATAAACCCATATAATCATGAACCCATGTACCCATGAACCCATAAACCCATATACCCATAAACTCATATGCCCATAAACCCATATACCCATAGACTCATAAACCTATAAACCCAAATACCTATAAATTCATATACCCATAAACCTATATACCCATAAATCCATAAACCCATATACCCATGAACCTTTATACCCATAAACCCATGAACCCATATACTCATAAACCCATATAATATCAAACTCATATACCCATATGCCCATATACCCATAAACCTATAAACCAATTTATTGATATACCCTTAAGCCCATATACCTATATACACATATACTTATATATTCATAAATTCATATACCCATAAATTTATGAACCCGAAAACCCGTATACCCATCAACTTATATACGCATAAACGCATATAATCATTAATCTATATACCCATAACCTATATACCTATAGATTCGTATTATCTTGAACCCATATACTCATAAACTCATATAATCAGAAACCCATATATCCATGAACCCATATACTTATATACCTATAAACTTATATACCCATATACCCATAAACCCATTAACTTCATACCTAATATACCCATAAACCCATACCTACGAACCTATGAATCTCTATACCCATAAATTTATACACTATTGAAATTCATAGACGCATCAAACCGTATACCTATAAACCCATATACTCATAAATCCATATACCTATAAACCCATACACTCATTAACCCATATACTTATAAACCCATATACCCATAAACCCATATGCCCATAAACCCGTATACTCATAAACACATATAATCATAAAACTATGAACCCATATACCTTTTAATCCATATACCCATAAACCCATAAATCATCAACCCATATACTCATAAGCCCATTTGCCCATATACCCATAAACGCCTATACCCATAAATTTATACACCCATGAATCTATATACCCATAAACTTATATACCCATATACCCGTCAACCCATATACCTATAAACCCAGATACCTATAAACCTATATACCCATAAATCCATATACTCATGTACCTATAAATTTATACACCCTGGAACCCGTATACTTATTAACTTATATACAAAAAAACGAAATAATCATAAACTCATATACCCATAAACCCATACACCCATTATCCTATATAATTATAAAACCCATATACTCATCAACCCATATACCCATAACCCATATAATCATGAACCCATGTATCCAGAAACCCACATACCCTTATACCCATAAACTCATATGCCCATGAATTTATACACCCGAAAACCTGTATACCCATCAACTTCTATACGCATAAACGCATATGATCATAAACCCGTATACCCATAACGTATATACCTATAGATTCGTATACCCATACACCCATATACACATAAACCTATATACCCATAAACTTATATACTCATAAACGTATAATCCCTATAAACCTATATACCATCTAAACCTATATACCCATATACTTATATACCCATATACCCATAAACCCATTAACTTCATACCTAATATACCCATAAACCCATACCTACGAACCTATGAATCTCTATACCCATAAATTTATACACTATTGAAATTCATAGACGCATCAAACCGTATACCTATAAACCCATATACTCATAAATCCATATACCTATAAACCCATACACTCATTAACCCATATACTTATAAACCCATATACCCATAAACCCATATGCCCATAAACCCGTATACTCATAAACACATATAATCATAAATCCATGAACCCATATACCTTTTAATCCATATACCCATAAACCCATAAATCATCAACCCATATACTCATAAGCCCATTTGCCCATATACCCATAAACGCCTATACCCATAAATTTATACACCCATGAATCTATATACCCATAAACTCATATACGCATATACCCGTAAACCCATATACCTATAAACCCAGATACCTATAAACCTATATACCCATAAATCCATATACTCATGTACCTATAAATTTATACACCCTGGAACCCGTATACTTATTAACTTATATACAAAAAAACGAAATAATCATAAACTCATATACCCATAAACCCATACACCCATTATCCTATATAATTATAAAACCCATATACTCATCAACCCATATACCCATAACCCATATAATCATGAACCCATGTATCCAGAAACCCACATACCCTTATACCCATAAACTCATATGCCCATGAATTTATACACCCGAAAACCCGTATACTCATCAACTTCTATACGCATAAACGCATATGATCATAAACCCGTATACCCATAACGTATATACCTATAGATTCGTATACCCATACACCCATATACACATAAACCTATATACCCATAAACTTATATACTCATAAACGTATAATCCCTATAAACCTATATACCATCTAAACCTATATACCCATATACTTATATACCCATATACCCATAAACCCATTAACTTCATACCTAATATACCCATAAACCCATACCTACGAACCTATGAATCTCTATACCCATAAATTTATACACTATTGAAATTCATAGACGCATCAAACCGTATACCTATAAACCCATATACTCATAAATCCATATACCTATAAACCCATACACTCATTAACTCATATACTTATAAACCCATATACCCATAAACTCATATGCCCATAAACCCGTATACTCATAAACACATATAATCATAAATCCATGAACCCATATACCTTTTAATCCATATACCCATAAACCCATAAATCATCAACCCATATACTCATAAGCCCATTTGCCCATATACCCATAAACGCCTATACCCATAAATTTATACACCCATGAATCTATATACCCATAAACTCATATACGCATATACCCGTAAACCCATATACCTATAAACCCAGATACCTATAAACCTATATACCCATAAATCCATATACTCATGTACCTATAAATTTATACACCCTGGAACCCGTATACTTATTAACTTATATACAAAAAAACGAAATAATCATAAACTCATATACCCATAAACCCATACACCCATTATCCTATATAATTATAAAACCCATATACTCATCAACCCATATACCCATAACCCATATAATCATGAACCCATGTATCCAGAAACCCACATACCCTTATACCCATAAACTCATATGCCCATGAATTTATACACCCGAAAACCCGTATACTCATCAACTTCTATACGCATAAACGCATATGATCATAAACCCGTATACCCATAACGTATATACCTATAGATTCGTATACCCATACACCCATATACACATAAACCTATATACCCATAAACTTATATACTCATAAACGTATAATCCCTATAAACCTATATACCATCTAAACCTATATACCCATATACTTATAAACCCATATACCCATGAACCCATATAGCTATAAACCTATATACCCATAAACCAATATACTTATAAAATCATATACTTATAAACCCATATGCCCATCAACCCATATACTCATAAACCCATATTATTATATACCCATAAACTCATGTGCCCATTAACCCATATACTCATAATCCCATATGCTTATAAACCCATATACCCATCAATCTATATACTCATACACCCCTAACCCCATATACCCATAAACCTATAAAAGTAAACCTATAAATCTAAATACTCATAAATTCATACATCATGAAACCCATATACTTATCAACTTATATACCCATAAACCATATACCCATAAACCCATATACCTATAATCCCATAAACCCATATACCCACAAACCCATATACCCATAAACCCATATACCTATAAACCCATATACTCATATACCCATAAACTCGTATACTATCCACAGGCCTGAGTCCTTTTATTATATTGGCCGTATCTAGAACACTATTTCTGGATGAGGTTCGAATCTCCAATCGATGTAGTCCGTAAACCTTGACCGTTTAAGGCTTTTGTTGAACGGGGTCGTGGACATACAAGTTGGTGTGAATACGAGCTGAATTTGCAACTGGTCCAAAAACACCAGCTATGCCGACTTATCCGGGAGATAGCCGGTCCCCAAGTCGTCAAGATAACCTTAGAGTTACAAGGGTTGCTTTAGCGTACGGGTCTAATAGGGCTCGAACTCTTCCCTTACGGTATCTTCCATCCCGAATGAGGATGTCGGCTGTTTGCGGGACGGCTAGTCATTTAGAAAAGGTTTCTTTGGCGGGAGCTTTTAGAGGGACATGCTCTTGCTAAGTGCCCACTTCGAAGGCAGTTAAAGCACACGTTAGCACGCAGGACAAACCGCCGACGGTCAGCTATCTCCAATCCTCGAACCGTCCAACAGCGTCCTGTTTATAACTCTACTTCTTCTCTTCTATTTCTTTTATTGCTTGATTATTTCTTTTTCTGTGTAATTCTGTATTTTCCTCTTTTTCTAGAATTTTTCTGTTGTCCTTTTTGTAGACCAGGTCTTCCTTATAACTATGTAATTTTTTTCTTAATCTCTTCTTATGTCTGCAATTGTAATTAATTTTAGGCGCATTTTCGCAATTATCAAAAAATTTATTATCTTGCTGTTTCATATTTTCTGTTCTCATCCAAGAAAAAATATTCGTTACTTTAATATTTTGGTCTTCCTCCCACGTTTCCTCCTTTTTTATAAATAATATTCTTTCTTTTAAATTTTTAGCCTACTTGATCTTGTACGTTATCTTCTTCGTCTCTTAGAGTCATTATAACTTTTATCTTTCCGTTCAATGACGCTTTCTCTTCATATCTTCCTTCTTGCTCTGTATCAATATCGAGCTCTTTTAATGGCATATTTCTTTTTAATATGGACGTCTTCTCTGTGTTTATCGTTATACATTTTAGCTATTTTCTTCGCTTCATTAACACTATTTGTACACTTTTCTCTTGAGGTATTTTCATAAGTGAGATTTTTTTCGTCGTAATACTCCTTTTATCCCCAACTTTAAGTTTTCTCCAATAGAAGGCATCATTTTTTATTGTTTTTAACATCATTTAATACTTTATTTATATTTGATACATAATATTTATTTTCATTATGTGGAGGGATTTCTCTTTCTTCTTTACCTTCAACAATATATATTTCTTCAAAGTCACAACTCCTCTTCTCCGGGTTCACAACTTTATTTTCACTTATAAAAATTTCCCCTTGTTTTTGTAAATGTTGATTTTCTCCTTTGCACATATTTTTATTCTCACGATCATTAAGATCTTTATTTTTCGTTTAATAATTATAACTACCATAATAATTTACATAGCCCACGTCATTTTATGGTTCATTTTGATAACTTTATCAATATTTTCTTCACTTTCTTTTTTAGAAACTAATTCATCTGTTTTGAATTTTTCATTTTCTTTGAACAATTCATTTTCTTCTTTCACCATACTTTTATTAACCTGACTCTTGCAGACTTTAATATTATTTCCATAAACAACATATATTTTATTTTTTTCTGTATTCTTATTATTGAATATCTCATTTATTTTTATATAATTCACATATTTCTCATTCTTTCATAATTTATTTGCATTATTAAAAATAACTTAATAGACTTGCTCTTTATTAGCCTTGTCTTTCTTTCTATATACCATATCTCCTTTATTTTGTTAGAAATTTTTATTATCTTCATTAAATACTTCATTTATTTTTACATAGTTTTCATTTTCATTTCTCTTTAATAACTTATTTTCATTTTCCAATATGACATCATCGACTTGCCCATCATTGGCTCCTTGCCTTCCTTTATGTAAACAATATCTTATTCTGTATTTTTATTATCTTCACACAATCCATCATTTATTTTCCAATAATTTACATGTTTACCCTAATCCAGTAATTCCTTTTCATCATTTAAAATAACTTCATATCATTGGAAACTAACATCATTAGCATGCCCATCATTAGCTTTGCCCTTCTTTATAGCAACAATATTTTTATTCTTTTCTTTTATATTTTTATTATATTCATCAATTTATTTTCTGTCATTTTGGTCACATTTTTATTTTTCTCAAATAATCTGACTTCATTATTACAGTTAATTCTTTTGGCATGCTCATTATTAACTACGCCATCATTTGCATAATTATTATTTCCTTTTTTTTCTTTATAACATAATTCTCTAATACTTAAAGCATTTTTCTGTTTTTTTTCTTTGAATAAATTGTTTTCATTAATAATTTCATTAGCATGTCTTTTGCATGCTCTATCATTTGCCTTAAAATCATTTTTCTCTTCACTTTTATTTTCCTTTCTGCTAATGTATCATCACGCATTATATTAGTAACTTTCTTCAATAATTCTTTGTTTATTTCTTCTTTTGTATCTTTTACAAGTGTCGCATCGTCGGTTTGCGATTTCATTTTACCTTTCTTCGATTTTTATCATAATTATATCGTCGTTGAACATCACTACTCTTTTCTTTCCTCTTTCTCTTGGTTCTTTTCTTCTACTTGGTTTCGCTGATGTCTTATAATTTTCAACACATGTTTTTTTTTAGATCTTTATTATTCATTTTTTCTTTCATTGTTTCTATGAATGAATTTATTTCGTTTATTCCTTTATTAAATATTAAGTCACTGTTCTTGTTTTGACATAAACTTACTAGGAGAGTATCAGATCTCCGGATCACGGATTTTGCTCAAACGTTGGGATAAGTTTTCAGATGTCAAAATATGAAAGGAAACAGAATTTTAGATACCAAAGCTCAATATTTCCCTAGTTACAGGCAATTAAAGAAAATCACTAAAAAAGTTACTAGATTTTCAAACGCTTATCGTTACTCAGCATTATTAGCTAGAAGCTTTAACCTTTTTTAAATGAAAGCTGAGCTCAAATCCTTTCGAAATAGTAGTGATAGCATGTCAAAATATTATTTTTTCCCTAAGTCATAGCGTAAAACATTAGACCCAATTTCAGCTTTTGTTATTAATTAATGTTTTAAAAAGAAAAATCAGGTCCAATATTTATCACGCTATAACTTTGGGAAAAAATAATATTTTGAGATGCTATAACTACTATTTTGAAAGGATTTGAGCTCAGCTTTCATTTAAAAAAAGTTTTATGCTCCTAGCTATCAATGCTAAGGAACTATATGCGTTTGGAAATCTAGTAACTTTTTTAGTGATTTTCTTTAATTGCCTGTAACTAGGGAAATATTGAGCGTTGGGATCTAAAATTCTGTTTCCTTGCATATTTTGACATCTGAAAACTCATCCCAACGTTTGAGCAAAATCCGTGATCCGGAGGTCTGATACTCTCCTAGTTAGTTAGTTTAGTTTTCTATTCATCTTTTGAGTGCCATTGATGATATATGATGGGTCTCACGATTCTTCAATATTTTAATCGCATACTCCTTGCTGTAAATTTCTTATTCTTGGTTTTCTTTGCTCGACCTTATCAAAATCTTCGTCACGTAATTGCTTATATCTCTCTTTAAATTCTTCTTGTATACTATCGCTGCTTTCAAAAACACTTTCTTGCTCCCCAAAATTTAATTTGTTATAACTTGCATTTATATTTTTACCCGTAGTATCTATGTCTCCAATACCCTAACAGCACAAAACGTTTCAAAAACGTTTTAAAAACGTTTTCTAGTAAACTTATATACGTTTGTAAATTTCGACAAAAATACGTATTTAAAACGTTTTTAAAACGTAAAATATGACCGCATATTTTAGATTCTCAAGAGTAATATAACGTTTATGGAACGTTTAAGAAACGTTTAGAAAACGTTGTCTCGATAAAAACTTACGCTGGATTATATGTCCAAACGTTTCTATAACGTTTTTTTAAACGTTTTATTATATCATTCTAAAAAATTATACCAAATAAAACGTTTTTTAAACGTTAAGGAAACGTTTGGACATATAAGCCAACGTAAGTTTTCACTGAGAAAACATTTTCTGAACGTTTCTTAAACGTTCCATAAACGTTTCTTAAACGTTCTATAAACATTATATTACTCTTGAGAATCTAAAATATGCGGACATATTTTACGTTTTAAAAACGTTTTAAATACGTATTTTTGTCGAAATTTAAAAACGTATATAAGTTTACCAGAAAACGTTTCAAAAACGTTTTTGAAACGTTTTTGTGTTGTTAGGGTAGTTAATAATAATCTTTCATATTCTTCTTTTTCAAATTTGTAAGATTTTTGTTTATAACTCTTATTTCTGGCGAACGTAAAATATTCCTCTGTCTGGAAATGATTTTCTTTTGATTCATTATTTGTCATATTTGCCTTATTCGAGAAATCCTACCGTGCTCTTTCAAAAGGTAACATATTACCTTTATATTCTAAGTTATTTGCAAAATAATTAATTTTTGGTTTTGTTTGTCTAAAGAAATCCGAGCCTAAATTTCCTGCTTCCTTTATGGGAAATTCGTCGTCTTCTGAATAAAATTCAATTTCTGTATTTTCCAAATTTACAATTATTTTTCCTACTGCTTCTAAATAATAAGCAATCCTTTTAATCTTATCGGTTCTTGCATATCAATATAAATATAAAGAGACAGTTCGGATTTCTTTACTAGACTTACTGAGGCTCCAATATCCAACGTAAACTCAAGTGGCCTTTTGAATTCTCCCACATCCACTCTTATAATTGGTACTGTGGGGTTACGTATGTGTGAGACAATGTTAGTAACCTATAAGAGTCGTGAGTTACGTATGTGTGTAACAATGTTAGTAACCTATAAGAGGGAAGTTGCGATTCCCCACTATGCGATGCGAGCTAGCGTGTTGGCCTGCGAGCACTCTCTTATTCATTCGATTACCGACTGTATACCTGGCTATAGCAATATACGCTTAACCATACATATCTCTCGTGTAATTATTTCATAACCTCAACTTCCTTGTCCTTCTGTACAACTTCTGTGCCACGGTCTGATAGGAGTCCCAGACCGCCATATTGGTGACGCCGAGTTCAAGATCCTCAACAAGTTCATCGTAGCCGAGTCGTGAGGAAGATCTCGCTGGTTCGAGTAATCATCACCACCGACCGGCAAACTTACGAGAGGAAGCGGAAAAACACGCCGCTCTACTTAGAGGTGAACAAGGTAAAGTTCGAGTTGAAGTAACATAAAACATCTATTCGACTGTGTAAGGGGAAGCATTAATCTTTTCACTTGCACAAGTCTTACAATAGATAAATAATTTCTCAGTCGCTGTGCACGCATTATAAGTCGTACACAGTGCAGTAGAATACGCGAAAGAAAGTACGAAGCCAGGATAGACTGGAACGCGCATTAAGCCGCGTACAGTGATCTGGCGCGAAACGTACATACAGCTCTCGACAGTTAGGTGCATATTAGGCACTGCGCACACGTTGTATGTAACTAGTGTATTGCGTGTGCGGGCGGAGCATGGTGTAGCGAATGCAGATGGTTAGGTGTTCAGTTAGAGTGAAATAGCCTTGACGGTTGGAAAAAAATATTTTCTCTCTTTTCGCGTAATTTATATTGTAAGGTATATTTATGACATATATATATATATAATAAAATACAATTGTAAGATATATAATAAAAATTAATAAAGATCACCCTAACATACTTAATATAAAACATATATATGTTGCATATTGGCTGTGAAAGGAGGAAGAATAGAGTTCTTATCTTTTTGCTTGATGCTGTTTTGTGCGACGAGAGAGTTTTGGGGATTCTCGTGCCTGTTGGCTTTTTGCCCGTTCCCAGGTACGACTCCTGGGGCAATTAAGTCAAGCGAAGCAGCACATAATTGGGTTTTTATTGCCTTGTGCAGCTAGGGGTGTCCTGGAGTCTTGTGCTTATTGGCTTTTTGCCCATTCCTAAGTGCAGGCTACCGGGATTTCTTCTGGTGAAATAAGGCAACTAATAATTTTATTACATCATTTTTTTTTTATGTATAATTCCTCATTCCACGAGTCAGTAAAGTTTGTCAAGTAAGTACTTAATTATAGGAAACTTGTATTTAAAGCGTGCGTAAATTAGCCGATAAGCACGCCGAAGAGAGAGAAAAAAAGAGAAAAAAAGAGAAAATTCGCGAAAGAAAATTTTAAATGCAGGAAAATCTGTAAAAATAATTTCAAACGTTAGAATATTCGCGAAAGAAATTTCAAATTCACAAAGGAATATTAAATTCTAAATTAACGTTAAAACAAAAGACCGGTCAAGGTTGTTTACAAGCCGAAAAGCCGTTGGGACGCGACCTTTTATGTTTAGTTAAGCAATTAGGTAGCGTAAACAAGTAACGCGAGGCAAAAGTTATCTCGTAAACAAAGCGAGAACTTTCTATAGAACAGAAATTTAGTGTATTATAGTATAATATTAGATATTTACTTATTGTAAAATATATAACCGAATTCGGACGTGTTCGTAAATTATTTATTTATTTAATTTATTTTGTTTTGTAAATTTTTGCAATTGTTAATTTATTTATTGTAAATTATTTATTTGTGTCGTGAAGTTAATTTATTTATTCGTGTAAATTGTTTTCGAATTGTAAATAGTTTATGTAATGATCGTTGTACCGTTATTCATTTATTTATTTGTTTAATTGTTTGTTGTTTATTTATTCGAGTATTTCGCGTTTTATTATTTATTTAGTGCGTAACCGTCCGTGTACGATTGTATATTAATTTTATAGTTAGTTTTGGATTGATTGATTAGTGACACACCGTGTACAGAAGCGTATCGCACATCCTTATCGCATTTTATTAATTATTGTTTTTTATTTATTTTAACCGTAAATGAGTTTTAATATGGATACAGTTAATGAGAGCGCGTTAGATATCACTGAAATTAATAGGGTAAATCAGATTATAGATGAGAATTTGGAACATAAATCGATCTCATATGATAAATTTAAGGAACAGGTCGATAGTAGGAGAGTAGGGTTGCAAAAATTACAAAGTAGCCCGCTTGGGGCAGTAGGGAAAGTCGCGCATAAAGACCCAGAAAAATCGCAAATGAAGGCTAAATACGAAGAATTTTTAAAAGCACAAGACAAAGCATACCGTGACAGAATGTACCAGTTACGCGATAAATACGAAGAAGATAATAGAGTTCTGTTCGCGAAACTAGAGGAACGCGATAAAATGATCGAGCAAATGCGTTGTGAAATTAACGCATTAAAAGCGAATACAGCCATTCGAAACCCTACGCAACCCTACCCTGAGGGTCACCCAACGGTGGTCGGTAACGTACCGACGGGAGGTAAGGTTTTACCCACACCGACAACGGATAACCATAGGCGCGTAGACGCAATAGAAAATAATGGGAGAGTCCCCACACCTGCACCGGGCGTAGGTGGCGGCAGTTATCATCATAATATTAAAAGCATTAACTTTCCATTTTGGCAACACGACCCGGATACGTGGTTTAGTATTTTCGAAAGCCAGATTAGCGCCTTTGAACCAATTGACGATAGCGCGAGATTCTACGCGTTGATTACAAACTTGGACAAAAGCGTAATTTATGATACGGCCGAAATAACAAAATTACTGCTGCCGGGGCAGAGATATCAAGGATTGAAGAAACATTTATTGGAAAAATATGGTAGATCCGCCGAAAGCGAGTTTAAAATCCTTTTCGCTGGTTTCAAAATGGGAGACAAAAAACCCTCGTTGTTCTTAAGTGAGATGTTAAACATAGCTAAAGACCGAGTTCCGCGACAGATGGTGTTGGAAGCTTGGAGATATAACCTCCCACCATCCATTAAGCATTATATGGCCGGACATGGCCCAGATACAGATGAGGCGCTGCTCGTTAGACACGCGGACGAGATTCATAAAAATTTGTTAGAAAGTGAAAAAGGAATAAGCGCAGTCGAGGAAGTAAAAGATAGCGCGGAGGAGATCGCAAGAATAGAAGCCGTAGTTAGGGAACAGCTAGGTAGAAGACGTAATTATGACAACGAAAGACGTCCAAGATCTCGTAGCCGTGAAGATGGAAATAGAAATAGAAGTAGATCCGCGAGTAAGCTATGTAGATATCATGCTAGATTCGGTATTAACGCTTATAGATGTATAAAGCCCTGCGCATGGAAAAACTCAGACGATAAAAGTATAAAGATTAAAAGACGTCATAGCTATAAGGCAGGAGATGACGCTAAGGGTCCGATGACAGGAAATAAAACGGATAATCAACCGTTAAACTCCAAAACCGGCGCGTAGACGAGGCGTGCGCGTCCGGTATCGAGTCAATTCGTCTCCATATTAAAGATAGAGCTTCGGGAAAAACATTTTTGATAGATTCAGGCGCGGAAGTGTCACTTGTTCCCAAAAGTGAAGGACAAAGTGAAAAACCTGTCAGGTTCCAATTATACGCTGCAAATAACACACGTATATCTACATACGGTACCGTACATATGCAATTAGACCTAGGGTTCAAGAATAAACGATTTGCCTGGACGTTTATCGCGGCGGACGTGCCATACGCAATTTTAGGCGGTGATATGCTAAAAGAATACCATTTACTACCTGATCTCACGAGACGGAGACTGGTGGATGGTGAAACGCAAGAGTCCGTTAAAGGTTTTAATAAAACCGCAACGCTGATACAGGTATCAATCGTGGACCCGGGTAATAAATATGCCAAGCTGTTAAGCCAATATCCTTCGATAATCGGTATAGAAGATCCCTTGCCAGCAAAACACAGGGGCGTATACCACTATATTAAGACGACGGGACCCCCTGTCGCTCAGAGGCCACGAAGACTTCCACCAGAGAAGCTAAAGGCCGCCAAAAAGGCATTTGAGAAATGGGTAAAGGAGGGAATTTGTAGACCTTCAAAAAGTCCGTGGGCTACACCCATCCATATGGTACCCAAGAAGGATGGCAGCTGGCGTATTTGCGGCGATTATCGCAAATTAAATAACGTTACGGTTCCTGACAGATACCCCCTACCGCATTTACACGATTTTACAAGCAATTTGCACGGTAAAAGAATATTCTCCGCTCTGGATCTCGAACAGGCGTTCTTGCAAATACCGATCCTTCCGGAGGACGTACCCAAAACGGCGGTTGTGACGCCTTTCGGACTCTTCGAGTATCTTGTAATGACGTTCGGGTTCCGTAACGCCGCTCAGACCTTCCAGCGGTATGTAAATCTCGCCCTGGGAGATTTGGACTTTGCATTCGCGTTCGTGGATGACATTCTCGTTGCATCTTCATCACAAGAGGAGCACGAGAATCACCTGAAGATCGTATTTGAGAGATTGGCGAAATTTCACTTACGTCTCAACGTAGAGAAGTGCAAGTTTGGCGTGTCGGAGTTAATATTCCTTGGACATCAAGTAAGCGGTGAAGGGTTTCGCCCAGACCCAAGTAAGGTTAAAGCCATTATAGAATTTCCGAAGCCGGTAACTAAGGATGATATGCGCAGGTATCTCGGCATGATAAATTTTTATAGAAAATGTCTACCGCGCGCAGCCGAAACACAACGTCATCTGAATGCACTTATCAGTGACATCAAAAGGAAAGATAAACGTCCAGTGAAATGGACAAAAGAGGCAGAAGACGCGTTCGAACAAACAAAAAAAGAATTAGCCGAAGTGGCGTTTTTAGCATTTCCTGCAGAGAATGCAGAGGTAAGAGTTGTAACGGATGCATCGAATTTCGCGATGGGGGCATCGCTTGAACAGCTAGTGAAGGATGTATGGCAACCATTAGCTTTCTTTTCAAAAAAATTCACGCCTGCTCAGAGAAATTATTGCGTCTTAGATAAGGAGTTATCGGCCATATACGAAGCACTTAAGTATTTTAGATATTATCTCGAGGGTCGTGTGTTTAAAATATATACAGACCATAAACCGCTCGTATATGTGCTTGCACAAAATGCAGAGGATTGTCCTGCAATCCGCGGCAGAAGGCTATCGTATATAGCTGAATTTAACACCGAGATATGCTACTTGCCAGGACAAGATAACGCCGTGGCAGACTCCTTATCAAGGATTGAGGATGTAAGATTTCCTACGCTTTTCTCCCTAGAGGAGTTAGCAAAGAAGCAGCTAGAGGATGAAGAACTAAAGATGATTTTGGAGAATCCTACTCACCCTCTCAAGTTAATTAAGCTGCAGTGGGGAGCTGGTAAGACCTTCCTGTATGTAGAGTTGGTGGATCAGGTTTTCCGTCCTTACGTTCCAAAAGAACTAAGACAGGACGTAATTAACTTGTTCCACAATCAGAACTCACATCCATCGGGCAAAGTAACAGCTAAGCTGATTAGACAACAGTATGTATGGCCCAGGATGAACCAGGAGGTGGCAGCATGGTGCAAGGCGTGCATTGAGTGCCAAAGATCTAAAATCTCTCGAGAAAATAAGTTTTTGCCTTCCAAGTTCGCTGAGCCAGATGCTCGTTTTACCCATGTTCATGTGGATCTCGTGGGCCCACTACCATCATGTGAAGGATACAGATACATTCTGTCAATGATAGACAGGTTTTCAAGATGGCCAGAGGCAGTTCCGCTGCAAGATGTATCCGCCCCCACAGTTGCACGCGCTTTTTATGATAATTGGGTGGCGAGATTTGGCGCACCAGTCATCATAACAAGTGACCAAGGAAGGCAATTTGAGGCTCAACTGTTTAAACAGTTGTTAAACTACATCGGGTGTAAGAAAATCAGAACAACTCCATATCACCCAGCCTCCAACGGCATCGTAGAGAGATGGCACCGGGATCTTAAAGCCGCAATCATGTGTCACACAGAAACGGCAGAATGGACCAGGGTCTTGCCTACAGTAATGCTTGGCCTGCGCACCCGCCTAAGATTGGATACAGGGGCGAGTCCAGCCGAATTCTTATATGGTACAACATTAACTGTACCGGGTGATCTCTGTGAGTTTCGGGAGATCAGTGCACACGATTCGAGCGAATTTCTCGTGGAATTCAAGGAGTACATAAGGCAAATTAAGCCAGTACCCGCTGCACATCATTGCGCAATCAAACCTTTTGTATTTAAAGAGCTAAATTGCTGCATCCATGTGTTCGAGAGAATAAAGGCGGTCAAACCACCCCTCACACACCCGTATTCAGGGCCTCACAAGGTAATAGCAAGGCACGATGGTGGTAGGAATTATACTATAGAGAAAAATGGCAGAAACGTGGTTGTATCGGTAGATAGATTGAAACCAGCCTTCTCTTTTAAGAAGTGAAGAACAACTGACGCCAGCCGAGCAACCAGCACAAGAAAGACCAATAGACGAAGAATGTCTGCCCACGCCACCATCACATGACAATGATGCCCCATGCAACGTTGCTCAAGGCGAACAAACGCGCACAGAGGTGGAAGTACATCGTAGCGATGAAGATGTGCAAGTCGCTCACGATGAATGGTTAAATGTAACCTTTGACGACGTCAATCCACCAGACGAGGTATCTCCGGCTGAGTTAGACCCACAAGACCGTCACCCAGACGAACAGATAGTTGTCAGCCAGCCGGATGCTACGAATGCACCACAGAGCAACAAAGGCAGGAGCATAGAGCACACAAACGCTGTCCCTCATAAGCCAAAAAAAGATAGGTTTATACCCAACATCTTAAAAAGGAGAAAAAGAACCGATAGCATCAATATAAGTAGTATTCTAAGAGACGATCGCGTTAGGAAAACTGCGAGTAAAAAATTAGTTAGGTTCGACCTTAGCGCTAATGTAGGGAACCATGCTCCGCCCGCTTTTGTAAATAGTTTTAAGAGTCATAAAAAATTAAAGAATGAATGATATATGAGCAAGGATGTAACACTGATTGTATCGTATGATGTATGTATTAATGTATTCAAATGTATATGTATACCTTTTTTTCTGTATTAATATTTTGTTTTTTCTGTTTTATTCAGGTAACCTTGGTGTGCTCTCATTGGACAGCTGTCCCATTCCTGGGAACACCCATTGTTAACCATTTCTAATAAACATTAGTGTTCTTCCTTCCTCAGTTCTAGTGCGTGTGCGTTCCACGAAGATGCAAGAGATTACAAGAATTAAGGAAGACCTCTCTCGTCGCATCATGGCGACAGAAGACCGTGCTATAAGGCACGAACTACGAATGGCCGAGATCGTTTTCGAGGAGTTTGAACAACAGTTCCGACAATACTACATCAGTCGTGAAAATACTCTTCGAAGAGCGGCGCAACGAACCATGATGGTGGCGCACGAGAAGGTGGAGTATCGCACGCCCACCCTGTTCATTGGCGATCGGCAGGTTAGAGATGTTTTTATCTACAACTTGCCTAAAAACAGCAGAAAGGCCACCCTTGATCGACTGCTGCAAGAGAGAGGTCAGACCAACTACGAGATCAAGATGGTCCGTAACAAGAATAATCAAGCGTCTGCGATCCTGGGCTTTTCGGGGTTAGCCCATTGCATCAAATTCCAGGGCGACGTCGTGCTTAATAAAGTTTTTTATGAAACTGTGAGTGCGGAGGGTAGTAAGAGACGAACCCAGTATATTAGGGTAAAGCCACACCAAGAGATTGTGTGTGATGAAGAGGTTAGGCTGAAAACCGACGGCTCGGTAGAGTCGGCCGGTTCGTCTCTTGTGGCTCTCCGCTTTCCGTCCATATTGGGACAAATATTAGAGTTTGCATTTAATGACGACAAGTTGAATTTGTTGAGCGCCCTGGAGGGATGCAGAGAGGTTGGCTACCGCCTGGGTACGCTGGATTTTGACGCAAGCAACGGCAGATACAGCGGCCCTCACGGATGTAAGTACGCCTGGCAAGATGCGGGTGAATTTTATTTCACAAGCATACTCATCAGGGAGCCCATAGGTGTGTGCACCATAGAGCTACTACTACGAATCATCGAGAGGCAAAGAAGAACGGACGGCACGAAGGGTCACCTACGACACCTAGATCTGCGGGGAGTAAAAGCGTCGCCGCAGCTTCTCGATAGGTTCGGCCGGGTTTTCACCGTGAGCAATGTGGTCCTGGGAGCTGCAACGGGATTGCTTGAGGTAGAATTTCCAGAGATGACGAGCCTCAGCGTCCACCAGAACAACCTAATTAGGCTGAAGGCGCTCAGCGGGGCCACACTCAGGAATCTCAGCGTTCTGCGCCTGATCGAATGCAGAGCCCTTGTCATCGAACATTTGTTTGGTTTCTTGCAGGGTAACGAGACACTGGAGGAGTTATACGTCCAGGATTGTAATAATATAGATGAAGAAGTGCATATTTGGCGCCTGCTTGACAGGTTCTACAGCTCAGGTAGCAGAGTGAGAATTTTCCACTTCTCTTATTTCAAGTACCCCACGGAGGAGTTGCCGTTCGTGTACCAACCAAGGCTCGACGAAAACTTCCCCCTGAGGGAGCTGAGCATTGAAGGTAACCAGTACGTCACGCAGAGCCTGTCTCAGGTATTGCAAAGGAGTTTCGTGCTGGACACCCTTAACATCCTGAACGTCACACCTCCGGGACCTTTAAGGTTCACGGACGCAATTAGCCTGCACACGGTAAAAATGCAGTACCATGTGGGGATCCAGCAGTCCCTCTCGTCCTTGGAGGACCATAAGATGACGCAGCTCGTGATCCACAACTCTCTGGGTAAAAATAACAAGAACAATAGGCAGATTGACATCAGTATCGTCCAGAGGATAATACAAAACTACCCGGAGGAGTTCACCTTTACGGCAAGTAAGTGTAAGGTGAGGATCACGAGCGACCTTCGCAGATTCCTGAGAAGCCGCGGAGCAGTTATCTATCAAGAGGATGACTTGCTCCAAATACTGTACGAACAGTACTAAGAAGAAAGAAGAGTTGTGGAACGCACCAAGAGAGACAAACTCAGTGTAGTGAAGTGTGTGAGTGTGCGAGTGCAAGAGTGAATGTGTTATATTTTGTATGACGTGCAATCATGCGTTGCAAGTATTGTATCTTTTTATCTTTTTTTATTATTTTTTTATGCATGTAATCCAACATAAAGTCAGGTATGAAAATTATCAGCGCATCCAGCGCATGCAAGACATGGTTGCACAATGAAGGAGTGTCTATTTTATGTAAACGCGTAAAATATACCCATTATGTAAATAAAAACTATCTATATTTTGTTTTAACAACGCGTTAAGCGTATCTGGATAACGATTTATATAAATGAGTAACATGTATTCTCATGAAATGTTAAATATAAAACTCAACAAGTGATTATGTATCAAAGTATGAGACTGAGCGTATCGAACGCATGTAATTGTAGTATTTTTTGTATAAACTTATTGCACTTAATGTGTATAGGAATATTTAGTGCGAATAGCACGGCAATAATATGTGATTAAACATACAGCCAAACGTAAGTGCAATTAAGCGCAATTCACGTCAAAGTGCGACTAAGCACAGTCTAAAGGTAAAAAGCGCAAATAAGCGCAAACAGAGTTGATGAATAGTAAAGTGCAATTAAGTGCGTAAAAGTATGTAATTGTCAAATCGCAATATGTAAAAATATAATTTTGATATGCAAATGTATGGAGTCAGATGGAAATAAATTATAGTACGCAAGGAATGAGTGGAGTACGTAAGTACAAGCACAAGGCATGTTTAACCAGGATACTGTAAAAATAACTGAAACAATTGTAATAAAACTTTAAAAAAGAGGGGGAGTATTGTGGGGTTACGTATGTGTGAGACAATGTTAGTAACCTATAAGAGTCGTGAGTTACGTATGTGTGTAACAATGTTAGTAACCTATAAGAGGGAAGTTGCGATTCCCCACTATGCGATGCGAGCTAGCGTGTTGGCCTGCGAGCACTCTCTTATTCATTCGATTACCGACTGTATACCTGGCTATAGCAATATACGCTTAACCATACATATCTCTCGTGTAATTATTTCATAACCTCAACTTCCTTGTCCTTCTGTACAACTTCTGTGCCACGGTCTGATAGGAGTCCCAGACCGCCACAGTACTGTACTCGTTAAACTCATGTTCACTGTTTCAACGCGCGCGGGCCATCGCTCGCTGCATGTGAAGTAATCGGGCGCCTACCAGCCGTTGTGTCTCTTTCCTTGCGCCCAGTTGAAGGAGAGTCAAGCCGTTTCCCCGTGACTCTTGTCCAAAACGAGTTTTTTACTGTTATTTAAAACACTGATTGTGAGTGTGGCCTGGTTTACTATAGTAATAACATATTGAATTTGAAAACTTATTATTATTTCAAAATGGCGAGTCATACGGGCCTCTTCTTGAAAAATTATTATTATTCTGATTGTTATTTTTAGTATTATCTCCGAAATTCGCAGCATAATAATTTCGCCTTATATTTCAATTTTCGTCCTTATTTTCTCTAGTCTCCCTATACGCAGCGTTCAACCCCAAATGTCGACCTGCGGCGTCGGATACATTTTCTCTACCTCTTGGTCAAAATGTTGTCCTTCGGCTTACCTCAGCGTTCCAGCAACCAAAAATAACATTCGATTTCATCTATAATTTCTTGAAAAAATATTATGAGAACTTTTGAATGAGATGTAGAAAAGTCTTTTGACATATAGTTCCTGAGATACAAAACTTCAAAAATTTTAATATTTTTTCTCAGGTGAGCTTCAATTTTTGAGCGGTAGTATATATATCTGTTTGTTTCCTGTTCAAAGTTTATCAAGCAAACCATAATTGCATATGATTGAAAATATTATTAAACTTAATTTTATTGAACTATGGAACTAGATAACCGCGCTTAGAGGATCCTCTAATACAGCTGACTGAGGACAACTGAGGCAAGCGACTCATTCGCCTTGTATACCTCATGATACTGTCCTATCTTCTCCAAGAGGACACACTAAATTGGTTTTGGTGCCAAAATTCCGCCCGTCTTCGTGTTTCCGCGAAATGAATTCATGAATAACGGTGCTGTTAAATCCTCAAGTTACTAGATCAGGCTTCGATGGGTTCTGAATTGTGGCTGTGCCAATCTGACATAATTTGACAATAGGACAAGTGTAAATTCCAATGAAAGGCTTGACCTTTGCAACTCGGATCAGGTCGTCGGAGCCCGGGTGGACTGTGATGATGTATCCCAACGGCCATCTTCCGTACCGGAGTAGACTAAGATCTAAGAGCAAGATGAAGTCGTTGATTTTGACACTTTCCTTTAGTCTGTTACATTTTTTTTGTTAGAGAGTATTGAGGTATTACCGCAACCGATGCCATAACTGGTTTCGCATAGCCTCTATAAGATGCCAACAAGACAATGCATTGAGGTTTGGTGCCTTCTGTTCCGGCTCTGGAATTTTATGAAGAGGAAAACCGTGTAGTAGATGCGAGGAGGTGAGAAATTCAAGGTTGTCCGTGACCCCACTGAGTTGACACAAAGGACGAGTATTCATGCAATACTCAATCATAACAATCAAGATGTTTAATTCTTTGAAAGTCAGAATATAGAGACTGATCACCTGCTTAATATGTGACTTGATTGACTTCACTGCTGCCTCCCACAATCCTCCGAAATGTGGGGAATGAATGCAGGGATGAATAGCGATTGCATTCCCTTATTGACTAATGTTGTTGCTACTGTCTTCCGTTGGATTTCTGTAAGAGACTTTTTGCGCGATTGACAAAGGGGCTGAGCCAGTGTACGGGGTCGAATAATTTTGCAATCGTAAAGAGGACTGTCTGCTTATTAATGTGAGTGGAAGCGAACAACGCAGGACTGTGAATTCCATCACCTATCGGATCCCATGAGACTTCTAATACTTGAACCGGACCGTTGTCCACGAAATCCTTTTATTTAGGTTGGAGGTATTTTTTACTGGGAAAGTCCTTCAGCAGGTCAGGCTCATTCAAAACCCACTTGCGAAGCTAGAATCTTCCTGAATTCAGGAGATGGATGAGATGTGTTTTGAGTTCCATCGCCGATGATAGGTCTTCAGCTCTGGTGACCACATCGTTGACTTACCTATCATGACGCACTATTTTCGCTGCACCAGGGTATTTAAGCCCTTCGTTTTGATCTAGTTGTTGTAAGGTGCGAATAACCAAAAATGGAGCGCAAGACAATCCGTAAGATATCATGTGCAATTGGTACGAGTACGTGCCTTTGTGGTCCGAAGCTTGCCAGATGATTCGCTATAAATAAACGTCCTGCTCGTCAATAAAGATCTGTCGGTACATCAGGCAGATATCGCTAGAGAAGGATACGCGATGGAATCTCCATCGTAAAAGAATGTGAGTCAGATCCTTTTGGAGGGTTGGACTGGTAAAAAGAATGTAATTTAACAACGTGCCGGAGGAAGATCTACAAGGGGCATTAAATACAACTCGGAGTTTTTTTTAACATCAGTCTTTTGCCATATTCCGTCGTGAGGTTGGTAGAAAATGGACATTAACGTGTTCGGACCGCGAAATGTCTCAATTCTGCGCACATGTCCAGTCTTTTCATGATCCACCATGAATGCATAATACTCTCTTTAAAATTTAAGATCTTTTAGCGCATGGTGGTTAAATCGATTCGTTTGACACTTGGCATAAGACAGTGTCTCCTTAAGATGTTGGAGTGTACCTGGCTTTATAGGGAGTCGAAACGTGCACCTTCCGTTTGGAGCTTGATAACATCCTTCTTGGTACATTTATTCACATTTTTCATCTTCTTGGCTTGTCAAGAGCACCTCGCCCATTTCTTTAAGTTCCCAAAATTTCCAAAGGAACTCATTGGAATCTCCAATATTTGTGAACACACTCATTTTAGAGCATGATTCAAATTGATAGACACATGTAGCGAAGGAGCAGATTCGATCCGTAGACTTGAAGATGGTCTTGGATTGGGTTTTTGACAAGCCTGCGGCCTGACGCTCGTTTGTTACCTAATCTTGATATCTCTTTTGTCACGTATGCAAGCCTGGAGAAATTACGAAAACTAGTTCAAGGATGGAAGCGTATCATTATTATCCAGGTTATTTTCCCAATCCCTGTAGGTTACTGAATTTAAAGCTCTTTCGCAGAAAAACACAAAAATGTGGTTCCAGTGCTCTACTGGGCAACCTGCATTGCGGAGACTCTCTGTTTCTTGACGGTGTTCAAGATGCTTTGTACTCTACTGAATTTCTCTTTCCTAAGCGTAGGTAGACTTGCAAGCGAGTTTAGGTGACTCGTAACTAAGATAAGTGAATTGTTGTAATGTCTTTGCGAGATTTGCCAGGCTACTTCATAATTTGCTTCAGTGGAAGGTAGACTATCAGTTACTGCCTTCGCAGGTCTACTGATTTAAGATAATAAAGCTTTCACATTGAAGGTATTGCCTCATCCTGATCTGTGAGGGAATAGAAAATGTCCCTGAAAGGTTCCCATTATTCTTGAAGACCTGAGAATTTGGAAATAGATATTTTAGGGATATCGAATCTCGAAGACACCATGACTTTAGAACCTCTTGAAGGTCAAGATTCAAATAGTTGAGCATTATGTGATGACTTTTGTCGAAACTGTCCCACAGATCGCGCAATGATTCGATGTTTGCTAAGACAGCGCCCGTACTCAGCTCCGTTACATTAAAAGAATTGCATTAGAAGTCTGATTAATAATTAATGATTCTGGTGGCTAGGGATTCTTGGCTATCAATGCGATTTATTGCGGGAAGATTTTAACAGTTCTTAGTTGCAAGAATGAAAGAAAGTGGAGATGAGCTGTAGGTTCAGATTTTAAATGTGTGCTCCCACTAAGCCAATCGATAATTGATGAGGCAAGAAAACGAAAAACAAGGAATCAATTGGCAAGTATTTCTCAAACTTCTTTCTTTGTCAGAGAGACTGAACGAAAACAAAATGTGAAAGTTTTCGATGACAAAATCAATGAGTTATACAAGTAATATTTACAGTGTAAAGAGAAACTAAAAACAAAACAAGGAAAGGTGGTTGGTAATAAAGAAAATAAAACTAGATAATCAATATTCGTAATGAGTAAGAAAACGAAAAAAAACGCTGCCAAGTGCTTTGGCGCAATGCTTTCTGATAGAGCTCATTGAGTTAGAGTAATTTAATTTAATTTTCTTAAATGTGATTTTAATGTAAAATTTATATAAATACAATTTCTATTCAAGAAAAATTAGTGAATGTGAGAGAGTGATTAGGAAATAGGAAAAGACACACACACACACACACACACACACACACACACACACACACACAAAATTTCTGGAAACCACTTTTTTCGACTCCCTGACTTCAAATATGTACAAATTAATGAAAACATAGAACAAAATTTTTTCCGTCGATACAATGCTTTCTATGAGAATTCTCATAAGAATTTTGCTTTCTCATTCTATGAGAAAGCAAAACAATGGTAGGAAGTTCACAATAATGGAAATTGATGAGTCAGATAATAAATGTTTAATGAAAAGGGAAAACCGAAGAAACAAGAAATTAAATAAAGGTGGTTCAACAATGAGCTTAATAATTTATTTATAAAGGAAAATAAAGCAAGAAAACAAGGAAAGGAAGTTTACGGCAAATGATCTCTTCCACGATTCTCAATCTCTACCCGGAAACTTTTTGACGGGAAAGAAAGAGCGAACAGGAAAGAAAAAGAGAGCAAGTACGCAAAACAAGGATTAAAACACTGATCAATGGAAGAGAGAAAGAGGAAGTAAGTAACAAGAAACGAAGAAAGAGAATTTTTCGAACCCACGCTTTCTTCGTTCCTCCGCCATCTGGCTTGAAGGACTAGAAATTTTCATTTTCTATTTATAGTTTATTAAGCAAACTGTAATTACATATGATTGAGAGAATTTTAATATCATTAAACTGTGGAACTAGATAATCGCTCTAAGAGGATCCTATAATACGGCTGACTGCAGATTGAACTCAGGCAGGTGACTCACCCGCCTCGTATACCTCATGATACTGTCCTATCCTTTTCAATCAGATGTGCTAAATTGGTGTTAGAACGGACAATATCTATATGTTTTGTATCTGTTAATCAAAACAGAAATATATTTTTGATATTATGCCTGGTCAAAATAATGATTTTTAATAATTTTCAACCTAAATTGTAAGCTTATTAGGGAAAGCTTGTATATTTTTAACACATAAATCTTTTTCTTTCAGAGTAGCTAAAGATGAAAATTACTTTTTTATGACTTAATAGATGCTCCAAAGACTGATTCCATTCATATTCATCCAGCCCATCACTGGTCAATTTTTTTTCTCTTATAAGTGATAAAAATACCATCTAATATGTATATGAAGATAGAATTCACCTCGTAGAACCCTTGAAAAAATGTTTTTCCCTTACTACAGCGTATTTAGTGTTGGGTGTAAAAATGAAAATTAAAAAATTGAAAATAAACATCAATTTGAAAATTGTTATAGCTCCGTCAATTTTTAACCTTTTTGAACATTTTTAATAAAAATTTGCAGAATTTAGTCTAGTTTTAAATGCTGTTTTAAACGTTTTTTTTTAAATATTTTCCAATTCAAAGCATTGATACCATGGCGCATTGTGCCATTTTTCCAACTAGTATGTCTTCTTACAGTTCGTTTGCGCTTTTATTTATCGATGTATCAAAAATATTCACAAAAATCTTGAACATAAACCCCTGATCAAATTTTTTTATTAATTAGAACCTAAGTTATGACGATTTCAAGTTTAAAAAAATGTTCGAATCAAATCAAAACTTATATTGAGATCAAAGAAAGCATGAGCTATTCTTTTTTTTATGATTTTGTTCAAATAAAAATTTCATTTTTGTTATTCATTAAAATTTTCAATTTGTCAAAAGGTGAATTTTTAATAAAGACATTTTTAATGAATAATAAATTTACATGAAAATTGATGAATGAAAACTAATGAATTTACAACCAATTTGAACAAAAAATAGTCCAAATTTAAATGAAACGTTTTAATTTACTTCTTGTGACTTATGTCTCGAAGTTCTAGCAGTGTAGGTTTGGTTTTGTTCACTTTGCCAACAGTGAAATTTTTGAGTACCTTTCGTATTTTTTTTTTTTATATCTTTCGTATTTTTTTACGATTCCAATTTTTTTTGTTACTTGAAAAACTTCTAGCTCATCCTTGCATAACAAGAATGTTAATCGATTGAGTATACTTCGACACATGAGTGGTGAAATCTCCAGCCTTTCTAATAAAATCAGCACTCTTTTTGGACGGATTATGTGTAGTAGCATAGTGTTTAACTACATCCCTAATGCCGTCACAAGCGCCTTAACCATGACCTGCTGCAGGAAAAAGCTATTTTCTGTTTATTTTTTAGTTTTAAAGTTTTTAGAATTGATATCGGTTTTTTAAATGACTTGCAGCTCCATCAGAAATAGTTATTATTTTATCAAGCTCTTGTCAAACGTGTTTTTTTTGAGCAGTTGATAATTAAATTTATAGCCATGAAGGCATGAGGCAAATTATGTTTAATATCGTCAGAGACGATGACATAACTAACTGTCTTATCATTTTCAAAATAGCATACTGATGTGAATATTAATAATTGGCTTTTACTCTAATGGTAGCTTTGAATTTCAATGAAGTAGGACTGTCCAATTTCCTGCGAAATAAACATGAAAAACTAATTGGGATTAAATTTTTTTTGCTAAAAGTTTAACCTCTTCAATTGCAACACGTTGAATTTTATTAACTATATAAGTACTTACAATGAGAGCGTGCTCTCTTAACTCAATCAAGAAATCTTCAATTGTGCTAGTTTTATTCAGTAAGTCTGATTTTTCCCGCACATCGTAAGTTATTTCTTCATATAAATCTTCTTCTGTCAAAAAAATTACTTTTAAATCAAAACTATCTCCAACTGGGCATTCTTTACATTCTCTTAATATACATTTTATATCATCTTCTAAACAAAAAAGTGAAGAATATATTTTCAATTTCAAATCTGCAGTTTCGTGTTTATTCTCATTTTTATATTTATTTAAAACATCCAACATTAATTTTGGGTTCTCGTGATAAACGCAAAGACACGAATTGTTATGTGGATGTCGTATAACCCACTTTACTCTTAAGGCATAGAATGTTTATTTACCGATTTTTCTTTTAATTTCAGGATTTTCATTTATAAACGATTGATATATTTCTTTTATGCTCCGTGTAAGAGAGCTTTTAAGAGCAGGCCGGATTCGCTGTCCTTGTCTAATTAAGATTTTAGTTATTTACTCAAGTATTAATCGATGTATCTGCAAATTAAAGGTTAAGCACAATAGATATTATTATTACAAATATGTATGCACAAGAAAAAAAAAATCTACCGCCTTGTTTTTGAAAAAAGTAAGGAAGGTAAAAATATTATAAACATAAACTTTTACTTCGGCGATCCTTACTTTTTTTAAAAACAAAGCGGTAGAATTTTTTTTTGTGCATAGATGTTCATAATAATAATATCTATTGCGCTTAACCTTTAATTTGAAGATACACCAATTACCACTTGAGTAAATAACAAAAAACTCAATTGTTACTCGGTCGGAATCAGATTCTACTCCGGCCTGACCTTAACTTTTTTTAGTTCTTATACCATTTTCTTCAACAGATATTGTGTATCTTTTATTTGCACTTTAAAATGATCAATTAAAATCATTATCCAAATAATAATCTTTTACTTTCGTTATAATTTTACTATCCAAAGAATGTCCACAATAGTTCTCAGGCTCTTTGTAAATATCTTTATTATTTACCAATAATTTTGCTTGATCAATCATATAAACAGTAACATTTGGTAAAACTGATAATAAACAATTTTTGGGAATGTTGCTTGGTATAAGAGTCAATAACCGCACTTTTCCTAGAAAACTCAAACAATTATCTAAAGCAATTTTAATATTTTTGAGCTATTTATTACATGTTTCACATTTATTATTTTTATTTAATGTGGGCAAATTCGTTATATCGTAGACTTTCTTAATTCTACTTGCTATTTGTAAATCAAATGCATCGTTCATTTACTTTCTTTTTCGAAGAGCATAGGATTTTCGCATATTTATATTGATTTTCTGAGGCATTTTAATTGGTGAAATTTTTAATTCTAAATTACTTGAAGTTTAATTGAACTGTTCCACTACAGCCTAAGTATTAAAACTTCTTCCAAAGATCCAAAGGGCCTTTCTTTCAAATCCTTGCACTTAATCTTAACAATCAGTGATGCCGTTCTTACTAATTAGTTCTTCGACAGAGCTAATAAAAAATGTTTTGTAAGACAATTTTATTTTTGATTACACCTTCTTATATACTTGAATGCGTCCAGTCATCAATAATGTCCGAAAAGGTCAAAAATTGACAGAGCTATAGCAATTTAAAAATTAAGGTTTTTCAGATTTGAGGCAATTTTTTTAGGCTGGTGTTAAATATTCGATTAGTAGATTTATTTACATTTGTTATTTAAGTATGAAGCTTCACTGGAAAGTAGAAAATGAAAAATTATTAACAAAAAAAACCGACTTCAAAAACATTGCACTAAAAAACAACAAATAATATATTATCTTTAGAATTATATGCATATTACGCATATAACACACATATTATAGACTATCTAATTATTTCCAAGAGCATGAACAAATTATTTTTTTATTAGACTACTTACAAAGAAATTAGCTAATAAACAATATATTCATAAAAATATTAGAATTTTTAGAGTCAGTGCAAGCCTGAAAAAATTGCCTTAACAGGCAACAAGAGCATCAACTGCAGCAGATAACCAAGATGCTTCAAAAAAGGTAGATTTGAAAGCAAAAAATATACTGATAAGCTCAACATCAGATAAATAGTTGGAGTACATTAGAGAATGTATAACAACATTTAAAATGTTGAAAAAGCTAGAATGTATATACTGCACAAAATCTACTGCTCTACAGATCATATGTAGAAAGAAATTAGATGTAAAAGTAAAGAATTATGATAAATTTTGATGTAAATTGAAGACTTTTTTGTAGATTTTGAACAAGCCTGTAATAAGTTTAGGGCAGCTTATGGAACTTTAAATGAACAACAAAAAATATAAGATTTATAATAAAAGCACTGTCACCCATTTAAAGCCGTATTGGTGACTTTATAGATGTCATTCCAGAAGAGCAAGGAGCAGCAAAATATGTGAATTTCAAGTTACAAGAAAAAAGTATGACAAAATCTAGAGATTTTAATAAAACAATTCTAATTATAAGCAAGTCAAAAATGCTTATAAACAAATACTTCTGCAATATTTCATCTGAAATTTCAATTTTGAATAAAAATAAACTTGTAATAAATTAAAATAATTATTTGTGATTGAGGTTTTTTTTAAGCTTATAATCAAAGCTCTGAAATAAGAGATAGTAGAACTCTTATTTTTTATTAGAAGCCTACTCATGATTCGTTCAGCGCTAATGGCGCGCTGATTTTTGACTATTTTAAATCAAAACAGCAATATTTCCAGTTCTAATTGACTATTTTGCTTTGAAAAAAATTAATTTCTTCGTTATTTCATAAGGAATAAAAATGATTCAAGAAGATTTATGTGTCTCTTTTAGTTTTTCAGTTATAACAATTAAAACAAATAAATTGTTTATAACAAATTTTCGACCACTTAGATAGAGATCGTCTATCAATATTCGTAATCAGCGACCGAAAATTTATAAAGAAAGCTTTGGTTAGCTCATCAGAATCGAAAAGGTAATGGTGGCTCACTGGGCGACTCGACTATAACATCTTCTCATATTTTGCTGCATTCAAATTACCCTCTATGAAAAACGGACTAATCTATTTATCATTTAGGATTTTAGCCCAAAGCTATAGTTTTTAGAAATATTGGCTTTTGTCTTCCTGCATTTAGTTAAAATTTTGCTAAGCTCAATACCTGTAGTTGTGCATATTTGAAGTCCCATTAAAATACTATGTTGGAGGCAGAATTGGGATTCTCAACAATTCTAGACATAATTTGTTTGCAAAACTCGAAACTTTTATCAGAATCATCTTCATTTAGCTCCTGAACAAGACTAACTTTAAATGAATGGGATTTGTTAGTTTTTAATATTTTTTAAATAGAAAACTTTTTTATTTTATGTTGTTGAGAGGTTTTGCGAATTAAAGTATGCGTATCCTTTGCTAATAATAATTAGATCTAGTTATTTTTCTTCATTTGTTGCAGTAAGCGATTTACCAGATCAAGGACGATCTTTTACACTTTCGTTATCAGTGAACTGTCTGACAGTCCTCAATACTGTAGATTTAGATATTAGAATAAGGCGAAGTCTAAAAGTGTCAATGGAAAGAGTTTTTATATCACCGTGAGATCGTTTAAGTTCACTTCAGCTTCTCATTATCGAATGTGAATTTCTTTCTCTTTCATTGAGACGTTGCGTGTTTATGTGCAGATAATAAATATGCATGACTGTCCTTGAGAAAAAAAACTATAATCATTACTATAATGAATTATAATACATACATGGAAATAAAATATATTTATGATAACAGTATATTATAAGTACTAATTATAGTTGATTATATAATTTTTCCGCTACTATAATGGATGACTTTATCAAACATAATGTTTACTTAATATAGGTCTATAGTTTATCGTTTTAAAGTACATTAAAAGGTTCATGAGTTTAAGGTTTATGGGTTTACGGTTAATTGGTTTATGGTTTCTGGGTTTATGGTTGATAAGTTTATGGTTTATGGGTTTATCGCTTATGAATTCATGGTTTATGGCTTTATGGTTTATGAGTTTATAGTTTATGAGTTTATGGTTTATGGGTTTATAATTTATGGGTTTATGGCTTATGAGTTTATGGTATATGGGTTTATGGTTTATGGGTTATGGGTTTATGGTTTATGGTTTATGGGTTTATGGGTTTATGGTTTATAGGTTTATAGTTTATGGGTCTATGGTTTATGGGTTTATGGGTTTTTAATTTATGGGTTCATAGTTTATGGGTTAATGGTTTATGGGTTTATAATTTATGGGTTTATGGTTTATGGGTTAATGGTTTTTAGGTTTATGGTTTATGTTTTATAGGTGTATGGTTTAACTTTCAGCTCATAAACCATAAACCCATTAACTATAATTTAATAAACTGAAAACCCATAAACCCATTAATCACTAACACACCACTATAAACTTATGAACTATGATTCCATGAACCTATGAACTCATAAACAATAAACCTCTAAACCATTATCCCGTACATTCCTAAACTCATAAATCATAGACCCATAAACCAGTAACCCATAAATCCATGAATCATAAACTTATAACCAATAAACCAATGAACCATCAACTTATAAATCATAAACCCACGAACCATTAGTCCACAAACCATGAACCTATAAACCATAAACCTATGAAAAATGAACTCATGAACTACAAATCTATATATCAGAAAGCCATAAACTTATAAACCATGAACCCAAAGACCCATATACTATAAATCCATGAACTATGAACCCATAAACGATAAGCCGATGAACCATAAACCTATTAGCTATCAACCTATAAACCATAAACCATAAACCCATGAACTATAACCTTATGAACTGTAAACCCATAAACCATAAACATAAACCTATTAATCATAAACCCATTAATTAAGAACCATAAACCATAAAACTATGAAATCATAAACCATAAACTATAAACTTATTAACCTTAAACCTATTAACTAGAAACCCATGAACCATAAACCCATAAACCATAAACCCCTAGACCATAAACCCTTTAACTTGAAAACGATAAACTATAAATTAATTAAACGTATACTCATAAACTTTGAACCCATAAATCAGAAACGCATAAACCATAGACCCATTAACAATAAACTTAGTAACCACTTACTCGAAAACAATAAACTATAAACCCATAAAACATATACTTATAAACCATACACCCATGATCCATAAACCCATATACCATAGACCCATTAACCATTAACCCATAAACTATGAATCCATAGATCATAAACCCATAAACCACAAGCCCATGTACTAATAAATCATAAAATCATATACCATAAAGCTATAAGCCCATAAACCCATACACTCTTTAATCATAAATCTTAAACCCATAAACCTTAAAAAAATATACTATGAACCCATATAAACCGCGACACTATAATCCTATAAACCATAAGCCCATAAACCATTAAGTAAAAAACAATAAACTATAAACTAATAAAACATAAACTTATAAACCATAAACCTTTAGACCATAAACCCATAAACCATAGACGCAAAATCCAAAAACCTCTATGGTATATGAATTTATGGTTTATGGGTTTACTGTTCATGGGTTTGTTGTTTATGGGTTTATAGTTCATGGGTTCATGAGTTTATGATTTATGGATTTATCGTTGATGGCTTTTGAGTTTTTGGTTTTTAGGTTTATGGTTTATGGGTATATAATGTATGGGTTTATGGTTTAGGGGTTTATGGTTTATGGGTTCATGGTTTATGGATTTATGGTTAACGGGTTTATAATTCATGGGTTTATGGTCTATAGGTTTATGGTCTATGGGTCTATGGTCTATGGGTTTATGGTATATGTGTTCATGGTTTTTAGGTTTGTTGTTTATGGCTTTATAGTTCATAGGTTCATGGGTTTATGATTTATGGATTTATCGTTGATGGCTTTTTGGTTTATGGGTTTATGGATTTATTTGTTTATGGGTTCATGGTTTAAGATTTTATGGTATATTCGTTTATGGTTTATGATTTTATGGTTTATAGGTCTTATTGTTTATAAATTTATTGTTTATGGGTTAATGGTTTATAATTTTTTCGTTTATAGGTATTAAGTTTATGGTCTTTGAGGTTTGAGGGTTTATGGATTGATGGGTTTATGGTATATAAGTTTATGGTTTATGGCTTTATGGTTTATAAACTTATGGTTTGTGGGCTTATAGCTTGTGGATTTATGATTTATGGGTTCATGGAATATGAGTTTTTGGGTTTATGGGTTTATGGTTTATGGATTTGTAGTTCATGGGTTTATTGTTTATGAGTTTATGGTTTATGGGTTTATGGTTTATGAATTTAATGTTCAGGAGTTTATGGTTCATGGATTAATGGGTTTCTGGTTTATAAGGTTATGATTTATAGGTTTATAGTTCATGGGTTCATGTTTCATGGGCTTCTAATTTATAAATTGATGGTTTATAAGTTTAGGGTTTCTAGGCTTATGGCCTAGGGGTTCATAGTTTATTGGGGTTCTGGTTGACTGGCTTATGGTTTGTAGGTTTATGATTTATGCGTTTATAATTTATGGTTTATGGTTTTCAGGTTTATGGGTTTATGGTTTATTTGTTCATGATTCATGGGTTTATGGTTTATGGGTGTATGGGTTTATAGTTTATGGGTTTGTGGTCAATGGGTTTATAGTTCAGTGGTTTATTGTTAATGGATTATATATTATAGGTACATGGTTCAAAAGTTACGGGTCAATGGTTTCTGAGTTAATTGTTTATGGGTTGTGGGTTTATAGTTTTATGGATTCTGGGTTGAGGTTTATGGGTTTATGATTCATTGTTTATGGGTGTACCGGTTTATGATTTATGGGTTTATGGTTGAAAAGTTTATGGTTTTTGGGTTTATGGTTCATTGTTTAATGGTTTATAGGTTTATGAGTAAATGATTTATAAATTTATAGTTTATGGGTTATGGTTAATGGGTTTATGAGTTTATAATAAATGGGTCTATGGTTTGTCGGTTTATGGTTCATGGGTTTATGGTTCATAAACTTATGGTTCGTCGGCTTATGGTTTGCGAGTTTAAGGTTTATGCGTTTTAAGTATATAGGTCTATGGTTTATGGGTTTATGGTTTAGTAACCTATGGTTTAGTAACTTATGGTGGGCCAATGTTTTGCGGGTTCGTGGTTTCACAGGTTCATGGTCTATGGATTTATGGTTTGTGGGTTTATTGCTTATGGTTTCATGGTTTACGGGTTCATGGTTTATAAATTCATGGTTTATGGGTTAAGAGGTTGATGGTTCATCGGATTATCATTTATGGGTTTATAATTTATAGGTCCCATTGTTGATGAGTTCACAGCTTTTGTGTTAATGGTCTATGGGTTTATAATTCATGAGTTTATTGATTATTAGTTTATAGTTTATAGATACATGGTTCATTGGTTTATGGTTTTTTTGTTAATAAGTGTATGGTTTATGGATCGTTAGTTTATAGTTGATGATTTAATCGTTTATTAATTATTGGCTCATGGTTCAATAATAATGGGTTTATGATTTATGGGTTTATTGTTATTGGGCTTATGATTCATGGCTTTATGTTTTATGGGTTTATGGGTTGACGGTTCATGAGTATATGAGTTTCTGGTTTATACGTTCATGGTTTACAGGTCTCATTGTTTATGAGTTTATTATTCATGGGTTCATGGTTCATGGGCTTCTGGGTTTATGGTTGATGGAATTATGGTTTATGGGTTTATGGTTATTGGGTTAATGGTTCATGGGTTCATGGTATATTTGCGTATAGTTTATGGGTTTATGGTTAATCGGATTATGGTTAATAGGTTTAAGGTTTATAGGTTTATGGTCTATGGGTTTATGGTTTATGGGTTTATTGTTGATGGGTTTATGGTTTATATGTTAAGTCCTGGCTTGCACCAGGACGAAATAAAAGTGTATGATTTTATTATGTTGAATATTTTTGTATGATTTTAAATATAAAATTGAATTACTTATTTAATTATAATTATGAAAGATAAATATATGTATAATCTAGTGGTGAATTGAACTCCACCAATATTTAATTGAGTAAACTGTTTCTCACAATTGAAATATATTAAAGAATATTTATTTAGAGTATTTGAATAGAGAATATATAAATTGAATATTCTTACCTTGATAAATTCAAGTAGATGAAGCCTGAATATAGACAGACAAAGAATAGATATAGGCACGATTTAAAATAAGACTCGAGTCGAATATAAGAAACTTTTAACATATTTATTGACACTTGTAAAAATAATTAATATTGAATACAATAACTGAATTAGAATTTAAATTTGAATTACAGGATTTACGACTTGGTACCAACGATGATCCTGGGGTAGTGCCTACTGCCGTCAATTTCAGTCGGCTTTTATAATTTTTTTATCTTTAGCATAATTTTATTTGGTAAAAAGTGGATCTTGTTCTTCTTATAAATAATTTCCAGATGTAAGTTTAGTTTTGTAATTTTGAATCGAAGAATTTTGTTTGCTCAATATCAAATTTAAGTTTCTTTACTGCTTAGGTTAACACATTCTTTTATTGTTCGATGACCGTTTAATTAGTTCATCAATATCATATTAATAAAAAGATATTTTAAAAATTGTAAATTAAAAAGTAATATAAAAGATACGTTATGACGTAACATATATACTTAATTGTAATGGATTATTGTTTATAAGTTAGTGGTTCATATATTATAGGTTTATGGTTCGAAAATTATGGGTTTATGGTTTAAGGGTTAGTTCTTTATGGGTTTATAGTTTATGAGTTTATCGTTTGCTGGGTTTATGGTTTAAGGCTTAATTGTTAGTGAATATATAATTTATGGTTAATGGATTTATTTTTAATGAGTATATGGTTTATGGTTTAATGGGTGTATATGGTTTCATGGTTTATGGATTTACGATATTTTGGTTTATGGTTAATGGGTTCATGATTTATGGGTTTATGGTTTATAGGTTTATGATTTATGGTATTATGGTTTATGAGTTCATCGTTTGTGGGTTTATGGTTTATGGTTTATGGGTTTATGGTATATAGTTATATGGTGTATGAGCTTATGGCTTTATGATTTTATGGTCTATAGGTTTATGAATATATGGATTTATGGCTTATAGGTTTATTGTCTATGAGTTCATGGGTTTATGGAATCACGGTTTATGGGTCTATGGTCTATGGGTTCTTGGTTTTATGGGGCTACAGTTTATGGTTTAACTTTCTATGGTTTTATGGTTTATGGGTTTATGGTTGATGAGTTTAAGATTTATAGATTTATTGTTAATGGGTGATTGTTCATGTGTTTAGGGTTTATGATTTTGTAGTTTTTGGGTTTATAGTTTATAAGTTTATAATTTGTGGGTTTATGGTTCAATAGCTTATGCTTTATTGTTATGGGTCTATCGGTTGACGGTTCATTGATTTATGGCTAATGGGTTCATGATTCATGGGTCAATGGTTTGCGATTTATGGTTTTGTGGTTTATGGTTTATGGGTCTATGGTTAATGGGTTTACGGTTCATGGGTTTATGGTTTATGGGTTCATAATTTACGAATTTACAGTTTATGGGTTCATGATTTACGAATTTACAGTTTATGGTTTCATGGTTTAGGGGTTTATGGCTTCATGGTTTATAGGTTCATGGTTTATAGGTCTTATTGTTTATAAGTTTATTGCTTATGGGTGAATGGCTTATAAATTTATGGTTTTAAGCTCCATGGTACATGATTTTATGGTTTATGGATAATTAGGTTAATAGGTCAATGTTTCATGGGTAGATAATGTTTCATGGGTCTATGATTCATGGAATTATGGTCCATGGGTTTACGGTTCATGGGTTTATGGCTTATTGTTTCATAGATTTATGGGTTATTGCTTTATGTATCTATAGTTTATGAATTAATGATACATCAGTTTATGGTTTATCGGTCTATGGTTTATAGTTTATGGTTGATAGTCTCATGGTTTATGAGTTTATTGTTTATGGGTTAATGGTCTATTTTGTATGGCTTTATGGTTTATAAATTATAAGTTTATGTTTCATAAATTATTATTTTATGGTTTATAGGTTCATAAGTTTATGGGTTTATGGGTTTATGATTTATGAGTTCATGATTTATTGGTCTATAGTTCGTGATTTATGGTTCATGGGTTAATAGGTTTATGGTTTATTAGTTCATAATTTATGGGTTTATGGTTTATTATTTATGGTTTATGGGTTTATGGTTTATTATTTATGGTTTATGGGTTCATGGTTTATGAGTTTATAGTTTTCAGATTTATGGTTGATATGTTTATGGCTCATTAATTTATGGTTAGTAGATTTATGGTTTACTGGTTTATAGTTAACAAGACCTTTCTCAACAAGGGAACCTACAAACCATGGAGTTATAAGTTATAAACCTATAAACCATAAAGTTTTATATCATGAAGCTGTGAATCATAAACAGATAAACCAGAATCTCATTAACTATAATTTCATGAACTATAAACTATAATGCATATAGCATAAACCACTGAACCTTACATTCTCAAACCATGAACCTATAAATTGTAAATCTATAAATCATAAACCAATGAATTATGAACTTTGGACCTATGAAACATAAACTCATAAACCATAAACTCATTACCTATAAACTCATCGACCATGAACCCATGAACCATATACTTATAGACCTTAAACTTATAAATCATTAATGAACTCATAACTTATTTACTAAAACACCCATAAACCATGAACCATAATCTCATAAACCATAAACACATAATTCATTAACCTATAAACCATGGACCCATAAACAATAAACCCATATACCATAAATCCATAAACCCATAAACTATCAATTCATAAACCATAAAACCATTAATCCATGAACCATCAACCCATAATCTATCAATCTATAAACCATGAAACCATTAATTCATAAACCATAAAACTATTAATTCATGAACCATGAACCCATTAACGATAAATGTATAAATCATAAATTATAAGATCATGGACGATAAACTCATAAACTATAAACTTATGAACTATAAACCCATAAACTATTAACCCATAATCCATAAACCATGAAATCATAAACCCATAAATCACAAACCATAAGCCCATATAAACTATAAACCGATAGACCACTAACACGTAAATTATAGACCCGTACACCATAAACTTATGAACAATAAGCCCATAACTCATAAACCATAAACCATAAACCTATAAACCATAAGCCCATAAATCATAAACTCACCAACCATAAACCCATAAACTATGAACCATGAAAACATTAACCAAGAACCCAAAAAACTTAAACCTATCGAAGATAAACTCATGAACCATGAACTCATAAACCATACACCCACAAAAGATAAACACATAAACCATAAATCTATAAACCATAAATCTATAAACCATAAACCCTTACACCATAAACCCATAAATTATAAGCCCATAAACCATATGCAAATCTACCATAAACCTATAAACCCAAAAAGTATTTACCCATAAACCATAAACCCATAAACCGTAAAACCATCAACCATGGACCCATAAACCATAAACCCTAAACCCACAAACCATCAATCTATGAAACATTAACCCATGAAACATTAACCCATGAAACATAAACCCATTGACCATAAACCAATGAATCATAAACCGATAGACCCATAACTATAAATCATAAACTATTGAACCATAAACCCACGAATTATAAACTCATAAACCATAAACCCAGGAACCATAAAATCATAAACCCTGAACACATAAACGATCACCCACTAACAATAAATCTATAAATCATAAACTTATCAACCGTGAACCCATAAACCATAAACCCATAGGTTATTTAACCAGAAACTATAGCCCCATAAAACCAAAATCCCATAAATTATAGACTTATGAACCATTATTCCATAAGCCCACGAACTTATACACAATAAGCCTATAAACCATATATCCATATACCATACACCCATAATCCATAAATCTTAAACCGACAAACCATAACCTCAAAAACCATAGGCCCATAACTCATGAACTATAAACCCTTAACATTATCCATGAACCATTAACCCATAAACCTTAAACTTACTAACTATATACCCATAAACCATGAACTCATGAACCATGAACCCATAAGCCATAAACGAATATACCATAAACCCATAAACTATAAATTCATAAACCATAAACCTATAAACTATCAATCTATGAACCGAAAAACCTTTAATCCATAAACCCTCAACCCATAATCTATCAATCTATAAATCATAAAACTATTAATCTAAGAACCATGAACCCATAAACCATAAACCTATAAACCAGGAACCCATAAACCATGAACCCATAAACTATAAACCCATTAACCTTAAACCTACTAACTATAAACCCATAAACCACAAACTCATGAAATATAAACCCATCAGCCATGAACAAATATACCATAAACCTATAAACTATAAATCCATAAACCCATAAACTATAAATCCATAAACCCATAAACCATAAGCCCATTACCATAAACTATAAACTATTAATCCGTGAACCATAAAACCATTAATCCATGAACCATCAACCCATAATCTATCATTCTATAAACCATAAAATTATTAATCTATGAACCATGAACCCACAAACCATAAACTATAAACCCATAAACCTTAAACCTACTAACTATAAACCCATAAACCATAAACTCATGAACTATAAACCCATAAACCATGAACAAATATTCCATAAACCCATAAACTATAAATCTATAAATCATGAACCAATAAACTTATAAACCATAAACCTATAAACTATCAATCTATGAACCATAAAACCAATAATCCATGATCTATCAACCCATAATCTACCAATCTATAGACTATAAAACCATTAATCTATGAACCATGAACCCATAAACTATAAATCTATAAATCATAAATTATGAGCCCATAGACGACAAACTCATAAACTATATCTTTATAAACCATAGACCCATTAACCCAAAATCCATAAGCCCATAATCTATTAACTAAAAACCCATTACCCATTAATCCATAAAGCCTAAACCCATAAACCATTAACTTATAAACCCATAAACCACGAACCTATAAACCATAAACCATCACCCATTAATCCATAGAGCCTAAACCCATAAACCATTAACTCATAAACCCATAAACCACGAACCTATAAACCATAAACCATAAACCCTTAAAGCATAAACCCTTAAAGCATAAACCCATAAATCTTAAACTTTCCAATCTTAAACCCATAAACCATAAACTCATAATCCATGAACCCATAAACCATATACAAACATACCATAAACCTATAAACCCAAAAAGCATTTACGTATAAAGTATAAATCAATCAATCATGCACCCATAAGCCCATAAACCTATAAACTATAAATTTAAAAATTATAAAACCCTTGTCCATGAACCATTAACCCATAAACTATAAATCCATAAATCATAAACTATAGACCCATAGACCATAAACCCATAAACTAGAAATTCATAAACCATAGACCCATAAACTATAAACTCATGAACTATAAGCCCATAACCTATGAACCATAAACTCATAAATCCATAAACCATAAACTATAAGCCCATAAACCATAAACTATAAACTTATAAATCATAAACCTATAAACCATAAACCCATAAACCAGAAGCCCATTACCATAAATTATAAACTATCAATCCGTGAACCATAAAACCATTAATCCATGAACCATCAACTCATAATCTATCAATCTATAAACCATAAAATTATTAATCTATGTACCATGAACCCACAAACCATAAACTATAAACCCATAAACCTTAAACCTACTAACTATGAACCCATAAACCATAAACTCATGAACCATAAACCCATAAACCATGAACAAATATACTATAAACCCATAAACTATAAATCCATAAATCATGAACCAATAAACTTATAAACCATAAACCTATAAACTATCAATCTATGAACCATAAAACCAATAATCCATGATCTATCAACCCATAATCTATCAATCTATAGACTATAAAACCATTAATCTATGAACCATAAACCAAAAATCTATAAATCATAAATTATAAGCCCATAGACGATAAACTCATAAACTATAAATTTATGAACCATAGACCCGTCAACCCAAAATCCATAAGCCCATAATCTATTAACTAAAAACCCATTACCCAATAATCCATAGAGCCTAAACCCATAAACCATTAACTTATAAACCCAAAACCATTACCCATTAATCCATAGAGCCTAAACCCATAAACCATTAACTAATAAACCCATAAACCACGAACCTATAAACCATAAACCATAATCCCTTAAAGCATAAACCCATAAATCTTAAACCTTCCAATCTTAAACCCATAAACCATAAACTCATAATCCATAAACCCATAAACCATATACAAACATACCATAAACCTATAAACCCAAAAAGCATTTGCGTATAAAGTATAAATCAATCAATCATAAACCCATAAGCCCATAAACCTATGAACTATAAATTTAAAAATTATAAAACCCTTATCCAAGAACCATTAACCCATAAACTATAAATCCATAAATCATAAACTGTAGACCCATAGACCATAAACCCATAAACTAAAAATTCATAATCCATAGACTCATAAACTATAAACTCATGAACTATAAGCCCATAACCTATAAACCATAAACTCATAAATCCATAAACCATAAACTATAAGCCCATAAACCATAAACTATAAACTTATAAACCATAAACCTATAAACCATAAACCCATAAACCAGAAGCCCATTACCATAAATTATAAACTATCAATCCGTGAACCATAAAACCATTAATCCATGAACCATCAACTCATAATCTATCAATCTATAAACCCCAAAATTATTAATCTATGAACCATGAACCCACAAACCATAAACTATAAACCCATAAACCTTAAACCTACTAACTATGAACCCATAAACCATAAACTCATGAACCATAAACCCATAAACCATGAACAAATATACTATAAACCCATAAACTATAAATCCATAAATCATGAACCAATAAACTTATAAACCATAAACCTATAAACTATCAATCTATGAACCATAAAACCAATAATCCATGATCTATCAACTCATAATCTACCAATCTATAGACTATAAAACCATTAATCTATGAACCATGAACCCATAAACTATAAGTCTATAAATCATAAATTATGAGCCCATAGACGACAAACTCATAAACTATATATTTATGAACCATAGACCCATTAACCCAAAATCCATAAGCCCATAATCTATTAACTAAAAACCCATTACCCAATAATCCGTAGAGCCTAAACCCATAAACCACTAACTTATAAACCCATAAACCACGAACCTATAAACCATAAACCATCACCCATTAATCCATAGAGCCTAAACCCATAAACCATTAACTCATAAACCCATAAACCACGAACCTATAAACCATAAACCATAAACCCTTAAAGCATAAACCCTTAAAGCATAAACCCATAAATCTTAAACTTTCCAATTTTAAACCCATAAACCATAAACTCATAATCCATGAACCCATAAACCATATACAAACATACCATAAACCTATAAACCCAAAAAGCATTTACGTATAAAGTATAAATCAATCAATCATGCACCCATAAGCCCATAAACCTATGAACTATAAATTTAAAAATTATAAAACCCTTATCCATGAACCATTAACCCATAAACTATAAATCCATAAATCATAAACTATAGACCCATAGACCATAAACACATAAACTAGAAATTCATAAACCATAGACCCATAAACTATAAACTCATGAACTATAAGCCCATAACCTATAAACCATAAACTCATAAATCCATAAACCATAAACTATAAGCCCATAAACCATAAACTATAAACTTATAAACCATAAACCTATAAACCATAAACCCATAAACCAGAAGCCCATTACCATAAATTATAAACTATCAATCCGTGAACCATAAAACCATTAATCCATGAACCATCAACTCATAATCTATCAATCTATAAACCATAAAATTATTAATCTATGAACCATGAATCCACAAACCATAAACTATAAACCCATAAACCTTAAACCTACTAACTATGAACCCATAAACCATAAACTCATGAATCATAAACCCATGAACCATGAACAAATATACTATAAACCCATAAACTATAAATCCATAAATCATGAACCAATAAACTTATAAACCATAAACCTATAAACTATCAATCTATGAACCATAAAATCAATAATCCATGATCTATCAACCCATAATCTATCAATCTATAGACTATAAAATCATTAATCTATGAACCATAAACCATAAATCTATAAATCATAAATTATAAGCCCATAGACGATAAACTCATAAACTATAAATTTATGAACCATAGACCCGTCAACCCAAAATCCATAAGCCCATATTCTATTAACTAAAAACCCATTACCCAATAATCCATAGAGCCTAAACCCATAAACCATTAACTTATAAACCCATAAACCACGAACCTATAAACACAAAACCATCACCCATTAATCCATAGAGCCTAAACCCATAAACCATTAACTAATAAACCCATAAACCACGAACCTATAAACCATAAACCATAATCCCTTAAAGCATAAACCCATAAATCTTAAACCTTCCAATCTTAAACCCATAAACCATAAACTCATAATCCATAAACCCATAAACCATATACAAACATACCATAAACCTATAAACCCAAAAAGCATTTACGTATAAAGTATAAATCAATCAATCATGCACCCATAAGCCCATAAACCTATGAACTATAAATTTAAAAATTATAAAACCCTTATCCAAGAACCATTAACCCATAAACTATAAATCCATAAATCATAAACTATAGACCCATAGACCATAAACCCATAAACTAGAAATTCATAAACCATAGACCCATAAACTATAAACTCATGAACTATAAGCCCATAACCTATAAACTATGAACTCATAAATCCATAAACCATAAACTATAAGCCCATAAACCATAAACTATAAACTTATAAACCATAAACCTATAAACCATAAACCCATAAACCCCCTAGCCTGAGAAGTAGAATAGATATAGATATAGATATTTATTTATTTTGTAATAAGAGTACAAAAAGGCGTGTAATACATGAAATAGTAAGTAATAATTCTATAAAAAGTATTGCACATAATAAGATAAGATATCACAGTCAATGATTAAAACTAATATATAATACTGTATCAGTAAGTCACCATGTAAAAGTGATATCACAGACTATTCTAAATACACGCAGAAAACATAAATTACAATAAAAAACAGTCTTAAATATCTATCAGTCATTGAATTGAAATACATAATTTAAAAGTGGAATCACTATCATGACATCAATAAAAATAAAATTGGACAATACTATAAAAATAAAATTGAACAATACAATAACAAAATAATAGTAAATAATTAAAAAATAAAATAATAATTACATTTAAAAACAATACCGAAGATGAAGGAGGAGGTTAGGATAGAATGATATATTTCTATCCTAACCTCCTCCAAAGTAACCTCATTAAACCTGAATAAAGGCTTATAAGCCTCATCTACATTAATAGTATTCACATACTCAGAAACAGAAGGGGCAAGTGGATCAAACGCAATCCCATCAAAATAACGATTAAGCTCATTTATAGGAAATAAATATCGCGAGTTATTATCAGTAGAACATATACCAAGGTTCCTAAGCTCTCTCCAGATCTGTCGCGAGTCCGACAATCTAGCCCAGCTTGGTCTCAGTTACAGCTATAACATGGAAGTAAGGGCGAGAAGCCAGAAAGAGTCTCATCATCTCAATGTATGCTCTAATAGAGTTAGCATTGAATTGACAAACTCTGAGACCAACTTTTGCAGTGAAATGATTATTAATGAGTGATGAAGCAGGGTTATAAGTAGAGAGTGATGTATTAGAGAGGAGTGGGGGAGAGAATAAACTTACCCCAGTACTAAAAGCTACGGTGCTGGACTGACGCCGACCAGCATCACCTTGGCTAAGAAAGCATCTAGGTCCTTGACAGAAGCAACTTGCGTAGAAGCATCCTCATTCTTCCTTCTCACAAAAATTCTTCCATTCTTCACGAATAAAAGAAAATTTTGTTTCTTGTCCTTCGCTTTTGTTAGCAATTTCAACTCCAGCTAATGCAGTGAGGAAGGAAGGAATTCGTTGATGTTGATTAACGAAGGCAAAAGAGCAGTGACGCATTTAGCTCCAGAGAGAAGATTCTCATTAACCTGAGAAGTATGAAGTCTCCTAGCCTTAATCTTAGCAGCTATAACCCCACGTGCTAGTGCAGGACTCTTCATTGTTATAAGCAGTGGCACAGTTGAGAAGCGGCGATCACGCTGCCGTGTTGATGGGGACATTACTTGAGATGATGTACCAGCATGAATAACAGCAGTAGTAGAAGAAGTTGAGATGAAAGAGTCAGAAACCGAACGTCTTAGTGGCCGAACAGAATCTATATCCTCAATTGAGAAACTAGCATCCAAAATAGAAAAGATAGCAGATACACCTGCCTTAACATTAGAAAATTCCGATGGCACAAGACCACTCAGTACTAAGTCAGAAACCCTTTCAATACGAAGCTGCAGTGCTTTCAAAGCATCACATCACTGTGATAGAGTTCTAAGATGATCCATATTAATAGCAGAGTCTGTTCCAGATATTGTTGTATTGGTAGTAGTAGCAAGCACACTCTCAACTCTCGCCTTCAGCTCTTGTTCGCGACAGACCTGGTCAAGTCTGGCTTCATTCTTAGTAATTCGCTCGTCAAATGCAGTAGAAAGTGCACTAACTCTTGACTCAAGAACAGAAAATTTATGAGATAGCATAGTAAGCAGACTGCTCACATTGGAAACAGAGGATTTTATTGAGTCCAATTTATCCAGCTTACCCATCTTCTCAAGTATCGTAGTAAGAATATCATTAAATTGCTGCATATCAATCTAAATAAATAGAATGAATTATCAAAATTCAAGAAATCCAGGAAAACGCAATTGTAGCGCTCAAAGAAACAGTAGTGATGTAGTATTAAATATGCTACTGGAGTAGCAGCATAACATGTATGCTATGAAGTTGTTGATCCTTCAATAACTAAGTAAATAGTTCCCAGTAAGTGGAGAAACAGCATAATAATACAGATCTGAATTTCACGTAGTTAATAAGTTATAATAATGACAAGTGGAAAAGCACCTTGGAAGAGAGAGAGAGAGAAGGAGAGCATACACACCTACATTTAAAAACAATGATTTAAAGAATTTCAAATTGGAAAATTGTCATATATATATATATATATATATATATATATATATATATATATATATATATATATATATATATATATATATATATATATATATATATATATATATATCGCCCATTCCCTGTCAAATCGAAGGACAAAAATTTTTTTTTGCTTAATATTAGTAAAATGGTTCTTTTTCATATTATGGACCAATGTTAACAGAATTTTTATAGATCTCTTTAGTACATATTTTTAGAGCTACAAAGCTTTAAAGTTGAGCTAAAATCATATTTTTAACATTTTTTACCAATTTTAGGCTTAAATTACTCAGTTGGGTTGCGTTTTGAGAATATATTACTAAGAAACTTATTATTCAAAATATTCTAGATTTTAAGAAAAAAGTAATTCATAAGTGCTAATGTAGCCATTCATTGAGCTAAAGTCATTTAAAACATTGAAATATCACTTTTTAAGGTTTCAAAGCATGATCTTATGTCCAAAAAACTCATCGAAGCAGGTAATATATGTATAAATATCGCCTAAAAATTTCAGAGTGGACATCTTTGGCGATTCCTCGAAAAAAATAAAAATGTAATTGAAAATAATGAAAAATGTGATTTTCAGCTGAATTTCTTCAGTTTTAAACTTGAAATTATTTTAAAATAATTTGCAAAACGATACTACACAAGTTGTATTAAAATTAGTTGATTAACTTTTTTTTATAGAATTGATCATTCAATTTCGGAATTATCAAAATCTGTGTTACTGTGAAGTGGGATAAAAGTTGAAAATAAATAAATTGATTTTATGTGTCTATTTATGAAATCATCGTATCAATGATAAGTTAAAAAAAACTTATGATAGTTTAAGAAAGTGCATTTCCATGTTTTTAGTATACATCTATTGTAATTTGAGTAAAAATAATTTTGAAGGCTCCTAAGTTTTTTTACATGATTATATTCAATTATTGCTGTCACATAATTGGATAAATTTAAATCAAAATAAAAATCAATTTTTATAAAATGAGAATATTATTTACCAATGAGAATATAATAAGCTACTCTAAAAAAATACAGCAAGAATTAGAATCAATCATTTTCTGAACTTAAGAATATAGATCAATGGGTACTTTAATTTCAACAAGTCTCGAAAAATAAAATTGAAGTCAGTGTCTATCATCCGCTTAGTCTATAAAAGAATATGATCATTTACCTGTTATTCACATGTATATTATTCATTTGTACTGTTATAAATAGAATGCTAACTCACCTTCAATTATACTATTTATAACTTGTAATAAAAAAAAGTTATTACAAAGTATCAACTATTACTTCAAACAAATCTGTCAGGATATACATTCATACATGTTTGAAAGTACCCTGTTGAAAAAATTCATAGGAATTTTTTTATGAATTTTCGATCTAAATTTCTTATATGAATTTTTAATATATTCAATATATATTTTTGTTTCATTTTTTTTTATATTAAAAAATTCATATGAACAATTGCAGGTTGGATTTTAAAATTTTTTTATACTATTCCCATATGAAAATAATGAGATGATCACCATGATTATTATTTATTTAGATTTTTTATATGAATTTTTTAATGTATAAAAATGAAACAAAAATGCATATTGACTATATGAATAATTCATATGAAAAATTTATATTGAAAATTCATATAAAAATTCATATGAATTTTTTCAACAGGGTATCGAGTTCCACAAAGCTTTCAAGCTCACTTGGATTTGTGAGCCTCAGTTTTTCACAGAAATTGTAATTCACATAATAAACAATACCTATTAATGATTCATGTAACTAAAAAATAATATAAAAAGTTTCTAACACCATAATAATGTTTGAATACGAAAATTGATTCATACTTTTTCATTTTTAATGCAAAATTAAGAAAAAGCCTTAAGCGATCCTATTTATCTTCAAAATATGATTATATTGCACTTAATAAATACTAAACAAACATCAATAACACTTAAATATAAAGAAACACGTAAAAATAAAGAAATGATTAATTGTGAATTAAAAAGAAAACTATCAAAGCTCTTTCTGCACAGTGCTGTACAATAATGTCTCTTTTTTTTAAAACTGAATATTGAAATTGAAAACATTTATATTTTTCGTATATATATGTAAGTAGTAGTATTTTTCCAATATAATGGCATCCTTTAATCTCTTATCTGTTGATATTCAAGTGATGATACTTAAGTTCCAAGTTATACTGAATATTTAAGTCACGACTATGAATGCGAGCCTTGGGCCGTGATCAGATGATGAAGAATAGATATGCAGAGTAGAGCTTTGGTAATGGAAATAACCAATGATAGTGATTCTGCGACTTTCTATTCTGCAAGCCTTTGTGTGCCCTGCTCACATGATGCGGAATAAAAGTAGAGAGATATGTCATAGAAAATCATTCGACGACATGGAGTGGGGGTTATAATAATAAAATAATATTTCATAAAAATATTCTCATTATAAAAAAAAAATTAAAATAGAAAATATTTATATTCCATTTATATTCAAAATAGTCAGGAGGGAATGCATAGCAAACACGTTTTATCTATATCTCTCATGTTTCTCGTTTGTTTATTTAATTATTCTTACATAATTAAGTGCAAATAAATTTATAAAGAATCGCTTACATTATTCTTAACTATTATTATATATCATATTTTTAATTTTTTCAAGTATTTTAAAGAATAATTTGTGCTCCGTTTTTGCACGTAGCATTTAACCTACAAAAAATAGAAAAAAGAAAGAAAGGAGAGTAGAAAAGTATAGCTGTGTAAATTGCCCTACTTTAAATACTGAAATTTTTATTGTCAGGTTTAAAGAAGTCTCAGACTACTGTTTTTTCTGTTGATTATAGTCAGGTCAACTTAAGAATGAATAACAATCAATTATCATAATTGCTAGATGGAAAGTTTTTGATTGGACGTGTCTATTTTTCTCCATCAGATAAAGTGTCTATAAAGCTTATTAAAAAAAGATTGAAGAGTTAAATTTTAGATACCCTGATCATGAAATAATCATAGTTTATGACTCTAATTTACCAAACATGATATGGATTGATGATCCTTTATATGTCAGATTTTCTTCAGAGATAAATTTATGCAGATTAGGTAAGACAGATGTGGTGTATGGAACCTACTCTCAAGTAGATTATGAACAAGTGTATCCTGTGTTGGATTCTAAGGGTTATTGTCTGGATTCGTTATTTGCTCCAAGAGGATGTGTTGCACGACAAATGTTCAATGACTTTTTCATGAAAACTAATAAACATCACTTAGCGCAACTGTTTAGTATTTCATCACCAAATACGCGTCAGTTTTGTAATAGATTTGATAATGTTATTTTGCATTTCAATTTTTTTAAATGAAATTCAAAAATTAAAATTCCTTTTTCAATAAAACAAATTTAAAAAATGTTTTTAATGATATTTATATAGATGTAAATGTTGATAAGTTTTATAATAAAATAAATAAAGTTTTATATATAAATGTTTCTCATTTTATGAACCTTCCCAATAAGTAACTGCATTGGTATGATAACAGATTGGATGCCATTAGATTGGAAAAATACTATTATTTTTGGAAAAATATAAATGTCTTCGATTTAAATATTCAGTTTAAAAAAAAGAGACATTATTGTACAGCACTGTGCAGAAAGGGCTTTGATGGTTTACTTTTTAATTCACAAATGATCATTTCTATATTTTTACAAGTGTTATTGATGTTTGTTCAGTATTTATTAATTGGAATATAACCATATTTTGAAGATAAATAGGATCGCTTAAGGCTTTCTCTCAATTTTGCATTTAAAATGGAGAAGTATGAATCAATTTACGTATTCAAATAGTATTACGGTATTAGAAACTTTCTATATTATTTTTCAGCTACATAAATCATTAATAGGTATTGTTTATTATGTAATTGATAATGTCTGTAAAATTTCTAGGTTTAGAAATCTAAGTGAGCTTGGAAGCCTTGTGGAACTCGATACCCTGTTGGGAAAATTCATATGAATTTTTATATGAATTTTCAATATAAATTTTTCATATGAATTTTCAATATAAATTTTTTATATGAATTTTCAATATAAATTTTTCATATGAATTTTCAATATAAATTTTTTATATGAATTTTCAATATAAATTTTTCATATGAATTTTCAATATAAATTTTTCATATGAATTATTCATATATTGAATATGCATTTTCGTTTCATTTTTATACATTAAAAAATTTATATGAAAAATTCAAATGAATAATAATCATGGTGATCATCGCATTATTTTTATACGGGAATAGTATAAAAAAAAACTTCAAAATCAACAAGGTACTTTAAAACATGTATGAATGTATATCCCGACAGATTTGTTTGAAGTGATAGTTGATACTTTGTAATAATTTTTTTTTTATAAATTTACTTAATTATACTATTTATTACAAGTTATCAATAGTATAATTAAGGGTGAGTGAGCATTTTATTTATAACAGTACAGATGAATAACATAAATGTGAATAACAGGTAAATGATCATATTCTTTTATAGACTTAGCGGATGATAGACACTGACTTGAATTTTATTTCTCGAGACTTGTTGAAATTAAAGTACCCATCGATCTATATTCTTAAGATCAATTTTAGAAAATGGTTGATTCTAATTCTTGCTGTATTTTTTTAGAGTAGCTTATTATATTCTTATTGGTAAATAATATTCTTATTTTATGAAAATTGATTTTAATTTTGATTCGAATTTATCCAATGATGTGACAGCAATAATTGAATGTAATCATGTATAAAAACTTAGGATCCATTTGAACAAATAATCAAAATCAGCATGTCATAGAAATTGGTATATATTAATATTAAATTAATTCATTCTCATTGTCAGTAATATACGATCAAACTCATGTCAGTTTTGGATGTATTAATATACCATATTTTTTGAGGTTTTACAAGTCGAAATCTCCATAAAATATATTTATCACTTTTACGTTCATCCATGACAATCTTCAAAATTATTTTCACTGTAATTATAATAAATGTATACTAAAAACATGGAAATGCACTTTTTAAACAATTATAAGTTTTTTCTAACTTATCATTGATACGATGATTTTATAAATAGACACATAAAGTCAATTTATTTAATTTCAACTTTTATCCCACTTCACAGTAACACAGATTTTGATAATTCTGAAATGGAGTGATCAATTCTATAAAAAAAAGTGAATTAATTAATTTTCATACATCTTGCGTAGTATCATTTTGCAAATTATTTTGAAATAATTTCAAGTTTAAATCTAAAGAAATTCAGCTAAAAATCACATTTTTCATTATTTTCAATTATATTTTTATTTTTTCCAAGGGATAGCCAAGGATGTCCACTCTGAAATTTTCAGGACATCTTTATACATATATTACCTGCTTCTATGAGTTTTTTGGACATAAGATCATGCTTCGAAACCTTGAAAAGTAGTATTTCAATGTTTTAAATGACTTTAGCTCAGTGAATGGCTACATTAATCAACGAAGTTAATCAACTAATTTTAATACAACTTGTGTAGTATCGTTTTGCAAATTATTTTAAAATAATTTCAAGTTTAAAACTGAAGAAATTCAGCTGAAAATCACATTTTTCATTATTTTCAATTACATTTTTATTTTTTTCGAGGAATCGCCAAAGATGTCCACTCTGAAATTTTTAGGCGATATTTATACATATATTACCTGCTTCGATGAGTTTTTTGGACATAAGATCATGCTTTGAAACCTTAAAAAGTGATATTTCAATGTTTTAAATGACTTTAGCTCAATGAATGGCTACATTAGCACTTATGAATTACTTTTTTCTTAAAATCTAGAATATTTTAAATAATAAGTTTTTTAGTAATATATTCTCAAAACGCAACCCAACTGAGTAACTTAAGCCTAAAATTGGTAAAAAATGTCAAAAATGTGGTTTTAGCCCAACTTTGAAGCTTTGTCGCTCTAAAAATATGTACTAAAGAGATCTATAAAAATTCTGAGTGTTCCATAATATGGAAAAGAACCATTTTACCAATTTTTATCAAGAAAAAATCTTTCGTCCTTCGATTTGACAGAGAATGGGTGATATATATATATATATATATATATATATATATATATACGTATATGGATAATTTTCTTTTTATGGCATCATTTCCAAATAATGCCATTAATGTTTTTGAAAATTTTTGAACTATTAGGAAGTAAACTCAGGGAGCTACAGGAACTCAAAGCTTAAATTTTTCATATTTTTCGCGATTTTATATGCTTTTCAGCTCTATTTTATTTCTAGAAGATGAAGCCATTCGCAAAAATGGTAGAAACATAAAAAATCGGAAATTTTCTGAATTTTTTGAAAAAGTCGGTCGCAAGGTTAAAATATTATATCTTAATATCGAAAATCAAAAAACAAACTCTAAAAATTTAAAAAAAGTGTTAACGATCCAAGCTTCGGATTTAAAAAAATTCATGGTTTTAGCTTTGGGTGTTAGAAATATGGTCTAATAAGTTCTATAATGATATTTTTTCTCTATTTTTTTTATTTTTCCCTTCTCTCCCGCCGGAGAGCGGTAACTTTCTGGTATCTGCCCAAAACAATGTTGCCGCTTTCCGGCGCCGTCGAGCAGAAAAAGAGAATATAACCTTTCGGCAGTAAATAAGAGAGCCTCAGATTACATATTAGTAAACCTTGGCTTTGCTCGGGCCAACAATTACATGTGATCTGAGACTTTTCTTACTTCTCTGGCCATAGGTCGTAATATACTATTTTTTCTTAAAGTTATCGGTCAAAATTGCAATTTTTTGGCATTTCATTAATTATGATACTATCTGAGGATAAGTATAATAGTTTTTTTTTCATTCAAGAAAAAAAAATTCTAATTCATAACCTTAAATGTATAAAAACTCCATTTCTTGCCCATACGTATGCGTTGCAGTGGCTAAGAACATTTATACAAACTCAATGATTATTATTAAAATCAATTTATCTGTTATTACTAAATTATATATTTTCTTGATTTCACTTCTTTTACAAGTAATGGACCTTGATTTCTCTTTTTTCGATCTTGGACACGACTGATATAGCGAGAGTTCTACAGACACAGTCTACGGCGTTAAAACTCGTGTATAATCTATAACATATGGCTGATTCCATTCAGATTCATGCAGGCCGTCACTGATCGAATTTTTTTTTTTTCTTCTAAGTAATAAAAATACCTTCTATTATGTATATAAAGATAGAATTTACCTCGTAGAACGCTCAAAAAATTTTTTTTTAACTACAGCAATTTTAGTGTTAGTAGGTAAACAAAGACAGTTCTGGATACCCCCACTCCTCCGCCCATCAGCTCACCTGTGCAGGTGCAAAAAATAATGACCAGTCGCGCGATATAAGAAATTCACTCCGCGCCTGCGCGCCATGTTAGCGCTCATTGGCGCACGAGCTCCGGCGCAGCGTCGATAAGCGAATCACCGCGATGCGCGCCGCGTCGATAAGCGAATCCCCGCGACCCGCGCCGCGTAGATAGGCGAATCACCGCCCGCGTAGATAAGCGAATTCCCACGATCCGCGTTGATAAGCAAATTTCCGCCGGCCCGCGCCTGCCCGCCCGCCGCCGCTGATGAGAGTAAATGTTAAATCTTTAAAAATTTTAACATGATTATTGAAGAGAGTCTTATTTTATATTATTAGATATAAACTCATTTTAAACGAGTAAAAGAAGGATAGAAAAAACTATAATATAGGTCATGCATTATATATATATATTTTTTTTTCTCTATACATATGTTTCTTCTATAAGAGCCTAAGATGATAAGGGGATAGAAAGAAAGTTACTTGCTTATGAAGGTGAGAAAAAGATAGAGAAAAAATCAGTTGCTTTACGATAAGCGTTCGAATTCTTAGAATCGTTCCAACTATTTTAATTCTAAATTCTCTTTTACACGCTATTCGCTACATATAGAAATTAATCTTGTTATATAATAATAAAATCCACTATTAAATCATTGAATATAAATAATTTTATGGATTGATATTTGGACCTTATAGAAATCGAAAGAAATTTTTATTCTATATCGGTTTTAACTTTGACGATAATACTCATTTATCAGTTCATACATCCGGTTAAAATTATTATTTAAATTATGCTCGAATTCACTAAGATATATTTAACATGATGATCATTTAAAGAGAGTTTTATTTTTAGTAATACATAATTCACTTTATTGTTTCTAATAAAATTAAAATAATGAAATAAAACTATTTATTGTTAATTACTGGAATAAAGAATGTAATAAAGGAAATAAAATAAAAAAGATAATTAATGAATAATCATTTATTAACCAGATACATATACAGAATTTAATATAATATATTTTTTTTACATTCATCATATTTGTATTTAAACACTTAGTACATTCTAAACAATATCTTTTCAATGGTGGAAATGGAGTCTCCCCTATGTGTTCACGACAATGCAAACAAGCTTGAATTTGAGGATCACATTTTAACTGTTCAGGAATTTTATCCCAGGCCTGTTCAATACTTTTTGCTCCAAAAGTTGTGAGAAAAGACTTGGGTAAGTAAGCTATGTCAGCAGAGCTCATGAATGACAGGTGCTCAGTTTAAAAGAACATTCTGATTGATTGTTCAAGCGATGGTGTATTATCAAGAAAGTATTTTTTTAACAGAAGCACATTTCGATGCGCACAATGCACTTTGAATGAAAACTTGTGATATGGACATAACTTCTCCAATATATTATATTTCAGTTTTTGTAATGATGGGAAACCAAGTGTTTTAAGGTTACATACGTTAAAGCCATACTTTTCAAGCCATTGCTTTTTCTCACTATCCTTGACGTATACAATTTGCACATCACTTAATGTTTTTTGTAGAACATTTTCGAGTTCTTCGTATGGCGATTCTCCTGAACTCCAAGACAATTCGTGGTGATTTCGCTCCAACCACAAGTTCGTAGATTTATACTTAGCAGAAAGACTACACCAAGGTTGTGGTGGTTTAAACATAGATACCAACGTTCTAGAATTTTCGCGGAGTAGAATTATTGCCAATTCTTTTACAACAAAATCGTTGACAGGCTGCTTAAAACCTTGTACATCCAACACGTATTCCATTGTGACTGACTACTGCTGCAGCATCATAACTTAATTTATACCGATCTTTCCACCTCTTAATGAGTTTTTAAACATTCCCACTTATGGGATTATATTCAACAATACGATCGTGCAAGATCAAACAGTAGGCTGAAGTTCTAGCTGGAATGTCTTTTTTGACCTCAAATTCAAGACGTACGTCCACTGGAGCCTGTTTCAATGACTCATTGTTTGGAGCAGTCTATGACGATGAGAGGAGCGAGAGTTAAAAAATCTTTCTTTTTGAGCAAGGGTTCTGCTTCTTTATTGTAATATGATATTTGGAAATTGATATACATATCATATAGTAGAGCATATTGATTATGCTCATCATCAAGATTTAAATTTCCATAAGGATAATACTGAGAATTGAGAAAAAGTTTGACGTTGCTTATATTGCAATGATCAAAACGGCTAGCATTAGCTCCCCCCTGTCCTTTACGATTGGTCTGAAAACCTATAATGACGAAACGTGGCTTCTCCGACTGGTTTGATGTTTTTACAGACTAAACGTGCTTCGTGGTGCTGGGGAGCAACGGATATTCATACATCTCCCATGAGCGAAAACTCATAGAAATAGGTTTATCCTTTTCCAAATGATTAAGTAACTGTATTTTAAACTTGTCTGATACATTTACATAAGGCATTAACCACTCTATTTTAATCAATTCAATCTTGAAACTCTCGAGATTTTGTTGACCAGTTGGCAATGTTTGTATAACAGAATTTACATCATTTCTGGACCTAGTGAGAATAAGTTCATGCTTGGTGTTCACTACAATTTTACGATAGTCTTCAGCAAAGCCTAAAATCATACTTAGAGGTATTGATACATCAAAGTAACCTTCATTGTTTGTAAGCTGTTGAGTTTCCTCAATATCAAGCCAACCAGCATTCTCTAAATGATTGCTCTGACTAGGATTAAATAACAGAAAACCTTTCATGATACTCGTCAATTCAACATTTTTACATCGGTCGATTTCAATGGCATTTAATTCATAACGAATCTCTTGAAAGAGATAACAGATGGCATTATTGACTAGTTTTGTATTCGCGACAGCAGTATTGTTAGCTTTACGCAGTTTTCCACCAATGTGTAAGGAGCTGCGTGATGGTAGAAGGCAAAGATCTTGATGTGGTATTGATATGCGAATCTCATCGCTATTATTGTACGCTGATGGAGTATATGGTTGATGAGCATGAATTTCATAATGTACCACAGACTCATCGAAAGTTACAGGTGATTGTATGCTTGGTATTTCGGCCATTTTTTTGAATACAGCAAAAGAATGTGCAAATTACTTTTTTCCAGGAATGACTCTTAGACCGAGACTTTTGAGAAACTGGATGTTTTGACGTGTTAACGCTTTGAGAACTCGATGACGACTGACTGTCTGCGGACATGGTGTACTGTTTATATAATCTAGACCAACTTTTGCATTATACACAATACCCATAATTATGATGTGGGTTTAATATGCAGCCTAATCGTTATAGTTTCACCACGAAAATTAACCAAATCTCCGTCTTGATCTACAATACGTAGCTGTATATGTTCAATACGATTGTTGGTGACTGGAAGATAAATAACTTGCGATGGTGCTTCAATAATTTTGTAGCCTGGAGGTACAGCTGGAAAAAATTCGTGTATAGTGTGTACTTTATGTTCGATTATGTATGCGCCGGAAGTAATATTACATTCAACACTTAAAGCGTTTACCTTTAAAATAGCTACAGGTAAATCAGAATGGTGGACTGCGTTTGCAGCTAGAATACGTTGATTGAAACCCAACAGTTTGCCAATAGCGTCTTGTGGTTGAAAATTAATCGTGTGACTACACTTAATTCTACTACGAAGAGTACTATTATTTGGTTTGGGGCTGAGAACAATGTCCTTCGGTAGAAGAATATCTTGCAAATAGCTCTCAATATCTTCAATTTCGTAACTTCCAGTCGGTAAAGTGATTACTTCCTCACCGACATAAATCTTATTGTTTCTTGAATCAATGTTGGGTACTGAGTTGAAAGTTCTACTAATCCGAGAACGTAATTTTTACTCTGTGAAAGTTCAATTGGTGGAAAATATTGAGCTTCCAATATTGATGACGTTCCCGATAAACTCAGAGTCAATGAATCTTCCATGACTGCTCGGACGCTACTGACTTTGATTCACCAATGTACATTTGTTTTATAAGCTTTTACATAAAAATTTTAAACATAGATGTCCACATTCGTAAGTATCATAATTTTGATATCTCTTATAATTATACTTAATGTTCTTAACTTTGAGGTATTGCATAAGATCTATAGGTGGTTGTATGTCCCCAAAGCTATCAAAATATACAACATCGTTACCACGTTTGCGGTAAGCTACCCAATGCATACCTGGTCTACTTTCATCATCCAGATTAATTATTGCTGATTCCCGGTTATATGGTCCACCAATTGGTAAAGCGTTTCGCATGAAAACTCCACGGAAATGTGAAATTTTTAAGATTCGAGCATATTTCACTAAATCAACATCAGTTAGAGCCCTTTTAGGTAGTTTTACATCGAAGTTTTTTTTTTTTATTTATGCGTCCCCCTTTGTAGGGCTTCAAATGAATACCATAGCCTTTTTTATGTGATTTCAAATAAAGACCTTTACCAAGTGCAATAGCTTCCATTTTTTCATTATGACGTTGACTTTCTTCAAGTTGTCGTTTCGCGGCGCTAGCATCGTTCACAGCTTTTACTATACCAACAGCGCCACCTGCTAATACTCCTGTAGCACTCAAACCAGCAAATAGTGGTATTAAAAATGGTAAAAATCCACCGACTTTTGATGGAACTGGTAGTATGCGTTGAATTCGAATGTTCTTTTTACCACCAGCCTTTTTAACGGCTCTACGAGCACCTTTTAAAGCTGTGCGAATGACTTTATGAGCATCGGTATTTGGTATCAACGACTTAGATGCAGCTTTCACCACCTTCGATAGTGTCATGGTTGGCTTTTTTTGTTTCTCATTCTTTAGATTCATTCCAAGTTTTGATTTTACTTTCATGGTGTTTGAAATAGCGTAGGCAGCAGCCTTTTCACCAATGCCTGAATCTTTAGCCCAAACTCGTTGCCAAGCTTTTTTGGTTAATATTCTATCGGCAGCGTTTCTCGCCTCAATGTTCTCTCGATTATGTGAGTAAGTAATATCGTGCTCTTTGCAGGCTACATCGAGTGGATTGATTCCAGGATCACCATGAGCAAGGCGTTTTGCTAGTTTGGTTCCAGGTCCACCGTATTGATAACCTGGTAAATGAAGTTCAAATGGAAGCTTATTGATAAGAATGTTTACAAGGCTGCGCCCACTTTTTCACTTGTGTTCAATCATAATCCTTACACCATGATGGTTGATTGAGTACTGAACTCACATCTATATAAATTATTTATTTATAGTATAGTGATCAGTCAGTTGTCAAAATGCAAACAGTGAACATGGATTTCCAACCGCAAAATGTCAAATTACCAGTATTAAATTTTGATACAATTGCACAGCAACAAACGTCACAGAAACGTCATGGAGAATTATTACCTGACAGTATACGAGCCGTGTTTTGTGGCCCTTCCAGTTGTGGTAAAACTAATACATTGCTTACTCTTATAATACACGTAAATGGATTAAAATTTGAAAACGTTTACATATATTCAAAATCGCTTTATCAGCCAAAGTATAAGTTTCCCGAGGAACTTTTAAAACCGATAAAGGGTATACAATATTTTGCATTTAGTGAGCATGAAACCGTAGTAACTCCCGAAGATGTTCTTCCAAATTCCATCATGGTGTTTGATGATGTGGTTTGTGCAAAGCAAGATAATATAAGAGCATTTTTCTGCATGGGTAGACATAAAAATGTAGATTGTTTCTATCTTTGTCAATCATATGCTCATGTACCTTAACACTTAGTTCGAGACAATGTAAATTTACTGGCAATATTTAGACAAGATGATATGAATCTCAAGCACATATACAATGATCATGTGAATTCTGGTATGTCATATACACAATTTAAGGATTTGTGTGTGTCATGTTAGGGAAATTATAAATTTGCATTCCTCACAATTGACAAAGAACGAGAGCTAAATGCTTGTCGTTATAGGAAAGGTTTTGACTGTTTTGTGATAAATATAGGAAAATGAGTGTAAATCAAGTAGTACATTGTAAAACGTTGGATAGTCAACATGGCAGATTTTCAACGTGAAAAAAATATTCTCCATCAGATTGTAAAATCTAGAGAGGTAATTAAACGTAAACATAAGCTACTGAAACAGGGTAAAGCTGATTTCGAAAAGGTTTTTACTGAAACATTCAAACCTGTTGTTGATTTACTTAAAAAACTTGTAAGCATATCTGAAATAAATAAAAAAGACTTCAAATTGAAAGATAAAACAGAGCATACCCACTCCGAAAATGATCACATTTCTGAGAATAAGCACACTTCTCATGATGAGTACATTTCCGATGATAAGCAGATTGTAAAGGAAAATGTTGGCGATACAATACGACCATCTGATACAAGTTTCGAGACAGCTGCAGAAAGTGAAACTGATGATGATGATGGTAATGATAGAAACGAAACAGATTCGCTTACCAATAAATATCTTTGGATGTTTCAGAAAAATCAAAAATCATATCTAGATAATATCTATGGAGTTCGTAAAGTGGGTAGGATGATGATGATTGGTGATTCACCAATAAATTTCAGTAAGGATCATGTGGTTGTACTTGACACACAACATCCAAAAACTGTAGGCTTACTAGAATTATTATTTCGAAAACAGCCAGATGAAAAACTTATTACGGAAGATGATTTGAGAAATTATCGAAAAATTGTTGAAGTAACGAATGCATATAGAAAGGATTATCATGCTGATGGATCATTTCGCAAATTAAATAGTAATAAATTTAAAAATTATATTGCTCCATTTTTTGATAAATCTCCAACTCGAAAGAGGAAATCTTTTAGTGGAAAGGGTCTCTTACCACGCTACACAATTGCTCGAAAAGGTACACAAATGGATTACGTGTACTGGGATGACCCCAATGAACTGGTTGATCGCTTACGGCTACTAGTAGCAGAAACAGAAGCTGGAAATCCAAGTCATACCAATGAGATTGATTCGATAATCGAAGAGCTACGCAAAGCCAACATTATATATTGAGAAGTACTGCTGTTTCTTTAGTTATTCGCAAGATGAGTGTTGACGTATTCGGAGGACAATTACACCAGGCTGGAGGCCGACATGGTCCTTCAGGTGTTAGGTATAAAATCACAGAAGATGGGCAGTATGATATCAAAAATAAGAGGTTATGTAATGTTGCCACACCTCAGCAATCGAATGATGCAGTTAATTTGCAAACTTTACAAAGTATGGTTGCATCTGAAGTTTGAAGCATATACCTAGTCACTGGAGGCTTAAGAAGTAACCTTGATGCATTAGAATTAGAAATACAAAAGTCAAAGGATGAATATGATGAAAAATTTTTTTAAAATTACGATGTAAGCATCCAAGAATTAACTGATGAATATGATGAGAAAATTAAAAAAGTTAATACAAACATCCATAAATTACATGAGTTGATTAAGCATCTTGTCAAAACACTTCAAGATGCTAAAATCCTGACAGATATTCAGAGTATAAAACGCAAATTGCAAGAATTATAAGAATCATTAAGTCTATAGCCATGGAGCATGAAAGACTTGTAGAAGAGCTGCATAAGCATGCTCGACGTAATTATCCACGTCGTAAATTTATAATACGCGGCTTGGATGAAACATGGCAAGCTGATTTGGTAGAAATGCAGCCTTATGCTCGGGAAAATAAAGGCTTTAAGTATATGCTAACAATAATAGATATTTTTTCCAAATATGCTTGGGCTGTTCCTGTAAAACGAAAAACTGGTGAAGATGTTACTGCAGCAATAGAATCTATATTAAAGCGAGGTCGTATACCAAAAAATCTTCATACTGATAGAGGGAAAGAATTTTATAACTCTGCCTTTCAAACTCTCATGAAGCGCTATGATATTAATTTATACTCTACATGTAGTAATCTTAAAGCTTCCATTTGTGAACGTTTTAATAGAACACTTAAAAATAAAATGTGGATGAAATTTAGCCTCAGAGGTAACTACTGTTGGTTGGATATTTTACCTACCCTATTAGAAGCATATAACAATAGTAAACATAGAACTATTGGAATGAAGCCAAAAGAAGTTACTCCTATAAACGAAAGAAATGTGCTCAAACGTTTCAAAAAGGATATCAAAGCATTCAAAATATCTAAATTTAAAGCTGGAGATAAAGTTCGAGTAAGTGAGAATAAATAAGTATTTGAAAAGGGTTAAACTCCTAATTGGTCAACAGAAATATTTACTATAAGTCAAGTAAAGGCTACTGATCCAATCACTTATAAATTAAAGGACTATCAAAATCAGCCCATCGCTGGTGGATTCTATGAACAAGAATTATCAAAAGCAAAATATCCTGATGTTTATCTTGTAGAGAAAATATTAAAAAAGCGTGGAAATAAATTTTATGTAAAGTGGTTATTTTTTGTTTTTATTTATTAACCTTATAACCATCATTATACAAAATTATAATTAATAAATTTGTATTTTTTTATCAATTAAATAATGTCCCCAAGGTAAAGTATCAGTTTCATTATCTAACAAACATCTCTTATCATCATAAGGACTTAAAGCTAATTTATATTGTTTTTCAGTAAACATATTATGTTTTTGAAGACGTATAATATATTGTTCTCTATAAAATACAATTTTATTTCGTATACATTGCAAGTAGTCATCAAAAGTGATTGTGTTTTTGACAACACCAGTCTTAACACCTTTAACTTTTTTTATTTTATCATCTCTTTCAATTCGTATACAATACATTTTACTACGTAGACCTATAAATTCTGTCATAATCTTCCCATTGCACTTATCTTTCACTAAACCTACTATCTTTTTGTTTATTTGCGGTATTTCGAAAACGTTTCCAGATGGGTAATCTGATGTATTAAAGTGTTGTAAATTATGCTTCATTGTTTCATAAATATCAATATTTCGAATTTCATATATTGAACTATCCGTGTCTGTGTATAGTAACTTTCATTGACCTGCAAATTGTTTTCTCATAAAATCATAATGGAAATCATAAACTAATGTCTTTGATAAATCAAGCACGGTCAGACCTACATATATTGGTTTATTCATAGAAACCTCTGTTTTTGATAATTTAATTGCCACTAGATTTTTGTCTAGAATGGTTCGGCTATGAAAATTTGGTTGAGCAATGAGAGCCTTAGCACCATATCTGCCATCCCATTTCGTTACAAGCTTTACATCAACTCTTTTCCTAACATTTCCCATGGTTTTGCCAAATACAGCATTATTCATAAGTTTATATAAATTTTTCTCAAACTCGTTTTTTGCTTTTTTTCTCATATTACTATTTAAATCAATGTAATCTTTTAGCCAGGGTCTTTGATTAAATTTTAAGATTCTATGAATTTTAATTAGTTTGAGTCCATTTCTAAGAGCTTGCTTTAAATTTTGGTAATGTAAAATATATCTTTCTTTGGATTTTACTGTAGTCAATAATTTTGAATATTTGGAACCTCGAGGCTTCTCATATTCTGAACAGAATGGTAAATCTTTATGTACATCATGCAAATATTTTGGTTATTCTAAGTCTACTTCAAGAATATAACCAAATGGTGAATTATCGCCAATGTTGAAATCTACTTTATCAACATCCTCAATCCATTCAAAACCACCATAGGGTAATTATTGCATCATGGCCCATCCATATAAATTGTTAACATCGTAGTACATGAGATACTTTATTTCCTCATTCTCATTATAGTTTTTACCCATATACTTATTGTTAGCCTGCGCATACCTATTGGAACACTGACTGATGCCACCTCTTATTCCACGCTCAACAAACAACACCTGATCAATGTCAGTTAACAATTCCAACTCTATTTTCGTATATTGAAGCATAGCATCTTATGTAAATCCAGGAGCTGTGTAGTAATGAGCTGGATCCAAATCGTACGTACTTAAACAATTGTTTCGGAAATTTTCAAAAACTTCAGCTAATAATAATACATCTGTTTTCAAATACAAATCTGAATATTCACTTAAATTTCATATATTGAATTCTTTCCAAACATTTTTAGCGTGTTTATAGTCTTCATCAGATATGTATCTGTTATTTAAATTACTATAAAATTCATCTTTTGATGGAAGTTTTGATTCATTTAGTTTATCTATAGAATTCAAGTATTCATATGGAAAGATACCTTTCCTTTTTAATAGATTAAACTTATCTTCCGTTAAAGGTGATTGCTTAGTAAATTCCAGTTTTAAAATATTCATTTCTGTAAGATATCAAGCTAATTTATCCAAAGATGATAATATAAATCGGAAAGAATCGATAAATCTGAAGTTAATCTTACTATTTTCTATATATTTTATAAGTGAAATAAATCGTTCTTTGTTCAATGATAGCAGCTGCATACCTCCTGGAAAACTATTGGCGACATCTTTGATGAGGAAATGAGAGTCATGACCCGTAAAATTGTGGAATACTACAGGGATACTACGAGAGTCTCTATATGATAAATTACATGATTCATGAGCTGCCCCTCGATATCTGAAACATAATATATATATAATTTAATATAAGTAATATTACAATATTATTTTAAGTATTAATCTTACCTGCCAGTGAGGTGGCAATGATCTCGAACTTTTTTTCCTCTTAAAGGTTTCTGGCAAATATGGCAAAGAATTGCGTTTTGAAATCTTTCTTTTTCTTCCAAGGTTAAAGCATTCATTGGTATTTCATGTTGGTATACAGATTCAATATTCTCAGCAAGTTTTTTAAGTTCGTTTATGAACCATGCAGCAGGATTAGGTCCTCTGTAGCTATTGTAGCATGATATGGTCTCGTCATAACTACATTTCAAATAATATCCAACACTCAATACTTCATGTTTTTGAATAATATTTTTGTCTTGAACGGGCAACAAAAGGGCCTCAAACTCTGCGTATACAATAAAAGGAACCTTTTCCTTATTTTTAAAATTTTTAAAATGTAATATACTGTCTTTTCCTTCTGGTAAATTTACTCTGCACTCATTAATTTTAGAGCAATCTTCATGATAAAATTTTAATTTTTGTTCAGTGTCAAAGTAATGCAAACATCGATTGCATATATATTTTCGCCCATCATGTTTTGATATCTGATTAGAAACTAATCGAGATAAATTCCTTATCCATACATAATGATATATTATCGATACATTCGTATCATAGTTTTTTTGTTGTTTTTCTTCTTCATCTATATAATAATTTTGTATCAATAAAAGATTAATATGTTTATTTTCTTCAGATGATGTTATACATAGAGGTGAAACATTGAATTTACCAGAATGTTTCTTCAAAAAATATACATTTATTGATATATTGTTCTTTTTTCAAATCATCCAATTTTCTCTGGTATTACTGGAAATTCCAGGTCTCTGAAATCTAATTTATTTTCATGTAATTCATATGAAGATACTACACCAGTATTTGAATTAACTGGATACAATGCTGACAATACTGCCCATTTAAAACAAGCATCATCAAAATTTTTCACATTAATACATGCATGTTTTAATTCTATCTCTTTTGGAAGAGGAATATATGAGCCACTATGTAGTGGATTATATTTGTTTATATGAACACACAAATTAATAATAGCACGTAATGACCATCCTGAATCTTTTTGTTGGAATTCTTCCATATCTCTTTGTATAGGTTCTTGTACATTATTTAAAAACCATTCTTTCAAATCTGTTGTCTTTAGAATTGGCTTGGCTTTCGTATACTGCATCTTGTAATTTTAAAATATTTTTAATTCTTATTTGAAATAATGCTTGTACATTTTTGAAAAATTTTATTATGTCTAAATTTTTTAAATTTGTAATTACACCTGTCCTAATTCGATTACTAAATGCATTTTCCAAGTCTTGCCAATTAACTCTATCACTTCGTCTTTCACGTTTTTGGATACCTTGACCACTTTTTAGTAAGCACTTTAGTTTACTCTGGATTCCTTGGAGTAATGCAATAGCAGCTAAAAACTTTTGCTTCTCAGAAATATTTGTACACTTATGCAATTTATTTTTTAAAAATCTTAAATTCTCTTTATCAAGATTCAGACAGGTAATAATTTCTTCAGGATTGGTCTTCTTATTTGTTAAACGCGAATAAGCATTTTGCATCTTATTAACTAATTCTTTCCAGTCAAACGTAGCCATAATTTTTACTTTAAAAGTCAAATACGAACTGAATGGTAACCTTACTTATCTTCCCTTTTAATAGGATAGTAGGTGGCGTTAATTCTTTGAAATATTTATCTTAATGTAGTCATACACATGTGTCAAAATAATTATTTTAACCGAATGTATCAACTCACAAATGAATATTATCATCAAGTTAAAACCGATGTAGAATAAAAATTTCATACAATTACTATAAAATGCTAATATCAACCCATAAAATTATTTATATTCAACGATTTAATAGTGTACTTTATTATTATATAACAAAATTAATTTATATATACTTTTTTATTATTATAAAACAATAATTTTTATCATTTCACACACACACACACACACACACACACACACACACACACACACACACACACACACACACACACACACACACACACACACACACACACACACACACACACACACACACACACACACACACACACACACACACACACACACACACACACACACACACACACACACACACACACACACACACACACACACACACACACGCACGCACGCACGCACGCACACACACACACACACACACACACACACACACACACACACAGTGTTGCCAGAGATGAGACGAAGCTGCATAGAAACTGTAATGTATATTCTTTCCAGTGTTATATTATACTGAGATAAGAAGAAACTGCATTTTAGCTAGACAGTTGATCTGTAATGCTTATACTTATAACGCGATGCGTGCGACAAAGTGTAATGCTAGTGATGTCATACAGAGATAAGACGAAGTTGCGTTTTAGGGGACCCGAACAATCTTGTCGTTGACCTCCCCCTCCACTCCCCACTCTATAAATTCCAGTATGTGAGCTACAATGTTCTCATCTCCTATCTCTTACTCTAAAATATTATTATTGTTATTATTATTATTATTATTATTATTATAAATTATTCGTACGTTTCATTATGAGCAAGTGTAAACTACAATGTTTTTCCTTATCATCCTATTTTATTTAAACTCTAAATATTCTAGATTTAATAGTAAACTTCATTATTATATAACAAAATTAATTTTTATATGTAGCGAATAGCGTGTAAAAGAGAATTTAGAATTAAAATAGTTGGAACGATTCTAAGAATTCAAACGCCTATCGTAAAGCAACTGATTTTCTCTCTGTCTCTTTCTTGCCTTCGTAAAGCAACTGACTTTCTCTCTATCTCTTTCTCACCTTCATAAGCAAGTAACTTTCTTTCTATCCCCTTATCATCTTAGGCTCTTATAGAAGAAACATATGTATAGAGAAAATATATATATATAATGCATGACCTATGTTATAGTTTTTTCTATCCTTCTTTTACTCGTTTAAAATGAGTTTATACCCAATAATATAAAATAAGACTCTCTTCAATAATCATGTTAAAATTTTTAAAGATTTAACATTTACTCTTATCAGCGGCGGCGGGCGGGCGGGCGGGCGTGGGCCGGGGGAAATTCGCTTATCAACGCGTATCGTGAGAATTTGCTTATCTAAGCGGGCGGTGATTCGCCTATCTACGCGGCACGGGTCGCAGTGATTCGCTTATCGACGCGGCGCGGATTGCGGTGATTCGCTTATCGACGCTGCGCCGGAGCTCGCGCGCTAATGAGCGCTAACATGGCGCGCAGGCGCGGAGTGAATTTCTTATATCGCGCAACTGGTCATTATTTTTTGCACCTGCACAGGTGAGCTGATGGGCGGAGGAGTGGGGGTTTCCAGAACTGTCTTTGTTTACCCACTAGTGTTGGATGTAAAAACGAAAATTAAAAAATTAAAAAAGAACCTCTACTTTTAAATTACTATAGCTTCAATTTTTAACCTTTTTGGGCGTTATTTTAACAAAAGTGTGCGGAACTCGGTCTAGTTTCAAATGCAATCTCGATTTTTGTAATACAATTTAATCTCACTGAGTTATTTACGAAAACCCGAAAAAAGCGATTTTTTTCAAACACGATTTTCTCAAAAACTATATTTTTTTTTTTTAATTTTCATATGATTTTATACATAAAAAATACAAACTTTTAGGGTAGGTGAAAAGATGCGATTTTGCCTTATTTTTTTTTAACAGATTTTTAAACGTTTTTTTTATATTTTCGATTATAAAACATTGATACCATGGCGCATCGTATTATTTTTCCAACTTTACGTGTTCTTACAACTATTTTTATGCTTTTATTCATTAATTTATCAAAAATATCAACAATAATCTATAAAATAAACCCCGGATCGAATATTTTGATCAATTAGAACCAAAGTTATGACGATTTAAAGTTTAAAAAAAATGCTGAAACTTTAAATAAATATGATATTTACATTGAGGAAACGCAATTTTCGTTAAAGATTTATCCTCTTTTTAAGGTACATTATTATAATAAAAATTTTTTTTGTTGAAGAATATAATTTTTTTATCAGTTTGAATTTTGCGCCTAGAATTTGAATTTATTTTGTAGGGAGTTGACGCATGTCACTACTAGGTGGCGATGATTTTTTATTAATTGAATATAGTACATTAATTTTTTTGTTGATAAAAAAGATTTTTCTATAAGAATACTGGCTCATTCATTTTGTTCAATATATTTCTTATACTTCTACGTTTTATTATTTTTTAGAACATTCCACCCGTAACAAGACTATTAAGTTATGCACATATTTGAATGAGCGTTATTTTCACTTGTTTAACTTCGTAGTTATTAAGGCGACTTCGGATTTTAGGTTAGGTTTTATTTTCGAGTTTACAAATTACTCTTTCAATATGTAAAATTTTTCAGATTTTTTAATTTTCCACCATTCTATGGATTATAATAAATGGTAGAAAATTAAAAAATTCAAAAAATTTTAGAAACTAAAAGAGTAATTTGTAAACTACAAAATAAAATCCAACCAAACTTCCGTAGTTGCCTTAATATCTGTAATTTTTTCTTCTTCAGCACTATCACTTTAAATTATTATTTTATCAAGGTAATTCTTCAAACTTACAGTTTATGTTTATAGCAACTTTACAACAAATTGCATTCAACATTAAAAGAGCTTTTTTAACTAAATTTTAAATAGGTAAATGCCAATAAATGAGCATATTGGCATGATGCTGGTACTCTTTTTGTATCACTGAAATTATAATTTAATAAGGTTAATTTGAATGTTAACTTCTACATTTTATCCAATGAAATACAAGTATTATCATCGATAACATTATATCCTATAAATGTTACAAAACCTTTTCTGACTTATTAAAATATAATTGAAAAATTCATTTTTTAATAGATAGTTACGTTTTCACGTTAATGATTTATTATCTTGTGGATATCTTTTTATCACGACGAAAATTTTTTCAAATTCTTAAAATGGCTCTATAAAAAAAACTACACTATGAATACCAATTTTCAATAGCTTCCCGTCCAGTTATACAAAAACATAGATGGTATACAAAATTTGAAGCAAATCCTTTGAGTAATTTTCGAGATCTAACTGGTTAAATAAATAACATTTTCTTTTCAATATTTCTTTTTCAAAATTTTAAAAATGCGCTAGAATTAAAACTACGCTATGAAAATCAATTTTTGAAAATTTCCCTTTTTTTGGCAGTTGCAAATAATTTCCCTACAATTTTCAGAACAAATCTATCGAGTATTTTACGTAGAATAAAAAAAATAAGAAAAGAATCGAAATTTTTTTTAAAATCTTTAAAATTCTCTAAAATTATAACCACACTAAGAAAATTAGTTTATTTTTTTCAGACAATAGCGAATTATTTGTATAAAAATTTTGGAGAAAATTTATAGTATGGTTTACGCAAAATAGACAATAAATGAAAAATAAAAATTTTTTTGAAAATTTTCAAAATGCTCTAAAATTAAAACTGCTCTGAGGAAAATTAGTTTTCCAAAGCTTCTTTTTTTCAGAGAGTAGCGAATAACTTGCATATAAATTTTGGAGCAAATCTATTAAATGATTTTCATAAAATAGAAAAAAATTAAAAATAAAAATTTTGTAAAAAATTTAAAAAATGCCTTAAAATTAAAAGTGCGCTAAGAATATCAGTTTCCAAAAGTTGTTCTTCTTTTGGCAGTCGAAAATAAGTTCCATACAAATTTTTAAGTAAATTCTACGAGTAGTTTACGTAAAATACAAAAAAAATGAAAAATCGAAATTTTTTTGAAATTACTAAAATGGCTATAAAATTAAAACTACGCTAAGAAAACCAATTCTCAACTTAAATAAGAAAAGAAGAATCGAATTTTATTTTTAAATCTTTAAAATTCTCTAAAATTGTAACCACACTAAGAAAATTAGTTTCTTAAAGCTTATTTTTTTCAGACAATAGCAAATTGATTGTACAAAAATTTTGGAGAAAATTTATACCATGGTTTACGCAAAATAAAAGATAAATAAAAAATAAAAATTTTTTTGAAAATTTTTAAAATGCTATAAAATTAAAATTGCACTGAGAAAATTAGTTTTCCAAAGCTTGTTTTCTTCAGACAGTAGCGACTATCTTGGATACAAATTTTGGAGCAAATCTATCGAATGGTTTTCGTAAAATAGAAAAAAAATTGAAAATTAAAATTTTTTTAAAAATTAAAAAAATGCTTTTAAATTGAAAGTGCGCTAAGAAAATCAGTTTTCAAAAGTTTTTCTTCTTTTGGCAGTCGAAAATAAGTTCCATACAAATTTTCAAGCAAATTCTTTGAGTAGTTTACGTAAAATACAAAAAAAAATTAAAAATCGAAATTTTTTTAAAATTACTAAAATGGTTATAAAATTAAAACTACGCTAAGAAAACCAATTCTCAATAGCTTTCGCACCAGTTGATCGAAAAATTGAATTGTATGGAAAATTTTAAGTTAATTCATCGAGTAGTTTTTAAGATTTTATTGGCTTAATAAATATAAATATTTTTTTTCAAAAATTTCAAAATGCTCTAAAATTAAAATCAAGCTAAGAAAATCAGTTTTTAGGAATTTATTTTATTTTGGCAATCGCAAATAATTTCCATGCAAATTTTGAAGCAAATTCATCGAGTAGTAAACGAAAAAAAACCAAAAAAATAAAATCGAAATTTTTTTTTTATAAGCGACTCTAAAATTAAAACTACGTTAGAAGAACTAATTATCTTACCACAGGAACCAATAGCTTCCCAGCAAGTTAGACAAAAAAATAAATTTCATGCAAAATTAGTAGCAAATCCATCGAGTAGTTTTCGAGATACAATTTACTAACTGACATCATACAGACACACGCACACACACACACACTTACACACACACATACACACATACATACAGACATTTTTGGAAACAACTTTTTTCGACTCATTGAGTTCAAATATGTACAAATTAATGAAAAAATAGAAAAAAAATTTTTTATCGATACAATGCTTTCTCTATGAGAAAGCAAAAGGCTGTATTTTACGTCTCTTCTCTGCGACGTTCCACGTGGTACTAAATATGTTTACATCACAGAGGATGTTTCATTAAACACACAAAGACACCTATGGAACCTTTAAGACTGTTCGCGTCGTTATATATTGAGTGTTAATATTTACCCCTGTTACTTTTAGCCCCGGTCTCTCCTACGGCAATTTTCGCTAGATATAAGGATGAAAAATACATCAATTTTATTACATAGTTTTTAAAAGTAATTGAACTAATGTAAATATCATTTAAAATATTTATACTTTCTTTATAACAACGAAATATGTATATTTTATTGGAACTATAAAATTTTTACTTTTATCAATTTTTGTTCGAACATGATATAAAATTCTATCTTGTTATATAAGAAAAACATGCGCAAATAGTGTTTTGGGAGATTTCACATTATCAACATTTTTGAAGTCATAAATTCTCCTTGAGAGGCCGCCGTATCTCTCTGCCCTTTTCTGATTACAAAATTATTTTTTTTTCCAAAAACTAGTAGCTAAAGGCAGAAATGAAGAGATAGTTATGATTTGTATAATGAAAATTGATACTTTCTTTAATATAGATGGATTAATTTTATCGCTTCATTTTCGAGCAATGTTGAAATAACTTATAAAATTAGAGATTAGAGGCAGAAAATACGATTTTCAAGTTATTTCAACTTATCTAGAAAATATAGCGATAAAATTAATTTATTCTCATCAGAGAAAATATTGCTATATATTATACGCATCGAAACCATCTCTTAATTTCTGCCTCCAGTAACTAGTTTTTATAAAAAATAAATTTTAAATAGAGTCGGTAAAACAGGTATCTGTGTTGGTATACAGCAGTCTCTTAACTTGTTAAATAATTGTTTAACTAATAATTTTATAAACAGCAATTTGCTATTGATTGCATTAATCCCATTTTATTTTTGAAAAAGTTTGATTTATAAATATTTTGCAGGATTATATATGAAAAGAAATAATAAAACTTGTTTGAGATTTAATTTTTTTTCATTTTTGAGGAGCAAGATATTATTTTGTGATTGCTTTGATAATGAAATAAACGGATAATTCTCTTGATTGAAAAAACAAAAAAAAATTATCTTCACATTTTTTTTATTTAATTTTTAGTAAATTTATTTTACGATCTGTGAAATTCAATTATGTTGTTCAAATAATTTGTAATCGAGAAAATCTATTTCTTTTAAAAGTTTTTTTCTTAAAAAAATTAAAAAGTTTTCAGGAATTTTCCTTGTTGCCGATATAACTTATTAGTTTCTTATGGAAAAATTAGAAAATAACCTGCGTGATATAATTCACAAAAATGCATTATTATTTAAAATGCTATTTTTCTAACAAAAAGTATTTTATTAACTAATTATCTAAAATTTACGATTTTCAAGTATAAAATACATTAAGAATTTTATTCAACAAAAAATTTGAAAAATTACAAATACTTCATAAGTTTTAAATCTAGATTACATCCCTAAAGTTTTTGTATGTTCTGAATAATGAATGAAACATATTATACCTGACTTGCCGCAATTTTCATTTTTTTAATAATGCGAGTTATGTATATACGTTCATCTATTAAAATATCAAATAAATAAATATTTATGTATCTTATACTATCGTAAAATCAACTAATATGTTAATTTTCTTTCTCTCTTTTATTATCTCTATTAAACTTTTTATTAATTTATCAACAAATAAATATGAAATGCGATTGTGTTCAACTTTTTGTAATTTCATATAATTATTACATCAAAATTAATATCATTACCAAAAAATTGTTTTTTAAGTTATTGACATATTTATACACAAATAAATTACAATTTTACTGGTATTTTTGTAAATTTATATTAGATCTTGTGTTCTCAACACATTCAGTATCAGCATTTAAAATGGACAGTTGATTGGGATATTATGAAAACTTAAGTAATATTTTATAACTTGTTTAATTTTATTTGTTCATAATTATATATCAAAAATAATAATTAGAAAAAATGTCATGATCCATTCATTTGAAATTCCAATAGAGAAAAAAAAATAAATTTTAACAGTATTTGCCCTAAAACACAAAACATCTAAAATTCATATTAGAAATAAATCTCTATTTATGTTTCTATTATATATGTTTCTAACTCAACATTATCCAAGCCAACCTTTTCATTTTAAAAGACGAAATTTTGAATATCAATATTTTTAAGTTCTGCAGCAAACGTAACAATTTAATCGAGAAACTGTATTTGTTGATATAAAATATAAAATACAAATTTAGATTAATATATAATTTTATCAAAAAATGTTTTTATTAGTAATAAGATAAGTTCATTCAAAATAATATTTATATTTTTTTTCTGTTCATTTTTATTAAAGAACATATAAGTCACTTTAAAACCTGCAGATCCAATTGAATTTTAAATTATACACAATTCATCGTTTAATCGTGAATGATTACAAATAAATTTTATGATCACTAATATAAATAATAATAAAATAATGTTCGCTTTATTTATGTACATATACATAAGCTGACAGTAAAGATATCTCGATCCTCTTAGATATAACTTAAAATCTGTGAAGCAAGAATTCAATTTAAACATCTAGTTACCAACATCTAAGAAATTTTTTTCCATTTAAATGATTACATCAAATTGGAGTTATTCTTTTGCTTCGAGAAATCTTTTCTCTCAATGTATATACATATGTCATGCATAATATAACGTTTAACAGTTTAACGTACAATTTACAACCAAGCTTCAAGTTGGTTGTAAAATTTGTCGATAAAATTGACTTAGCGCTTCAATTTAGAAGATTTTTGTCGTTGCGTAAACATGATCTCTAATAATGTTCGCGATATTCGATAGTATTTGATGAAAAATGATTACTACGCATGCGCGGGTCGGCGCTAAGCTTGACATTAGACGTTACGGTATTACTGAATAAGCCTCTAGAACGGAGCGCGTTTGTGAATTTTGACGGATTGTATTACAGTTACCCCCACCAGCTGCAGTGCGACGGTAGAGCTGTGCGTTGTATATACTGTGAACTACTATGTTACGGCAACGAATATAGACGCTTATAGAAGCGTACTCTTAAATGGGAAATTTCTGCCAAAAATGAGTTACCCAGCTGCTGAGGGCGCCACTAGATCCCATGTATTTTTATATCTATATATATCAAATTTTTCATATGTATAGATATACAAACAATGTTAAAGTGTTACCCAGCGTTTCGGACGAAAAATTTAACCCAGAAGTATTCTTCTATAAGCGTCTATCTTCTTTGGTTACGGTACCTATCTAATCCTTATGATTCCTTGACGAAACTGTATGTGTTGCGTATTTTGAATCAAACGGGTTAAAGGATGATGGAACGTTCGTGATTTGACTTTTGTTTTAATCTAGTTTCGGTCTTGCAAACAATAATGATTCAAGAACTTACGGAACCGCTAGAGCTCCGGATTTTTGTCGGTGTAACAGGCAATCATGATAAAAATATATAATTTTAATAAAAAAAATGTTCAATGGATACCAATTATGGATTACAATAATTTTTCGAGCCGCTGAATCTTCGAGGTTCATTTATCGAGGTATCGAGGTTCATTTATCCATACAAAGTTAACTTCAATGTCATTTTATGGTCAAAGTAAGAGAAAGTTATTTAATTAAGTCTTATCATCGACTGTATAGTTTTTTGGAGTCTAAATTTAAGGCCTCTCCGTCTGTATAAGATTATTTTCGAAGTCATTTCAAGGTTATTCCAAGGTTAAAGTAAAATAAAATCCAATCATCGGCTACTCTAGTTTTTCGGGTCAGTTAATTTGGGTTAAAAGTCCGTTTTTGTGTATGAAGTTATCTCTACAATCACTTTAAAATCAAAATAAGAATCAAGTCCAATTATCGATTAGGGAAGACCTTTGAAAGTAACGCTTTGTAAAAATGTATCTCTATTTTTCAATCTACGCATTTTTGAGTGCAAGAAATATTTTTAATCATCAATAGACTAGTTTTGGGTGAGGATTTATCAAAAAGGTTTGTATGTTAATATTTGTCTTGCGTTCAGGGTAAGTATTAACATCACATTTTTTTAGTATAAAAATGCAATTAATAATAAATAAAGTATTTAATTTAATGTAATTAAGAATTATATATATTTTACTGTATATTCAAATACACATAAAATATAATAAACACTTCAACAAAATATAAAAAAATAATTTTTTTCATCTTTTTTTTTAAATAAAAATAACATTGATTTTGAGTTTTATCAATATTATCAAGAATATATTCGAATTTTTAGAATTTTAAATACCTTAATGGGATTTCGGAGCTGCAGCACTCGAGTTTTGCTTTTTTCATTTTATCGATATCCTTTTTAATTCATAAATTAAAAGAATATAATGACTTGTCAGCACTAAAGCTATGTTGATACAATAATTTTTATTTGAAAAAAAAAATCATTTAGACTTGTTATTTTTTTATGAACTTGGATTGGAAATTAGATATCAAGCTCGATAAACCTAACCTTAAAATACGATACATTGAAAGTTTGTATTATAACTTTTATGTATAGTATTTCAGTGGATTTCTTGAGTTGCGCGCACTAGAGCTTACTCTGAAAAATTTTTTCATTCAAGCAGAAAAACTCGATTAATCACATCGTTTATTCATAAGTTAGGACTGGAAATAAGGCAGGCAGCTTCGTCATGCTCTTGAGGTTGTATGGGCTATACAGTCTGGATCAAAAGTTAGTTTTTTCGCAAATCGTTTATATTTTTTAGTAGAAAGTAATTATCCGATTTGTAGCTTCGTAACTTATTAGATAATATTGAAACCATTATTTTAAACCTTGTTTCATTTAAATATAATTAATTATTAAAGAGCTATAGCATTTTAAAGTTTATAACTTCTACACGAATCTAATGCAACTTTGGCATTATTTATTATGATTTCATTATATTTGTGTAAAAGTTGCATTTGTCTACAAATTGGATAATTACTTTCACTTTTCATGATTGCAAAATAAACTTAATTTGTTCAGTTCAAAATTTAGAATCTATCAACGATGATGGAATTTCAACTTTTATTTTTTATTAAAATTTATAATCAATTTTTTGCAAAAAAATGCATATGTCTCAGACGGTACTCACTATTTTATTATAAAAAATTAGCAATAAATTTTAATAAAAAATAAAAATTGAAATTCGATTATCGTCAATGGATTCTAAATTTTAAACTGAACAAAATAAACTTTGTTGCAGTCAAACAAAATAATTTTTCAAACTTTGGCATTATTTTTTATGATTGCATTAATTTTGAGTAAAAGTTATAAACTTTAAAATGCTATAACTTTTTAATAATTCATTATATTCGAATGAAACAGAGTTTAAAATCATTATTTTAATATCATCTAACAAGTTACTAAGCTAAAAATTGGATAATTACTTTCTACCGACAAATATAACTAAAAAGCTATCATTTGATACAAACTGTATAGCCCATACAACCCTAAGAACACAAGTAATATGTTTGGAATAGTGAAAAACGAAAAAAAGAGAAATTCAAATTGATAAATCTTTTTGTTTCGGAATAAATAGTATGTTGTGCTACAAGAGTAGAAAAATTGAGATCCCTGCAATGTTTGATATAATGCCCGAGGGAAAGTTGAAAATATTTTATCACGCAATTCAAGGATTTCTTCCTTCTGACCATACAGAGCATACTATTTTCTGTTTTACTTTAGTCGAATCAATATACAATTTTCTTCAATTTTCCACCATTGTTCAATACCCCAGGATCAGCTCTTGCATCTGTTTTTCGATGCTTACTGATGCTCAGAGTCAGGCATAGAAAACACATATAAAAGCTAAACATCATTATAAATTTTCCATTCAAATAAAATTTCAAAATATCAAAAAATTTCTCTATTTTCATGCTATAATAAAGTTCATTAATCATCCATAATCAATAAATAGTATATTACGAATTAAGGCCAGAAAGCCAGATTTTTGGGCTGGCAAAGTTTGAGAGCCGAGGCTTTTAAACTTCGCTGGTCCGGATATCTAACCCTTTGGCCGTGGATTGTATACTATTTTTCTAGCTTCCCTATTCGATAGTACGCCCAAAAAGCAATGATCAATAAAAAAATTAATGAAATGAACTGCCAGCTGTCTGCTTGCGCTTTATTGAATATCTATATATATATGATTTTTGTGGTCTATGACAGCGCGCACTCGCAGTCATTTAATGCAGTAAAAAAATTAAATGCAATTAGTATAGGCTGATTCCATTTCAAATCGAACAGTCAGTATACACTCAAGTCACCAATTACTGCGCTAATGGAGTATGTTATTCTACCCTAAAAATAAGGGTATACGTATTTTTTTATTTTGCTGAAATATCAAAATTGCATCAGATATGCACTTTTGAAAATTGCATACAAAAACTAAATGTTAAAACTGAAAATGTTGAGAATAACTTTAGAGAGCTATCGTTTTACCAATTTCCAATGAATTTTGATAAACCTTTTTTTATTTTATTTCGTTTTGAGCCCTCTTCAACTCCATGCAAGAAATTTAAAAAAAAAACTAAAAAATGACTGAGATATATGCATATTACCAAAAAATGCACTTTTTATGCACATGCATTTTTCTCGAAAAGGCCATTTTTTTTTTGCTGAAATTTTTTTTGCTGATAGAGGACCAAAATACCTATCTAATAGTACTTGTTTGATCCCGGGTTTTTTGGTTTGGAAAGAGAAAAAAATTCACAAATTTTGTTGGTGAAAAATGCTTGTATATACGTTCGGAAGTCTTAAGCAGTCGACATTTAAATATTATCCTTCGTTTAGCATTATCCAGGAACAACGACGTGGACGTAGAAGGATTCTGTTCCCTTCGGGGGTGCTTTTTTAGAGTGAGTTCCCTTGCCTCTCACTGTTGGGATGCGTCAAAAAAATAATTATAGATAATTATTTTTTTTTATTTTTGCGCTTATTATTTTTAGTTTTAAATGTAGTCTCACGACGCTTGGCTTTTTTTTCTTGTTTTTCACTTCATTTAGTGCATGTATAGCTGTCCTGCCAATAAATATATGTGATTTTAATTCCCCAAGTTTTTTTAACCACATATGACTTTTTTGAATTCCATTATATTTAGAAACCCCACTCCATTCAATATTTTTCTTTTTTCTAAATCTTTCAATCTCATTTATTGGTAGTAAAATGATTTTTATTGCATTGGTGTAACTTTGAACCCAATTTATAAAATCGTCAGCATTTTGTATCGATTCTTCATGAACTCTTTTCAAGTTATGTGAAGTAGCATAATGCTTTAGAAGCCCACCTATTCCATCAACGGCTCCTTTCCCATGACCAGTCGCAGAAAATAACCATTTCATTTCATAAAACCAATGTTTGAATTCATGTAGTTGAAAACGATTTTTAAATTGGCTTGGAGCTCCATCTGATATGATAGTGACTTTAGTAACTAAATAATTCTTTTTCATAAGATCGATAATTTTATTTATTGCTAGCAGTGCATATGCAGTATCATGCTTTTTGTCGTCACTAACTATCGCAAAACTTTGTGTTATCTCTCCTTGGTAACAGACTGCAGTAAAAATAGAAATTTGGTTATTTACCCAATGATTTCCTTGAACCGCTTTATTATTTATTACAGACCAATTTTCTGCAAAGTCAACGTGGATGATTAACTTAGTAGGATCAGCTTTAACTTCTTCTTTTTCTTTTTTTATAGCTTCACGTTGAATATTTTTTATGTATATATGAGTACTTGCTTTCAATGCGCAGATTGAAAGTTTTTCTTTAAAAACTGTTAAGCTTATTGTTTGTTTAATAAGATTACCATTATCCCACAAAGCAAACGTAATTTCATCTTCACAATTTTGTTTCAGTTTTAACAATTCTAATGTGATACCCGCACCACCGGGACAATCTTTGCATTCTTGCAAGAAACATGAATCAGATGGTTCAGAACACAACATTGTGTTAGTTATTTCTGAACGAAGTGAATCTAATTCGGAATTCTTATCGCCTCTAAAACGAATCAAACTTGTAAGAAACAGTTCAAAATTTTCGCAATGTACACAAAGACAAGCTTCCTTCACAAGGCTAGTTAAGACGAAACTTGGTCTTAGGCTATAGAATTTCGATTTTCCTATTTGTAAGTTTGGATTTTCTTTTCTTAATTGACTATATGTTTCTTTTAAGCTTCGAGTAAGAAACCGTTTGACTTTTTTAGTTTTTGTGTTATTAATTTTAACAGTTACGACATCAGATTTATTTGGACTTTGTCTACTACAATTAAAATCATCATTTAAAAAATATTCCATAACGATATTTTTTGTGCTTTCATCAATAGGATGACCAGTATATAAATCTGGCTCCGAATAAACTCCTTTATTTTTCACGAGATTTCTTGATTTATTTATCATATACTCGCTTATATTCGGGAATAGTGAGCAAACTTTTATTTTGCTTAATTTTGAAGGTAGTAGAGTTAGAAGTTTTATTTTCTCCGAAATAGAAGAGCATTTTTCTAAAGCCAATTTAAAATTTTCTAAAAATTCATTCCAATAGTTTTCAGTGGAATTTTCGTCCGATTCTATTGATTCAACTGAAATGCCATACGCATCTTCTAATTTACTTCCAACAGTAGCAGAAAAAGCTGAAATTAAGGATTTTTTCTTTTTAGATACGTAATTTCCTCTAAAATTTTCAGGTATTGCAGTTTTTCTTTTTAGGGGTGAGATGCATTCAGGTAAAACTGAATTAATACTCTCGTTTAATTCCTCTATTCGTTCGGGTGTCTTTGGAATAAAATCATCATCTCTTCCGCTAAAAAGTTCAGTGATTTCATTTTCAGATATAGACTCAAGATCACTTAAAATCATTTTTGATATGCGTTTATGGCAATTTTTACATACATTAGTAGATGGCAATATATTTAAATCTGGATGAAGCTGTGCCAAATTAATGGCTAAATCTTCCAACGGTCTAAAACGTGAATTGCTGCTCATATAAACTACCTTTTTATGCATTTGAAAAAAATCGGGACATGAAATTCTTTTAGAAGAGTAAATTTCGGACATTGTTATTTCACAATTTTGTTGAATTTTTCACAAGCCCGAGGAGCACCTTTCAAAGCAGCCGTAAAAATAACTAGCTTCTATATAACAGTACTAATATGCTGTTTTGGTTACGCGATGTATTTGTCGGCAAGTTAGCCTCCTATTGTTTGTACATCAAAACATACATAATATAGATATACACGAATAGAATTCTTTTTGCTTTCTCATAGAGAAAGCATTGTATCGATAAAAAAATTTTTTTTCTATTTTTTCATTAATTTGTACATATTTGAACTCGGTGAGTCGAAATAAGTGGTTTCCAGAAAATGTCTGTATGTATGTGTGTGTGTGTGTGTGTGTGTGGATGTATGAATTCAGTTAGTAAACTGTATCTCGAGAACTACTCGATGGATTTGCTTCTAATTTTGCATGGAATTTAGTTTTGTGACTAACTTGCTGGGAAGCTATTGATAGTTGGTTCGTCTAGCGTAGTTTTCATTTTAGAGTTTAAAAAAAAAAAAAAAAAAAATTTCGATTTTTGGTTTTTTGGTTTTTTTTTGTTTACTACTCGATGAATTTGGTTCAAAATTTGCACGGAAATTATTTGTGATTGCCCGGATAAAATAAATTTTTAAAAACTTATTTTCTTAGCTTAGTTTTAATTTTAGAGCATTTTGAAACTTTAAAAAAAAATGTTTCTATTTATTAAGCCAATAAAATCTTAAAAACTACTCGATGGATTTACTTCAAATTTTCCATACAATTCAATTTTTCGATCAACTGGTGCGGAAGCTATTGAGAATTGGTTTTCTTAGCGTAGTTTTTTTTTAAGAATCATTTTAAGAATTTTTAAAAAATTTCTATTTTTAATTTTTTTTGTATTTTACGTAAACTACTCGAAGAATTTGTTCGAAAATTTGTATGAAACTTAATTTCGACTGCCAAAAGTATAAAAAATTTTGTAAACTAATTTTCTTAGCGCTGTTTTAACTTTTAATTTTAGAGCATTTTTAAAATGTTTTAAAAAATTTTTATTTTTAATTTTTTTCTATTTTACGAAAACCATTTGATAGTTTTGCTCCAAAATTTGTATGCAATTAATTCGCTACTGTCTGAAGAAAACAAGCTTTGGAAAACTAATTTTCTCAGCGCTGTTTTAATTTTAGAGCACTTTGAAAATTTTCAAAAAAATTTTTATTTTTCATTTATTTTCTTTTTTGCGTTAACCATACTATAAATTTTCTCCAAAATTTTTATACAATTAATTCGCTATTGTCTGAAAAAAATAAGCTTTTGAAAACTAATTTTCTTAACGTGGTTACAATTTTAGAGAATTTTAAAGATTTAAAAAAAAATTTCGATTCTTCTTTTCTTATTTTTTTTATTCTACGTAAAGTACTCGATAGATTTGTTCTAAAAATTGCAGGGAAATTGTTTGCGACTGCCAAAAGAAGGGAAATTTTCAAAAATTGATTTTCATAGCGTAGTTTTAATTTTAGAGCATTTTTAAAATTTTGAAAAAGAAATTTTGAAAAGAAAATGTTATTTATTTAACCAGTTAGATCTCGAAAATTACTCGATGGATTTGCTTCAAATTTTGTATACCATCTATGTTTTTGTATAACAAGACGGGAAGCTATTGAAAATTGGTATTCATAGTGTAGTTTTTTTTTTATAGAGCCATTTTAAGAATTTGAAAAAATTTTCGATTTTTAATTTTTTTGTATTTTACGTAAGTTACTTGATGAATTTGCTTTGAGATTTCTATGGGAATAATTTGCATCTGCCAAAAGAAGGATAACTTTTATAAACCGATCTTCTTAGCGTAGTTTTCAGTTTAGAAAATTTAAAAAATTTTTTTAAAAAATTTTCATATTTCAGTTTTTTTCCATTTTACGTAAAGTACTCGATAGATTTGCTCTAAAATTTGTATACAAGTTATTTGCTACTGTCTTTATAAACCAAGTTTAAAAAAAAAAATTTTATTAGCGTAGCTTTTTGATCACTTCTTTTGATTTCTGAGTTACTCTTGAAAATTTATAATAGTACTACTGATTTAGATGTTGACTTGTATTATTACATTCAATAAAGTATTTAAATATAATCATTAATAAATATTATAAATTAAATTGTTTTTTAATAAATGGAAAAAATATTTGAAGAAGAAGAATGAATTTCGTTGTCATCGTTCTTTTAAAGTACAAATTTATTAATAAATATTAATGTTAGACAATTTTTTTTTATTAAAATCACATTTAAATAAATATAAAAAAAATAATGAAACTCAAAGAGCTCTATGAGAAAGCATTCCGCCAAAGCACTTGGCAGCGTTTTTTTCATGTTTAAATATTTATTTTTATATTACGAATTTACACACATATATATATATATATACATCACTATTGATGCTATATACATGCATACAAATGTAAACAAATGATGAGCCAAGCATACGACAGTGTTTGAATGCAGACTGCTTAAGACTTCCGAACGTATATACAAGCATTTTTCACCAACAAAATTTGTGAATTTTTTTCTCGCTCCAAACCAAAAAACCCGGGATTAAACAAGTACTATTAGATAGGTATTTTGGTCCTCTATCAGCAAAAAAAATTTCAGCAAAAAAAAAATGGCCTTTTCGAGAAAAATGCATGTGCATAAAAAGTGCATTTTTTGGTAAAATGCATATATCTCAGTCATTTTTTAGTTTTTTTTTTTAATTTCTTGCATGGAGTTGAAGAGGGCTCAAAACGAAATAAAATAAAAAAAGGTTTATCAAAATTCATTGGAAATTGGTAAAACGATAGCTCTCTAAAGTTATTCTCAACATTTTCAGTTTTAACATTTAGTTTTTGTATGCAATTTTCAAAAGTGCATATCTGATGCAATTTTGATATTTTAGCAAAATAAAAAAATACGTATACCCTTATTTTTAGGGTAGAATAACATACTCCATTAGCGCAGTAATTGGTGACTTGAGTGTATACTGACTGTTCGATTTGAAATGGAATCAGCCTATAAGAAATACACTACAATTAAAATTAAAAATACAATCAAAATGAAATATACAATTAACATATAATATACAATTGCAATGAAAAATACAATTAAAATGAAATATATTATTACAATGAAAAATACAATTATTAGAAATATTATTATTTATTTTATTAAGAAATACTTATCAAAATACACAGTTAAATTATTTTCTTCTAAAAACGACAATGAATTCTTATATTCTTCTTTCCATTTTTTGTACGTGTCGTAAATGAATAGATATCATTAATTAGAATTTTTAGGCAAAGAATCCATTTGCACAACTTTTAGTTGCTTCTGCATCAGAATTCACTAAAATTTCATCTTCATCTGCAGAATCATCTGATAAAGAATTCATTTTGGTATCATTTTAAATAATACCTGTGCTCGTAAGCTTCTAAAACTTTAATAAACATTTATTTTTATTATTTGATATTCATTTATTATAAATTCAATAAAATATAATTAGGATGTTGGATGAAAATTTTTTTTTTAAATCCATTATATTCGTTATTTAGACAAAGAAAAAATGAAAGACACGTATTTTTTCTTTTATCATAAAAATGAAAACTCAAATAGATAGAGGCAGTTGGAAATTGGTGTAACGTCACGAGTACAGGTGAACTCGTGACGTCATATACATTGGCGCTATATCTATATACATCAAAATTGTATTAACTTATACTGGCTATAACTTTTGCAATTCATCATATTTTAAGAAACGAAAAAATACGGATCTTTTATTTTTTCGTATTCTACCTGACAGATGTAATGCATTTTTTCATGCAAGGTCCCAATGTCATTTTTTTAATAAATCCAGATCTTTAGAATTATTGTTTTTTCTATATCTTTGTTCGTAAAGTGCAAAAAAGAAACTAATTTATGTTTAAATTTATAACCACAGGCAATAAATCTATTGAATAAAAATCAAATTTATATAAAATTGTTATGTACAACACTTGACTTTGAGTACACCTAAAAGTTTGCTGCCTACGACAGCGCGCCCTCTCGGCAGTCCACAAAAGTCGGACTACAGGGACGACGGACGAGCCACAAAGTACGTATTTTCTGGGAGGGGAGCTAGAAAAATTATTTATACTATTCTCATAGGATTCACAGATAATATGCCTAATACAATTACATACCTAACATAAATTTGTATCCAAAATTGAATAGATATCTGATAAAGATTATTAATTTTGTTCATTTACATTCGTTTTATTCAATAGGATTATTTTCATCCTAATCATTTCAACTTGTATTTGCTGGAGACTATTACGTAAGTATCTAACACATTATGTAAGCTATATAGATCGATCAAAAGAAATTACTATTCGCAAAATAATTATGGAATATAGCTACTAGCAGAAAAAACACTAATAACCCCCGCCGATGATTAAATTCAGACTGGGTTACCTCAAATCCTTTTATAATCGATGATTGGACGGCATTGAAAAACTTTCTCTAACTTTGACCTTAAAATGACTTTAGAGATGACCTTAAGTTTAAACTCAGCGATCCCAAAAACCCTAGCAGTCGACGATTAGATTTGATTAAACAACTTTTTCATACTTTAATTTTTAAATGACCTTGAAGATGACCTTATACATAAGAACAGACCTGAAATTCAGACTCAGCAATCTCATAAAACCCTAATAGTCGATGATTAGACTTGATTAAATAACTTTTCCTCACTTTGACCTTGAAATGACATTGAAGATGACCTTGTATGAATGAATGGATATCACATTAAAAAAACTATTATAATCCATGATTGGTATTCATTTGAAATTTTTTTTATTAAAATTTTTTTCATTATGATCGCCTTCTGTGAAGCGCCATCTTTAGGTTAAAAATTAAATTTATTAAAAATAAAAAAATTTATTAAAAAATTTTTTTTTATACAATTGAAGCCTTAGGACTTTTTTAGTCTACATGAATTTTGGAAAAGTGGGGTTGGTCGCTTTAAAACATGCCTTATATATATACAGTGGGGTCCAATAAAAACGAGCCACCCTTGAGAAAAAAAGTACAAATTAAAAAATTTTGTATCTCAACAAATAAGGGTCGTACAGAAATCTACGACCACTCATTTTAAACGTATTTGTAAGGACTTTTTAATAGTGTATTGGCAATTTAATTTTAAGTACTTGTCTGGAAAATATTACGACTTAAAAATAGAAAAAAAAATCTGTTTTATTCGCCTGTGTTTAAATTTGAATCATTTTTTCGAAAATGATGGTAGAAAAATTTTACACTGCCAGTTTTAAAGGTATTTTGCTGAAGGGGATGTAAAATACCGACATTACAGTTTTTCAAGTTATTGGTTCTTAATCCAAGATTTTTAAAAATATCTCTATATTACAGTCTTGCATTTCTACTAATAAAGAGCCTAATATAGAGATATTTCTGAAAATTTTTGAATAAAGATAAAAATTTTGGAAAACTGCAATGTCGGTAACTATGTAAAAATCATATACCCTATTACATCCCCTTAACTTGAAATTTATATTTTAGTTTTTTTTCTAGGTTCAAAATTGACCAAGATTTAGCGATTTTTGTTAAAAAAAAGGGTCTTTTTTATTTTTCCGATATCTGCTTAATGAGAGGAGATATAGAAAAATGCCAAATAAAAAAAGTGTATTTTTGTTTGTAGAATAACCTTAAATTATCTCAAAATTTTTTGTGCATTTTAATTTTTTTGATATTGTTGCGGTACTCTTGTAAGAATATGGTATACATGTATATATAGTCTAGGCGCCCAGAGGGTTTCGTATGAAGTTAAAGATCCCACCAAGCAAGTAGGTTATTTATATGTATTTTGGGCCGCTAAATCCGAATTTGCAACTTGCATTTCGCGCAAGTGGTCGAGTATTTTGTTATAAACAAATTAATTGTTTAAATGGCTATAGTTTATAAACTACAATAGATGCAGTAATTTTCTCTGGGAAAACTTGTTCTTTATTAAAAAAAAAAATCGTTATTGGTGCATGTCGATTCGATAATTAGAACCAGAGATATGGCAAATATATTGCAAAAAAACATAGAGACGTAGCGCAAGCGCGGAACGCCCTGGTAAAAAACCTTATAACTCGACTATTAATTAATATTTTTTGAAGATTAACATGTGTTTGGAAAATGTCAGAGTCTCAGCTTTAATGATAATTTGTTATATATTACTTCCAAATGTTGATAAATAAGCTAGAATGATTTGAAGCAGAAAAAATTTTCAATTTTTTAGAATTTTGTTTGTTTATAACGAAATAATATAGGTTAGCGAACAAAATATTTCTATATTTTTGATATAGAATGATAGGAAATTTGATCTAGTTTAAGAATCTGTCTGGTTTTTTAAATTTGAGCAAGTAAAACCTGAGATATCTCAAATTTAAGCTGTAGCGCCAACTCCTTGCAATACGACATATATGTGCAATATAGCGATCGCTTTCCTGTTTAAAAATTTTTTTATTATAAGGTAAGTAATCTCATTCTTTTCTAATAAAATTACTTTTGACTCTATTTTATATACTTTGTCATAATGTCAATGATGTATAATACATTTAGATGAAGTAGATTTAGGGTTTTAAATAATTATTGATTTTTCTACTATAATAGTAAACAATTTACTCAACTTATGGAGTATTTTTAGATTTATTTTTTTTTTTTTGCTATTGCAAAAAGAACAACAATCTATTTTATTAAAAAAATTTGATTTAACTTTCCGATTTATTAGGGTCATCTATTTTTAGCTGAATCCTTTTTATTTATTAAATTTTTATTTCATTTCCTAATACAGAGTTAAAATTAATTTTATTACAAAAGAATGAAATTACCTTAGAGCATATACTACTGGATGCGCGAAATGCGACAAATGCGCTGTGCGCGTGGTTAAGTTGAGAGAGAGAAAGGTATATTGAGGTTGACAGATATCTTTTTTTCTCCGGCACATGATTGGTTTGTTTCGTTCCCCACTCCCTTATCACATGACTGAGAGATATAGATAGCTATCAACCTTAGTATATTTTTCTCTTTCTCAACCTAACCACGCACACGGTGCATTTAGAGCTGCCTCCAGTAGTATATGCTCTAAGGAAATTACTTACCTTGAAATAAAAAAATTTTTAATACGGAAAGCGATCGCCATATTGCACACACATGTCGTATTGTAAGGAGTTGGCGCTACAGCTTAAATTTGTGATATCTTAGGTTCTACTTACTTAAATTTAAAAAACCGGACAGATTCTTAAACTAGATGAAATTTCATATCATTCTATATCAAACATATAGAAATATTTTGTTCGCTAACCTATATTATTTCGTTATAAACAAACAAAATTCTGAAAAATTGAAAATTTTTTCTGCTTTAAATCATTCTAGCTTATTTATCAACATTTGGAAGTAATATATAACAAATTATCATTAAAGCTGAGACTCTGACATTTTCCAAACACATGTTAATCTTCAAAAAATATTAATTAATAGTCGAGTTATAAGGTTTTTTACCAGGGCGTTCCGCGCTTGCGCTACGTCTCTATGTTTTTTTGCAATATATTTGCCATATCTCTGGTTCTAATTATCGAATCGACATGCACCAATAACGATTTTTTTTTTTAATAAAGAACAAGTTTTCCCAGAGAAAATTACTGCATCTATTGTAGTTTATAAACTATAGCCATTTAAACAATTAATTTGTTTATAACAAAATACTCGACCACTTGCGCGAAATGCAAGTTGCAAATTCGGATTTAGCGGCCCAAAATACATATAAATAACCTACTTGCTTGGTGGGATCTTTAACTTCATACGAAACCCTCTGGGCGCCTAGACTATATATACATGTATACCATATTCTTACAAGAGTACCGCAACAATATCAAAAAAATTAAAATGCACAAAAAATTTTGAGATAATTTAAGGTTATTCTACAAACAAAAATACACTTTTTTTATTTGGCATTTTCCTATATCTCCTCTCATTAAGCAGATATCGGAAAAATAAAAAAGACCCTTTTTTTTTAAAAAAAATCGTTTAATCTCGGTCAATTTTGAACTTGGAAAAAAAACTAAAATATAAATTTCAAGTTTAACAAAATATCTTTAAAACTGGCAGTGTAAAATTTTTCTACCATCATTTTCCAAAAAATGATTCAAATTTAAACACAGGCGAATAAAACAGATTTTTTTTTCTATTTTTAAGTCGTAATATTTCCTAGACAAGTACTCAAAATTAAATTGCCAATACACCATCAAAAAGTCCTTACAAATACGTTTGAAATGAGTGGTCGTAGATTTCTGTACGACCCTTATTTGTTGAGATACAAAATTTTTTAATTAATACTTTTTTTCTCAAGGGTGGCTCTTTTTTATTGGACCCCACTGTATATATATATATATATATATATATATATATATATATATATAATTTATATTATGTAGTAAATTCTTTAAAAATCGGCCGATCACACAAAAAATTTTAAATGATTTTAATGGAAAGAATTGATATCATTTATTCTTATGCATTATAACTTCAATAATACTTTAATGAAGATGAAATTTTAACTTAAGTACTTATGAATATCTTTCATGAGTACCTGAGTTAACAGCGGCTTTGTCGAGTTAACGGAGTTTACATTTTTTTTGGGGTGGAATTGATCTAATTATTAATATTTAATAATGAATGTAAAAATAGGTATAAACAAGTAAATAAACATTTTTATTAAAGCAAAATGAACACTTCTGAGTGGAATAAAATAAACTTTTATTATGGCTCAAGGATGATATACAATAATACTTTTGTAATTTAACGCGTGGAAACTAACGTAGTTACGTTTTCTTATATTTCACTATTTTGATTCTTTATTCAACAAACAGGGTACCTTATTAATAATTTTATCATGGTTCCTATCACAAGGAAATATAAAGTAACTTGAAAAAAAATTTTCAGTTCTGTCACACATTATTCTACATGAAATCATTATTTTTGATTCTCCACAAAATTTTTTATCTAAATTACTAATAAATATAAACAACCACAGGGAGAAAAGGCCTTGATAAGGGAAAAAGACAAAAATACTAATTCATAATGAAACAATTACGTTTCGTCGGTCTGGTTTACCGACCTCTTCAGACTAAAAACGTTAAGAATTTATTAATTACAAAATTGGTTAAAAATTAAACATTTCACACATTCGTACATACCAATGATACTTAAAATTAAAAACTAGTACATGAGCGAATGACTCATATTGTTAAACTAAGCAAAATTCGCATCAAAACAGATATTTATATCGTACGTTAAACAATACAATCTGTAATTTGTTTGTATACATGAGGTAAATACACAGTGTCCGTATTTAAATTAATTGTATTCTTGTTACCGCTAATATACAGCATTTCAGATATTCTTCGCTTTTTAGTGTTAGATTCTTTATCTAAAATTTTAGATGACAATCAATCAAATTTATGAGAAAATGTTTTCATATGTTCTCCTACTACTGTATTATTATTAAACGAATTTTTGTGTTCAGAGAGTCTCGCTTTTAATGATTTTTTTGATTCTCCAATATAGCACGCTGAACACGATTCACAATTAAACTTATACAATTCTTACCAATAATTCTTACCATACAATGGAATTAAAGCGCAACATTGTTTTTAATTTAATTGATAGAGCAGTATTGTTGTCAGATGAGAGATATAAGGTTAAAAACATTGAATTTGTTAGAGATTTATTAACAAAAAATGACTATCCAATTAAATTCATAACTTTATGTGTAAACTCTAGGTTACGTAAATTAAAATATTGTAATGTAAACAATAACGAAAAACAAAGTAAAATTAAAAACTCAATATGTACTATATCATTACCATTAATTCCTAGATTTTATAACCAATGTAAGAAGTCTTTAAAAAAATTTAATATCGACACAAGACCATTAATAAACAGAAAACTTGATAATATAATTAAAATTAAAAAAGTCAAACTCAAAAAAGATGAAGTCACAGGTGTTGTGTATAAGTTTAATTGTAAATCGTGTTCAGCGTGCTATATTGGAGAATCAAAAAGATCATTAAAAACGAGACTCTCTGAACACGAAAATTCGTTTAATAAGAATACAGTAGTAGGAGAACATATGAAAACATTTTTTCATGTTTTTTGATTGGTTGTCAACTAAAATTTTAGATAAAGAATCTAACACTAAAAAGCGAAAAATATCTGAAATGCTGTATATTAGCGGTAACAAGAATACAATTAATTTAAATACGGACACTGTGTATTTACCTCATGTATACAAACAAATTACAGATTGTATTGTTTAACGTACGATATAAATATCTGTTTTGATGCGAATTTTGCTTAGTTTAACAATATGAGTCGTTCGCTCATGTACTAGTTTTTAATTTTAAGTATCATTGGTATGTACGAATGTGTGAAATGTTTAATTTTTAACCAATTTTGTAATTAATAAATTCTCAACGTTTTTAGTCTGAAGAGGTCGGTAAACCAGACCGACGAACCGTAATTGTTTTATTATGAATTAGTATTTTTGTCTTCTTCTCTCACCAAGGCCTTTTCTCCCTGTGGTTAGTAATTTCCATATGAAAGTTTTGGCAAAGAACGGAAATCAAACGATTTTTCGAGAATTCAACATCTATATATATATATATATATATATATATATATATATATATATATATGTTATTATGGGTTGTTAATGTTTGAGACTACTACCAGACTGACGACAGATTTTCGTGATGTGATTGTTCCGCGTCTTTGATAAATTATAAAACAGAGTAAAGTTTCATTAATTTACGATATAATATGAATAATTGAACTCTTCTGGCAATATACAATTGAAGAGATATGAATTTAAAATATAAGTCTACTTTATCTAATATTTTGTCAATTGAAACTATCAAACAAAGCTTTACCGTTCAAGAATAATTTTTTCAAACTTAACGGGATGTCGGAGTTGTTAGAATCGATTTTTGCTATTTTTATCTGATTGATATCTCTTTAAATTGACTATTTAGACAAATATAATGATTTTCCCACGCTAAAGCTACATTAATTCTATCATTTTTGTTAAAAAAGATAATCACTTGTTATTTTTTCATGAACTTTGGATGAAAATTAGATATCAAGCTCGATAAACCCAACCTGAAAATACTATACATTAAAAGTGTTGCGGTCGGAGGGTGAATAAAATAAAATTAAATATATGATTAATATAAAAAAGAGTTCTTTATTAAATAAGACGCGTGCGTATTACTTGACGGCTCACAAGAATCTGAATAAGAGTGGCGCTTCGCAAGATCGCTTTGTCCTCTTCTCTCACTCTTAGATACATATTGCCGACTTATAAAAACAGTAGTCGGAAGACTAATACGAAAACGCGCTAAGTAATATAAAATAAAATATTTCTAACAGAAAGTTTGTTCATAACTTATTATGTGTAATATTTTAATAAATTTCTTGAGTTGTCCGCACTCAGGATTAATCTTATAAATTTTTTTCTGTAGTCAAAGAATATGATTTGACGCACCGTTTACTCATGAACTTTGAATAAAAATGTTATTAGGAGGGGATAACTACGATATCCTCTTGAAGTAATATGAACACTGATGAAAAATTAATTTTGTTAAAACGTCTTTGTTTGAATTTTTTATGAATCCTCAAGTCATGAATATTACTTTTTAAAATAATTGTTTACGACAAAAAATTCAATTGTGAATAGTGAAATATTTTTAGGCTCGAATTCATAGATGTGTCTATGAATTCGAGTCTTATTGAGCTATGCATAAGTGCTTATGGATCACTACTATCTTGCAAATAATACAGCGTTTAGATGGGTAGTAAATCAGTGCACAGCTACAAGTAGGCAGTCCTTCTCGGCTCTGCATCTCCATCTAGCTTCAGTGGTATAGTAAAGACAAATACAGAGCGCAGCTAAAAGTACTATAGAGAGATTTGCAGAGCAGTTAAACTCTAAAGAGGTATAGTTGTCCGTCTCTCTCTCTCTCTCTATCACATTGAAATACAAAGCGTAGCTAAAAGTATATCTACACCGCTCAGTTCTTAACTCAAGAGAATTCATGAAATAAATAGTCTAAAAATTTATTAAATAAATAACTATATTTTACATTAATGTTTTTAATTTCTTTTTAATCTTTTTATAGCTCCTTATACGACTTCCGATAAAATAAAACCATCCACTCAACTTGTGCTTACGGAGGATCTATATGATCTTAACTATTTTTTTCAGCTAGATGTATTAGATATACTGCAAAATTGAATATGATCTAATTTTTAAGTACTGGTTCTATGTAATTGAGTTCTTCTGATTCAAAATACAAAATGATAGAAACTCTATCACCAATTATGAACAGGTCAATCGTATGAGAGGTGTAACTCTTGGACAAAACGTGATGAGTTGGTTTAGAGGGAACGATATATGAGGAGAGAGCCTCAATGTTATCCATAAGAAAAAAAGAGGCATGGTTTTTCACTAGTAAGTTAATGTTGAAGTTACCAGTGACAATGACATTCTTATAATTACAACTAAGGTCAGAAAAAAGGTTAAATAACTTGGTTGAATAGACAGCTTTAGGTCGAGCATAAACAACCACGAACAAGAGTCTGTCATTCGAAACCTTCAGATCGAGTAATAAATTCAGGCTCATTATTGAAAATAGAGTAAGAGTGATGCAGGACTTCGACATTAAATTATTCTTTGTACGTAAGCTGCAACGCCATCTCCCCTTTTACCCTCTTTATCAACTCTTAAGAAGTTATAGTCAGGAATAGTTAGAATAGCATCATTGTCATGCTGCGATAGGAAAGTCTCGGTTAATGCTAAAAAATCGTATTGCTTATATAGACAGTGAGCTTCGATTTAAGTTGAAATGGGTTTTCAATCTGTTGACGTTAATGTGGGCAACAGATATAGTACCTCTATGAATATTAGAAAAAATGTTGGAACAAGAAGCTTTGGTAACATGACCATGATTAGCAGAACGATCAAATGTATTATTAAAAAATTAGAAAAATCAGAAGCTACATTACACGAAGCAATGGCCGCCGCATGAGACCTCAGATTACGTTCATTTTTACGTACGACATTGAAAGCTTCTAAGTCATTTTACGTATGAGTTGCACAAAGCTCAGCTTTTTCAGAAAAACGCATATGAACAGTGAGAACCTTATCATTTGGATTGGACAGCTTCTGATAGGCTTTCTAAGGAGCTTGAAGGTTTTTCTAGGCCATAAGGTCCCTTGAAAGACTTTGTCATCATCAGCACCCATACCAAAAAGAAGAAAAGTCAACTTGAATCCCAGCTTTGCAACAGCAGACATCACGGAGTCTCTAACCAAGCTAGAGATACACTTAAACATAAATCTATAACAGCTAGAATTAAACGACAAAACACTATTTACAACAATAGTAGACGCAGCTAAATCAACCTCCATATTGGTTTTAACAGGCGGTGACCATTGACGAGTGCTAATGATAGAAGCTTGGCTATGTTCGAACCCAATAATCTTGGAAATAATGTCAAGCGCCTTTCGTATTTCGGCAAGCTCAGTCTGCATCGTTACGGTCTGTTCAGGAATTAAATGCGACTGTTGCTGTTTTGACGCAGCTAAGAGTTCATCGAAATTCGACATGTTATCAGTGTTAAGTAATGCGATAGATAAAACGATAGGTGGAGAGGTAGAAGGGGCAGACACTTCCAGAACAGTAGAAACAATTGTTGAGATGAACGTGGTTAGAGCCTCAGCCTAACGTTCTCTAGACAGAGACTCGGTAGAAGAAAAGAGCGGAGAGGCCACGCGCTTGAAAGAATTCTGATAAGGCATTTGAAAGACTGAAAAATATTAGCTAGACACAAAAGCATTGCCATTTATAGTGACTACTTGAACAGTTAGCCAGTGCCCAGTTCATGTTGCCACGACTCACACTGTTTCAATAGAACCCTTTCATATAGAGATTGTTTAAAAAAATGGAAATCTCCAGAAGAAAAAGATTCCAATAAAGAAAGTTATTTATTCAAGTAATCTGTTGCCGGAAAGGCAAAAGAGTGCTAAAGAGCAGCAGTATGAATATTCTGACAGATGAATAATCTTAGTGGTAATCTGGCTGAAGAACGTACAGACGCGTTAATGTGTTGCTTTACGAACCTTGCGACTAGGTAAGATGGACTATCATGCGCAACCATATTGTGAACCAATGGAATTTTTAAATATAAGCGCCTATTCTGAACAGAAAACAAACGATAATAAAAGTGAAAGAGCGTTAGTTCACTACGTCTACCTATGTGGCCATGGACAAAACGAATACAGCTATTGAAAGCTCTATGCAGACATAGATTTAAGGTTTGTGAAAGATCATTGTAGGAAATCACTGCATAATCAAAATGAGGGAAATTCGGGGACTCAACCAATTATTTCCTCCTATCTTGGGCCAAGACATGTTCATAGAATTTCAGAGACTGCAAAGTAGCATGTACTTTACGGATAGTTGAAGAGACCTGCTTCTTCTAATTGAGTGTAGAGGATATCCATATGCCAAGATTTTTAACACTGAGGAATATGCAACAACTGTGTCACCGACTAAGATATTAGGAACAGAGCTATCCCTTGAGCGAGAAATATATTGCTCACTACCTATAAATATTGCCTGAGTTTTCCCTACATTCAAAACTAAACCATTATCATCTATCCATTTAACCACAGAAGCAATCATGAGGTTTATAAGATTGACCTCATCCTTGAGATTTAATGAAAAGAAGAATTTGTAAATGTGCATGTTTTTAGCGAAAAAAATATGGTCAACTGAAGAAAAAACATGTGAGATATCATTCACGTAAACCAAAAACAACAGCAGACTCAGGACACTGCCTTGGAGGACACCAGCTGATACCTGTGATTATTCGGAGTAAGCACGATTGAATAGATATGAATAAAATCACTTAAGAAGGGGCCGAACTATCTGTCTTTGTCTAGTAGCGTTTTTCATCATTTATGTAAACACTATCCGGTATAACAAGAAAAAAATAGCAGCCCCCGCTAGATATTAGTATAATAAGTAAATTTTGTAATAACAACCAAATTTTTTCACTGCGTAGTTTTTGAATAATTAGAGACCTACCAAAAAAAGATAGGTTATATTCTAGATTGCTAGTAGGTCTCTAATTAGTCAAAAACTATGCGGTAAAAAATTTGGTTGTTATTACAAAATTTACTTATTATACTAATATCTAGCGGGGGCTGCTATTTTTTTCTTGTTATACCGGATAGTGTTTACATAAATGATGAAAAACGCTATTAGACAAAGACAGATAGTTCGGCCTCTTCTTAAGAGGAGGCTGTACGGCTCTGTCCTTGTCTAATCTGAAATTTCGTTAATATTACTAAATTAAATATTTTTGTACATAAGCAAGGGCAGAACCCAATAGATTTGACAGGAGGCCAAACTATCTGTCTTTGTTTAATAGCATTTTTTATTATATATATAAACACCATCCGTTGTAGCATGAAAAAAATAGTAGCCTACGCTAGATATTAGTATAATAAGTAAATTTTGTTATACTAATCAAATTATTTTATTGCGTAGTTTTTGAATAATATGAGACCTACCAAAAAATATAGGTTATATTTTCGTTTGTTCGTAAGTCTCATATTATTCAAAAGCTACGCGATAAAATCGTTTTCTTGTTATTACAAAATTTACTAATTATACTAATATCTAGCGGGGGCTTTTATTTTTTTCTTGTTACAACGGATAGTGTTTATATAAATGATGAAAAACTATATTATAGACAAAGACAGATAGTTTGGCCTACTCTTAAGAAGAGGTCGAGTGTATCTGTCCTTTTCTAATCAAGAAATTGATTTTTTTACAAAAACTAATAATTGTAGCACAAAATAAAGAGATAGCCCCATCTTGTATCATAAAAAGCAATATTTTCTTCGATGGGAAAAAATTATTTTTATCGATTCGTTTTGAAGAAAACCTTGAAAAACTTAAAAATTAGAGGTTAGGATGGACAATTCAGTTTTTCAAAGTTTTCTTAAAAACGAAGCGATAAAAATAATTCTTCCTCATAAAAGAAAATATTGATTTTTATTATACGAGATGGGGCTTTCTTCTTATTTTTCGCTACAATCATAAGATTTCGCAGAAAAATTAATTTTTTAATTAGTAAAGGATAGAGATATATGACCTGCTCTTAAGAGGAGGTCGAGTATATCTGTCCTTTTCTAATCAAAGAATTGATTTTTTCACAAAAATTAATAACTGTAGCAAAAAATAAGAAGAAAGCCCCATCTCGTATAATAAAAAGGAAGATTTTCTTTGATGAGGAAAAATTATTTTTACCGATTCGTTCTGAAGAAAACCTTGAAAAACTGAATCGTCTATCCTAACCTTTATTTTTTAAGTTTTTCAAGGTTTTCTTCAAAACGAATCGATAAAAATAATTTTTCCTCATCAAAGAAAATCTTCCTTTTTATTATACGAGATGGGGCTATCTCCTTATTTTTTGCTACAATTATTAGTTTTTGCAAAAAAATAAATTCTTTGATTAGAAAAGGATAGAGATATACGACCTGCTTTTAAGGACGAGAAAATGATTCTATTCTATGAAAATATATGAAAATTCTATTAGTTTTTGGCTAAAACGGAAAAAGAGTTAAGAGAAGGTCACGTATCTCTGTCCTTTTCTAATCAAATAATCAATTTTTAGCGAAAAATAAAGAGAAAGCCGCATCTCGTATCAGGAAAAGCTAAATTTTCTTTAATAAGAAAAAATTAATTTTATTGCTTCGATTTCAAGAAAACTAATAAGATATAATATTTTAATAATGTAATAATAATTTAATTAGAAAAGGACAGATATACTCGACCTCCTCGTAAATTTGATTAAAGTGTTCAACTCTTTTTCCGTTTCAAACTTCACTCGGAAACTATTGAAAATTTTATATTTTTACATAAAATAGAATCCTGCTCTTCCTTAAATCTATTGGGCTCTGCTTTTACTTTTGTATAAAAACATTTAATTTAGTAATTATAACGAAAAACTATATTAGACAAGGGCAGAACTATACGGCCACCCCTTAGTTACAATGTCTGAGCAGTTCATAGTACGTAGCTTAATAAGTAGTTTGTTATGAGGAACTCTATTTAACGCCTTAGAAAAATTGAAGAGAAGTAACAAAGTGGCTATACGGCTATTGATAGCGAACCTACAGTCATCTAATAAGTGTAGTAAGGCTGTTTGGGTTCTATAACTTTTTTTAAATCCAGCCCGGTGTAAATCAAGCAAAATACGAGCCTCGAGATGTGATGAGAGCTGGGTACAAACAACTCTCTCCAAAACTTTTGAAACCTCGCAAAGTTTAGCAATGGAACGAGTTTGAGATGGGCTGTCGATCTTACCTTGCTTAACAAGTGAAAGTAGAAATGCTCTTTTCCAAGCTGCTGGAAAATAGCCATGGACAAAAGAGTCATTAATGATAGAAACTGAGCTATCAGCTATGGAACCATCCACCATCTTTAACATGTCAGCAGAAATCTGGTCTGGGCCTATTGCTTTGGAGCTAGCTAAACGCAAAATATTGATTAAATTGAGGAGTTTATTGGCACAAAATCAAAGACTGGGATATCAGACCTAGACGGGGTTGAAAGGACACTTTCGATATCAGCATCAGTTGGCGCAGGACTAGAAGATAAGACCAAAGTGTAGTGTTTTAAAAGCACTGAGGAAGGAAAGTATTTAAAAGGAGATGACAAAGTATTGTTAGCGAGGCTCAACTTACGAAGTTCTGGACATTTATTTTTGACCGTAGGTGCTGATGAAAGTTCATTAGCAATGAAGTGATTCTTTAACTAAAACAATGGATTTGAGACCTCGTTACGAAGAGACTTGAAACAAGCATAATCATCATCTTAGCCAGATCTCCGAACCAAACGATAACAGTTGTCTCGTCGTTTCAAAAATAAACGCAAATCATGAGAGACCCATGGTTTACACTTATTAGAAATTTTAATTACTCTTGCTGGAGCAAACTTATCGAAAACATTGACAATATTAAAAGAAAGGTGCCAACCTTACCATCAATAAATTAACCACTCGAATTTATAGGTGGTTGATGGGTAATATTTCACCTAGAATTAAAGGAATAAGAAAAATTTGACGGCACATTTACAGAGAGTATACAACAAACTCGCAGGAAAACATAAAGAAAAACAATTCTATAAGTAAGAGCAGTAAGGATGTAGGCAATGTACAATAGAAACAGCAGAAAACATGCGGCAAATACAAGTAGCTATCTTTGATTGTTGGTTAAGTGGATGTCCTACTTAACAGCTGATAAATGATATAGCAGGTAGAGCACGAAAAATGACCAGTAGATGCGTGCGAATCACACCTACTGGCCATTTTTTCGCAAGTTATCTGAAACACAACGCCTGCAGAGAGAATTAAGCAGCGATAAGATATAAAACTGATCGAAGCATAGAAAACATACAGCTGCTATACTCACTTGAAGAGAGAGAGGCAGAGAGAAAGAATAGTTGCAGATTCATCAGACTTTACTTTTTTACCTGAGGGCTGATGCTGGATGATGGTCTCTCGGTGGTTCAAATAAGCCAAAGCTCAGAATTTATAAACTAAATTGAAACTACTGAATTTAATAATGAAAATGAAGGTGAATTTAATAGTAAAAATGAAGGTGAATTTAATAGTAAAAAGTAAAAAATAAATGCATAAAAATTAAACTGTAATTAATATTAATAAAAAGATAAAAAGAATTTACTATTGTATTCACATAATAATTGAATTAATGAAATAACTTAGCTTAAAACTAAAGTGATAAACGACGGGGCAGATTACAAGAAAGGTTTAGCGGAACTGGTAAATAAGTATGAGTCGAGCAATTTATCTTCTTCACAATAAATATTCTTTCCATTTATTGAGTCGAACTTAAATACTAATACATGTTTTAATCAAATAATGGTCTTGGAAAAGGACAGAAAACGGCGATGCGCAATTATTTTCAGAGTAATCAAAAGAAAGACGGTTATAATGCAAATGAAAACGGTTGTCCTTTACAAAGACAACGAACTAGTAACAGAGTTACTACGCGATGAGATTAAGAAGGGGCCGAACTATCTGTCTTTGTCTAATAGCGTTTTTCATCATTTATATAAACACTATCCGGTATAACAAGAAAAAAATAGCAGCCCTTGCTAGACATTAGTATAATAAGTAAATTTTGCAATAAAAATCAAATTTTTTATCGCATAGTTTTTGACTAATTAGAGACCTACTAGCAATCTAGAATATAACCTATCTTTTTTTGGTAGGTCTCTAATTATTCAAAAACTACGCAGTAAAAAAATTTGTTTGTTATTACAAAATTTACTAATCATACTAATATCTAGCGGGGGCTGCTATTTTTTTCTTGTTATAAAGGATAGTGTTTATATAAATAATGAAAAACGCTATTAGACAGAGACAGAAAGTTCGGCCCCTTCTTCAATCGTATTTTTATGGTCGGTATTCATATTTTCCGGTGACGCAGTTTCTACAATCTTTTTATTAATAATTCCAAACGGTATCGGTGACAAAATTAAGAAAGATTACTTAAACGATAAATTTCACCATGTACAAACTTACAGACTATGATATTGCCGACGGTCAGTAAGGTCGGAAATTACTTCACCTGTGGTGCGTAATCTAGACGATGTATAGGTGACACTTGGTAAAGGAACAAACTGGTGTCAAGAAAGACAGGAAAGGTTACCTCCAAGTCTCAACGTAGACAGAAAGGGGATGTACTAATCGTGCTACTCGCATCAACTAGCGGAGCACCTTCCTCGACCGAGAAGGTGGAGGTAAGAGGTATGGAACTGTGCAAGGAAATCCCTCTACTACACAGTTAGATGGTTAGGAGTCGACGCAAGGAAATCTCTCCACTCCGTAGATGAGTTCAGTAAAATGAACACTGGTAGGATAACCTTTACTGTATACAGCCTAACTTCTCTATTCAGCAAGCGGGGAGAAAGCTATGGAGAAAAGCCTCTGACTAAGCACGTTGTTTCGCCAATTTATATGCTCTCGAGCGCGCTATTCCCGTTGAGGGAGTAACACCTCGTAGCGGCTGAGCGCGAATACTACGCTTGAGTGCAACGAATGAGTTCGTCTACTAGCGGTCGAGCGCGGAGCCCGGTTTGAGCGCGATGTTTAAAATAGCATCGTCGCACAATTAAAATTTAAAGAATTTTTAAATTGGAAAAATTGTTATATTGAATTAGTTTTCATCTAAAATACGCAAGCAAATACGTTGAGTGGTTTTCTATTTATTTAGAGGAAAATTTTGAAGCAAAGAATGTCTAAACTGAAGTTGCTAAAAAAAAGTTGTAAAAGCTCGAAAATTGCAAATAAATCGATTTTCCAGTTTTTTCATATCTTTAAAGTGTATTTCAGTCAATTTTTGGTCTTTCAAGCTTAAGACATTCCTTCTTATAGAATTCAATAATATTAAGATTTCGAATTTCTAGAGCTGTTTGAAAACAGGCAAAAAATGATAAAAATATACCTCTGCTTTTGAACTATTAGTTACGAAACTATACATTTTTTATTATAGGCACTGATTATTATTTTAGAAGTCTGTAAAGAGAGCAAGACATGCGAGGTTAACTATCAACATTTTATTCAATTTAAAGACGAGCAAAATTTACCTCGCTCCTGACGTCGCTCGGTTGTATTTTCATATATTATATTATTATATATAAATTGCTAATTTCGTTGACAATAGTAGTTCAATATAAAATATGTATTTAATTTTTTTTCACATATTCATATCATTATATTGTACTGCATTGAAATAGAAAAACTTTTTAACTTTTTGTAAATTAATGAGCTTCAATAAAAGTGAATAATTATTATTGACAATCATAGTATAAGAAAAATGATTATATTACCATCAACTTTCACAGGAAGTCCGCTTTCCTTATATCAAAATTTTCTTGATCTTATGACATTAGTACGAAGAATTGGGAAACCAGATTTTTTCATTACTATGACATGCAATCCGAAATGGGAAGAAATCACAAATAATATCGGGCAAAGTAAAGAAGTAACAGATAGACCAAATATTGTTGTTAAAGTATTTTATCAAAAATTAAAACTATTATTAGAGCAAATTTCTAAAAAACATATTTTGGGAAAATGCATTGCCTATTCATACGTGATAGAATTTCAAAAGAGGATTACGGCATGCCTATATGCTAATATTTTTGAGAAAAAATGATAAAATTTACAATAGTTATGACATTGATGAATCTATAGTAACTGAAATTCCAAATAAAAATGAGAATCCCAGATAATATAAAATAGTTGAACAATTTATGATCCGTGGCCCTTGTGAAGATCAGAATAGAAATTCACCTTGTACGGATAAAGAATCAGGAAATTGTCCGAAAAATTTTCAGAAACGATTTAATAAAACTACAATAATAACAAATGGTTATCCTATTTATCGACAAAAAAATATTAAAAATGAGATATTATACACAAAAAACAAATGGGCAGATTATAGATTTGTGGTTTCTGATAACCCGTATTTATTACTAAAGTTAAACTGTCATATTAATATTGAATTATGTTCAACAATAGGAGTTATGAAATACTTATTTAAATCCTGCTTTAAAGGACATGATTGTGCATTTATCGAAATGAAAGCAAGTGAAATAAATACTAAAAATGATGAAACGGATGAAACGAATGATTTGGATATGTTTTATGATGAAATTAAACAATGTATAAACACAAGATACAATTGCCCACCAGAAGCTATGCATTGTATTGAATATAATATTAGTGAACTTTCTCATACAATTTGAAGATTAGTCGTTCATAATGAAAATGAACAATATATGTATTTTAAAGTAGGATCCGAACACGAAATTGATAAGAAAAATGTAAATACAACACTAACAGCGTGGTTTGAACTTATTAAAAATGACCCAGAGGCACATAATTACTTTTATTCTGACATACCGCAAGATTTTTTTTTTTAATCAAATACATAAAACATGGATGAAAAGAATAAAAATTATGAAACCTTTTCTAACCAGAATGTACTTAGTTAATCAAAAACAAAGAGAAAGATTCTTTCTTAAGATTACTTCTGCTTCACGTTAAAGCTGCTACATCTTTTAAAAGCTGAAAAACTTTTGATGGAATTACATACCCAACATTCTTTGAAGCAGCAAAAGCATGAAATTTAAATGAAATCGATAATGAATGGGATAAATGTTTAGAAGAATCTTGTAAATCTCGATTTGCAGAAGCTCTTTGTCAATTATTTGGTTACATTTGACAACCCAATTAATGCTCGAGAATAATATGAAAAAAATTTTTAACAAAAAAAAAACCGACTTCAAAAAATGCACTGAAAAGTAACAAATAATTTATTATCTTTAGAAATCATACAAATAATTGGTGAAATACAATTTTAGAAGTCGGCGTCTAATTCCTCAATTAATGTAAACGTTATTTTTTAACAATAAATGTAAACGTTATTTTTGAACAATGAATGTGATCGTTATTTTTGAAAAAATGGACTAACTAGGAGAGTGTCACACCTCCGGATCATGGATTTTGCTCAAACTTCGGGATAAGTTTTCAGATAATAAAATATGAAAAAAGCTAAAGTTATAGTCATAAATACTCAATATTTCCCTAGTTACAGGCAATTAAAGAAAATCACTAAAAAAGTTGCTAGATTTTTAAACGCATATAGTTCTTTAGCATTGATAGCTACAAGCTTGAAACCTTTATTAAATGAAAGCTGAGCTCAAATCCTTTCGAAATAGTAGTTACAGCATATCAAAATATTATTTTTCCCCAAAGTTAGAGCGTAATAAGGATTGGACCTAATTTCAGCTTTTATTATTAATTAATGTTTTTAAAAGAAAAATCAGGTCCAATGTTTATCATGCTCTAACTTTGGGAAAAAATAATATTTTGACATGCTATAACTACTAATTCGAAAGGATTTGAGCTCAGTTTCCATTTAGAAACAGTTTCAAGCTTGTAGCTACCAATGTTAAAGAACTATATGCGTTTAAAAATCTAGTAACTTTTTTAGTGATTTTCTTTGATTGCCTGTAACTAGGGAAATATTGAGTATTTATGACTATAACTTTAGCTTTTTCCATATTTTATTATCTGAAAACTTATCCCGAAGTTTGAGCAAAATCCGTGATCCGGAGGTGTGACACTCTCCTAGTAAGTCGTTCTGCTTACGCACCACAGATTTAGAATTAGACGCCGACTTTTAAAATTGTATTTTACCAATTATTTGTATGATTTCTAAAGATAATAAATTATTTGTTACTTTTCAGTGCATTTTTTGAAGTTGGTTTTTATTTTCGATGAATATTTTTTATTTGTCATTTTTTAGTGCAATGTTTTTAAAATCTTATTTATTGTAGAAAATTTTGTTTTTATTCGATACTTTTAAAGTCGGTTTTTATTAATTAAAAATTTTTTAAATTGTTTGTTTTTGTTAAAAAATTTTTATTTTCTATCTTCTAGTGAATCCTCTTACTAAAAACGCAAATATAGGTAGACCCACTAATTACATTAAACTTTCATTATTAATTCATACGCATACATTAGTACACCACCAAGCAATATATAGCAGTAAAGAAATAAGGCTGAACAGCATAGTGTCGTTATGTGTGCATGTATACATATTCAAGCTCAGGTGTGAGAGAGAGAGAGAGAGAGAGAGAGAGAGAGAGAGAGAGAGAGAGAGAGAGAGAGAGAGAGAGAGAGAGAGAGAGAGAGAGAGAGAGAGAGAGAGAGAGAGAGAGAGAGAGAGAGAGAGGTAAATGAGAAGACAAAACATCCGGTTTTTTCTTAATTTGATAATTGGGTCATACAAACCGAATATTGGCCCAATAATTATAGGACATGTATGGGACCTTCCTGCAGACATTCTCTATCAGATAAGAAAAAGTTTTTTCAAATCGGTTAAGAAATGACGGAGTTATGAGGTAACAGACATAAAAAAAAAAAAAAAAAATTCAGTCGAATTGAGAATTTCCTCCTTTTTGAAGACGGTCAAAAATATAAAATCTACTTTTATCCTCCAAAAATAAATGAACAAGAAGATAAAGAATGTGCTTTAAGCATAATTAATGATATTTTAACTGATAATGGATTCCAATTAAGTGACTTTAATTTACCTACTTCAGAATACTATATTGAAAATAACAGAATTGAATATAGTACAGTAAATAATGTTAATAATATTGAGTCAATTATTAATACTCTAACATATGCTTAAACGACTATTTTTAATACAGTAATAAATTCATTAAATAAAAATTGCACTGAAAAGTATATACGTGTAGGCGGTCCACGTGGAAGTGGTGAAAGCTACTTATTAAATATAATTATAACTTATCTGAAAATTCATGGAATGAACTATTTAGTTTTATCACGGACAGGTATAGCGGCTAATTTATTACAATTTATTACATTTAAATTACCGTTGAACATATCTGAAGACACAATATGTAATATTAGTTAATACAGCGAAACAGGTCAAAAAAAGAAAAATGTAGAAATTTTCATCTGGGAATAAATCATAATGAGATCAAAATACGCTTTTGAAGCCGTCGATCGCGTGTTTGAGAATGTATGTGATAATAATTATTCGATTGGAGGGAAAACATTTATCAAATCAGGTGATTTTAGACAAACATTGCCAATAGTAAAACATGAAAATAGAGCACAGATAGTAGAAAATTGTGTAAGAAAAAGCTATTTATGGGAACATTTTTAATGTATGTCTTTAAAAGAAAATAAACGTTTATCGGAATCAGATAATAAATTTAAAAATTGGTTCCTTGATATAGGAAATGGTAATATTAATTCAAAATATGAAAACGGAAATAAAGTTATACGAATTCTAAAAGAAATATTGTCAAAGCGCAATCTAATTGATGAAATTTACAGGCATAATATACATATTAAAAATTGTGACTATTACGAAAATATTATATTAGCGCCGAAAAACTTAGATGTAACAGAAATGAATGAAAAAATTTTATCAAAAATAAATGAATCAGTAATAGAGTACTTGAGCATTGACTCTGCAAATGATGTAAATGACGAAATTTTAGACGTAATTTTGCCGACAGAATTTTGAAATTCTGTAATGCCCAACGATTTACCTCTACATAGATTATAATTAAGAAAAGGAGCTATAGTAATGCTTCTAAGAAATGTTAATTTGAATTAAGGACTTTGTAACGGAACCCGATTAGTAATAACGAAATTAAAACAATTTACTATTATTGCGCAAATATTAACAAGGAGTAGAAAAGGGAGCACTATATTCTTGCCACATATGACCTTATCAGCAAATAATGAACTGCCATTCCAGATGACCAGAAAACAATTTCCTGTAAAACTTGCTTATGCAATCATGTTTATTAATAAGTCGCAATCATTTAAAAAACTAGGAGTGTATTTACCAACACCAATTTTCAGTCATGGGCAGTTATACGTGATACTTTCAAAAACAACTAATAAAAAAGAATTGAAAATATTAACAGAAAAATCGACAAAAGTTGAAGATAAAATGGTCCATACAAACATCGTTTACAAAGAAATATTATAAAATCGCAATACAAAAATTAAATATAACGAATGAGAAAATCAAATCAAACATATTTGAAACTCTAATATAACATTAAATATAAAAAAATTGAAAATTATGAAGTAAGTTTAGCGCTACGTGGTAAAAATCACGGCTTCTATTGTTAGTTCTGTGCCATTGAAAAAACGCGATTGCTTCTCTAAATGCTGTGTGGTTAAAAAAACATGGTTGCTATTGTAAGTGCTGTGATGGGGAAGAACGCTAAAACTACTGTAAGCGCTGTGTAATTAGAAATTCGCGATTGCTTTTTAGTGCACTATCTGGTTTAAAAAGCGCAGCTACTATTTTAAGAGTTAAAGATGAAAACGCAACAATTATTGTAAGCACTGTGTAATTAAAAATTCGCGGCAGCTATTGTGAGCACTGTGTGATTAAAAGAATGCGGCTGCTATTGTAAATGCTGTGTAATTAAAAATTTACAGTTGCTATTTTGAGCGCTGTGTAATTACTAATTCGCGGCTGCTATTTTAAGCGCTGTGTGGTTGAAAAACACGACTGCTATTGTATGCGCTGTGTAATTAAAAATTCACAGTTGCTATTTTGAGCGCTGTGTAGTTACAAATTTGTGGCAGCTATTTTGAGCGCTGTGTGGTGAAAATACGTGGCTGCTATTGTAAGCGCTGTGTAATTAAGTATTCACGGCTACTATTTTGAATGCTGTGTAAGACAATCTGAATAAATCAAATAATACAAGAAAATATAATTAAAAATAATCACTATAGAATCAAGCCTTGATGCGTCCTCAATAAAAGCTTTAGTTTATGATTTCTCGAAATGCTTCTGATTAATTACAAATATAAGTTCAGAAGTGAAAATATTTATCTATAAATTTTTTTTAAATCAGAAAAACTATCATAATGGCTATTTATTTAGATTGTCTTCTCTCACAAAGCTTTACTGATGAGTTCTATAAACAGATCTGGGATAAAACGTAAAATTTGAAATTCATTAAACAATAAACGTATCATGTTTATCATCATCATCATCATTATCATCAACTCAAACATCAGCATCAATGTGTAGACGTACATGTGTATGAACAGAAGCAAAGAAACAGAGTCAAAGGGCGGCACCGAAGTCACGGAACGATTTCATAAAAAGGTAGAGAGGGAGACGGACACGCAGACAAAAAAACAGAGACGGAAAAATGAGACACAGAACAGAGAAACGAAGATGAACAAACGGAGACAGAGAGATGGAAAGGTGGAGACGAAGAGACGAAAACGGAAGAATAGAGACGGAGAGACGTAGACGGAGGAATGGAGACATAGACAAAGAGACAGAGACGGAAACAAAGAGACAAAGACAGGTAAACAGAGACAAAGAGACATAGACAGAGAAATAGAGACAAATAGACAAATACGAAAAAACAGAGACGGAGAGACAGAGAGACGAAGATGGAGTTATGGAGACGGAGTAACGGAGACGAAGGAACGGAGACGGAAGTGACGGAAACGGAGAGACGGAAAAACGGAGACAGAGAGATAGAGACGGAGAGACAGAGACGGAGAGACGGAGACGGAGAGACAAAGACGGAGAGACGAAAACGGAGAGACAAAGACGGAGAGACGAAAACGGAGAGACAAAGACGGAGAGACGAAAACGGAGAGACAAAGACGGAGAGACGGAGACGGAGAGGCGGAGATGGAGAGAGGGAGATGAAGAGTCTGAGGTGGAGAGATGGAATGACGGATATTGTGTATGTGTGTGTGTATATGAATATGTGTATGTTAATGCTGCACGTGTGTATAGGTATGTATGAATGTGACAATAATGCAAAAGATATTCACGTAAGAAAAAAAAGTCTGAATTCTTCACTTTAATATAATAGTAGTAATTTTACAGGCATTTGAATTTGTGTAAAAAACAGCAAAAAATGACTGAATTTTGAGTCTTCAAGAGCATAACACAGCTCGAAATTGGTCTAGAGATCTGAAATTTTATATAATTCCCAATTTAGATAGTATTTTAATATATCTAAGCCGCGAAATCAGTGACCTGCCTGCTCCCAGCTTTCTAAAAAAGTAGGAGAATGATATATATATATATATATATAGTAAATTTAATAAATGATTCTTTTGGAATTTTATTGTTAATGTTTTAACTTTAATTCAATATTACAGTATTATAATGCTGAGGTAACAGCGGTATCTAAAACAACATGCGTCGTCCTATTCAAGGATTTTGATAATTATGAAGAAGTTCTCCAAATAGACTGCATACCAATAACAGAAAGTGTAAGTTTTGATAAATAATCATTATTTATTTGTGATTGCTAATGAACATTAAAATTAACAAAAAGAATTTGAAATTTCAGAAGCACTAACTTGTTATTTTTATTTTGTCAGGAAAAAATATTAAAAATTTATTTTCAAATTTGAAAGCAAATTATCAGTTTTTTGCAGATTCGCGTAAAGAAATAATATCCTTTTTACACTTTATAGAAACTATGGCGTAAATATTAGTCAATAAAAAGAGGACGCTAGGTCTCTTTACATCTCTCCAATTTAAAAATTTAGTCTTCTGAAATAACCAGTTATTATAGATGGAAATTAAAAATTATCCATAAATTGCATTCTAAGAAGCAAAATTTTCTGTTATTGGAAAAAATTAATTTCATTGCTTTGTTTTTAAGTAAAAAATTTGAAAGTTTGAAAAAATTAGAAAATAGGCTCAAGTTTGTCAAATTTTTTTTTAAAGTAAAACGATGGAATCAAGGTATGCTCTTTAGAGAAAATATTGATTTTTATCGTACAAGTTGCGGACAACTCCTAATTTCTGTCTGTGGAGACTGGTTTTTCTGTAAAAACTACATTTTTAATTAGAAAAGGATAAGGAGATTTAGAATCTTCAGCAAGAAACCTGATTCGTTAAAGATTAACCTTATTTGCGAACTAATTTAAAAATGTGCTTTCCATAGACTTTTATTTTAATTTTTCTAATGTCAATACATCTTATTATATATTTTTAATATTATTTCCGATGAGTATTTATAACTTTAAGTTTAAAATTCAAAGATTTAGAATATTACTATATAATACGCTAAAAAATTATAAAAAAATAACATAGCTTTGGCTTGAGGATATTTTATAATTTGCAACGAAATAATTACATAAAAATTATAAACATAACGCTTTAAAAAATAGTTAACATATTAGTGTGCATACATGATCTTTTTAATATTTTGCAAGGACGTCCACTACAAGTTACATCATAAAAAATTCATAAATGTACAAATGCTTTCAAATTTCAATCACTATCTATGGAGAACATCATAAATAAGTGGTGAAAATTTCAAAATGATTCACTGTTTCTAAATTGAGATACATAACTTTAAAATTGCAATTAATATGTGAGTTTGTTAAAAATTGTTATTTTATCGTCCTGTATATCAATTTAGGAACGATTAATCGTTTTGAAATTTTCAGCAATTAATTATACTATTATTTTTAAATTGAAATGCAAATTTAAAAGCATTTGTACATTCATGAATTTTTACTGTACCATTAACGGGATGTCGGAGCTGCAGCAATCGAGTTTTGTTTTTTTTTATTTTATCAATATCTTTTTATATTAATAAATTAAACAAATATAATGACTTGTACGCATTAAAGCTATATTAATACAATAATTTTTGTTAAAATGAAAAATCATTTGGACTTGTTATTTTTTTATGAGCTTGGATTGAAAATTAGATATAAAACTCGACAAACCTAACCTTAAAATACAATACATTGAAAATTTTTATTATAACTTTGAATGTATAATATTTAGGTGGATTTCTCGAGTTGTCCGCACTAGAGTTCAATCTTACAAATTTTTTCTTTGTAACAAAAAAACTCGATTAAACGCATCGTTTATTCATAAGTTAGGATTAGAAATATTATTAGAAGGTGTGCAGCTTCGTCATGCTCTTAAGAGAGAATTATGTATAACTTAAAAACTCATAAGAGTTAATACCGCTAGCGTACACCCTCTTTTCTGCTTTATAGATTCATATTTTTTATGATGTTACGTCTAGTATAAACGTTATTATTTTATGTCTTATATACAAGAAACAAATCGTTTGATTTTGTCTTTTTAATATGTTAACTGCAAAATATGATACTATAGCGACACTTTGCGTAACACATACAAACAATTAAGTAATAGGGGTATGATGCAACCTAATATGTCATTAAAACTCTTGCTAAAAAAGCGTTATATGTTCGCTAAGGCAACTTTTATACAAAGTATGCTAAACTCTAACCACTTGCGGAAGTTGGACACAAATTTTAACGCGTCAAACACCAAGATAATTGGAGTTAAGATCGTAGTCTCTTGTTTGAGAATCAGCCTTAAGCAAAGGGTATCTTTACAAGAAATCATAGAATTTCCATAGTGTATATGACAAAAATTACTATGTCAACCAGTAAAAATTTATTGGGATTTAAAGTGTCATGGCTGACTCTCCAATATCAGTTCAAGCAGAATCTGTTTTAAAATGGTTAGATTTAAATGTTTCGTATATAGTCGCTAATTTTTCTTTAAATGCCTTCGAAATTATGTTAGATATGATAATTTCGATATGCGCCAGTTGAAGAAATTGTGCTAAATTCGCTATTAAACAAATAGTGAAAAAATCTCAAAAAATACGATTTTTTTTCATCCTATTTTTATTTATAGCTCCTTACACATACATTTTAGAGAAAAATGTAGAAGAAAAAACAAGTTAGGTGATAAAATTTTACATGAAATATTAAACTTTCGAAATAAAAAATTGCATTTTTTAAATTAGAAAAACGACAGCGATTGCGAAAAAACTGCACAAAAATTAATGTTATTTTAAATGATTTTTTTAATTATTTAAATTCGTTTTATGGTTATAATAAGAGGCCATATATAACTTTTTGATATGATAAAACAGCCCAATAAATTCCATTGAGATCGGTCTTTTATTTGCTTCAGAATAATTTAACAACTAAGTGCCCCGTAAAAAGATGCAAAAATTTCGAAACGTTATTGTAAATAAAATCATGCTTTCAGATAGGTGTTGACTTTTTACATGTAGCAAACTATGTAAGCTTTCAAATGCACTTTGAAAAATTAAAATTGGTTGATTAGGAGTCTTTTAATAAATTTATGCTTATAAACAAATTGAATATCTTTTTCAATTTTGAATTAAATGAAACTTAAAAATTTTCTTTGAAAATTCTCTGAAAGACGCTAATTAAAAAAAAAAGTCGAATTTAGCTTAATAGTTTTTGATTTATAACTCACCAAAGTTGAGTTGTGTTTATTATTAAACAAAAAACAATAGAAAGTCAATCAAAGCGTCATTAGCTTTATTCGTCCAAGCACTTATTAGGCAAAAGTTTTCAAAACATGCGCTCATTGGAAACACAAAAAACATCGTTTAAAATTACTCTGATCACTCGAAAAATCGTGGAAAACGCAGAGGGTCACTTGATGGAGCAAGCTGATTAAAAAGTGAAATCGAAACTTAAAAACTACATCGCGCTTTGAATTTGCAATTATTTCGGCTTCTAAAAGTCTCATTTTAATCTTCTTTTTTTAATTCGATGTATCGGAAGACAAGGATTTCAAATATTTCATGATAAATAATCAATTATGCGTATAATTTGTTATATTAACATAACTTGAAATCATGAGACGAAAAATTAGTATACTTTTAATCATTTATTTGTCTATTTTACAAGAAAAGCGATCAATCTTATGTAATTTTATCTACTAAATAAGAACTTACTTGATATTAATTTTTAATATTGTTTAAACAAATTGAAAACTTGAAAAATTGTGAAAAATTTAAAAAAAGTTAAATAATTTTAAAAGTATCATCATTTCAATCGTTAATGTCTATAATAAACTAAATGAAAATTAAGTACTTTTTATGGATTTTTTATAAACTTTATTAATTTATTAATTAAGGAAGTTCTTCGTATGAATGTGAAAAAATTTGAAAATTAGGAATTTTCAACAAATAATATAAAAGGAAAAATATGATGTAAAAATAAATAAATTTATTATTATGTATAATAAATAAAAGAAAACATGCTTATATAATTTAACATAACTATTAATCAGACTAGATCAAATCATTGCTTTTGTTTTCGAAATAAAATTAATGAATTCTGAAATTAAGAACAATACTTATGTCGACTGAAGAATAAATAAGTTGGAGAACATTTTCATCGGTCGTACAGTCAATTTAAAATAAAAATGAATAAATAAATAAATATAAAATTTAAAAAAATATATATATATATATAAAAAAAAAATAAAAAAATTATAATAATATAAATAAAATATGGGTGGTCAGAATGCCCTTATTTACCATCACCCTCGGAGAATCTGAAATGTAAAAATTAAAAATTAACTTCTTCGAATCCCGAAAATAAAATCCTATATTATATTAAAGGGAAACCACTTTTTTTCCGTTTCTCCGACTCTCCGGTTCTCAGCATTTGTTAAATGTGTCTAATTTTTTGGTAATAAGAGTAGCAATTTTTTATTGGGCCCTATATAATTAATCCTCATTGGTCATAAGCATCTTTTTGGGCCATATTTTTTGGGTCTTATATTTTCTTGCGCCCTATTCTTTTCGGGCCCAATATTTTTTTGGTCTCTATATTTTTTTGGGCTTTATATTTTTTGGGCCTTATATTTTCTTGGGCCCTATATTTTCTTAGGCCCTATATTTTTTCGGGCCCAATATTTTTTTGGACCTAATATTTTTTCGATTCTTATATATTCTTGGTCTCTATATTTTTTGTGTCCAATATTTTTTGGAATCATATTTTTTTGGGCTCAATATTTTTTTTTAATTTATATTTTCTTAGGTTCTATAATTTTTTTGGGTCTTATATTTTATTTAGCTCTATATTTTTCTGGGCCTTATATTTTTTTGGGCCGAATAATTTTTCGGGCCCAATATTTTTCTGGACCCAATATTTTTCTGGGCCCAATATTTTTTTGGGTTCTATATTTTTATGGGCCCTATTTTTTTTGCCTAATATTTTTTTGGTCTCTATATATTTTGGGCTTTATATTTTTTTGGGCCTTATATTTTTTGGGCTATATATTTTTTTGGTCTCAATATATTTTGGGATTTATATTATTTTGGGCTTTATATTTTTTGGGCCCTATATTTTTTTGGGCTCTATATTTTCTTTAGCTCTATATTTTTTGGGCCTAATATTTTTTCGATTCTTATATATTATTGGGCTCTATATTTTTTTTGGCCCAATTTTTGTTTTAAATTAATATTTTCTTAGGTTTTATAATTTTTTTTGGTATTATATTTTTTTGTTCTATTTTTCTGGGTCTTATATTTTTTAGGCCTTATATTTTCTTGAGTCCTATTTTCTTTGGGCCTCATTTTTTTGCCCAATATTTTTTTGATTCTCATGTATTCTAGGCTCTATATATTTCCGGGCCCAATATTTTTTTGGGCTTGATATTTATTCAATTTTTATATATTTCTAAAAAATTTTTAAATGTTATAAAGTTTTAATAATTTTGTAAGTTTACTAATTCTGGACTACTTTTATTTTCGTTATTTTGAATATGAATTAGAATTTTAATGATGTTATACAAAAACAAACGAAAAATGTTTAAACTCACTTTAAGCAAATTTAAATATTATATATAAATGTTTCCCGGGTATATATGTCATAGTGTATACTTTTAAGAGATAATATATTTAAGTGCAGGAGTAACAGATGTGCACACTACTGTTAGTATGTCAGTTTTTTTATGTATTTAAGTTAGTAAGTTTAGTATGTATTTGTACCGGACCTACGAACAGGTAATATTATTTACCTCTGTAGGATTTACCATTGTAAATTGTTTTTTGGTAGTAAATAAATAAAATAAATAAATAAATAAATAAATATTCCTGTGCTCTATATGTTTAGGCCCAATATTTTTTTTTAATTTATATTTTCTTGGGTTCTATAATTTTTTCGGGTTCTATATTTTATTTAGCTCTATATTTTTCTGGGCCTTATACTTTTCGAGCCCCTACTTTTTTTCGAGTCCTATTTTCTTTGGGCCTTATATTGTCTTGGGTTCTAATTTTTTCGGGACAAATATTTTTTTGATTCTTATAGATTCTTTGACTCTATATTTTTTTGGGCCCAATTTCTTTTTGAAATTCGTACTTTCATGGGTTCTATAATTTGTTTTGGTCCTATATTTTATTTAGCTCTATATTTATCTGAGCCTTATATTTTTGAGGCTCTACATTTTTTTAAATCCTATTTTCTTTGAGCCTCATTTTTTGGCTTCTTATTTTTTGGCTTCTTATTTTTTGGCTTCCATATTTTTTTTGGTCTCTATATTTTTTTGAGCATAATATTTTTTTGATTCTTATGTCTACTTTGGCTCTATATTTTGGGCTTTAAATTCTGCCATAATAAACCAAATTTAACTGAATTTTCAATAATGTTCATACGGCTTCCATGTCGTACAATTGGTAATGTTTGCCTGAAATCTCCTGATACAGTTACAGTTATACTACCGGAGGGTTGGTTCACATCGCATAAATCTTGTAAAAGACGATTAACTGCTTCAAAAGCAAATTTTGGAATCATGGATATTTTATCCCAAATAATTATTTGTGTTCCCTTTAATTGTTTGCCTTCTGTAGAATTAGGCTTAACATTACAAGTTGTACAATCTGTTATATTTAACGGTAGTTTAAATGTTGTATGCGCGGTTTTTCCATCGACTAATGAATTCGCCGCTATACCTGTCCAAGCTATTTGTAAATGAAGTATAGTATGATATTTAAAATAAACTATTAAAACGTTAAGTAAATAACTTTTTCCACTTCCACCTGGTCCATCTATAAAAATATATTCTTCTTTACTTTGGTTGTCTAAACTTTTTATAGTAGAGTTGAATATTTGCCTTTGTTTATCATTTAAAGAATTTATTTTCATTTCTAATTTATTAAGAATATTATTATTATGATTTAAAATTGTTTGATTATTATCTTCTTCTATAAATAAGCTTATGTAAGGTAAATTATAGTCGTTTAAAGAAAATCCATTGACTTGTAAATTATTTTTAATAACATTCAATGCAAGATTTTCACCTATATTTTTTCGTATTGAGGATGGCATAACTTATCTTTATATTTTTCATATAAATCTCGTGCATTTATAGGATTATGAAAAACGCAAATAAAAGCAAATAATTTATAAAGAATATGAAGGAATTCTGTTAAAGATGCTTCTTCCAAACATCTATCCCATTCTTTATCTTCATTTATTAATTGTTTTGCCTTAGCTGCTTCATAAAACGAATTGTACATCACATCATCAACAGTACGTGAAGCTTCAAAAGATGTGGCTTCTTTAACATGTAATAGAAATACTAATAAAATAACGTTCTCTATCTTTTGGACTTACTAAGTACATTCTACTAAGTATTGGTTTTTTTTTTCTTTTATTCCACTTTTTCAGTTTTTCATCAAATGTATAAAAATATGGTATTTCTCAATACAAGTAATTTCGTGCTTCGGAATCTTCTCTATTTGATTCAAAACTAGCAAAATTTACTTTGCTCCTAACGTCGCTTGGTTGCATTTTCATATTTTATATTATTATATATAGATTTGCTAATTTCATTAACAATAGTATTTTGGTATAAAATATGTATTTGATTTTTTCTTCAACTTTAAAAATTGAAATTATAAATATGTTGTTCGGTGTATTAAATTTAACGATCATTCGTTAATTACTGATAAAATAATACTATCTATATGTATATAAAATAAGTAACCATTTATCGAATCATATTGTATGTATAAATATGAAATATTATATTAAATATGAAATATTGTGATGTGTTAGCACTTAAAAAACTGGTATTGAATAATAATTTATAATTTAAAACACACACACACACGCAAACATACATGTACACACACATACATACACTTACACGCTGGCGCTTAAACACACACACACAGACATACCCACCAATTGGTACGCAATTTACTAACATAAACTTCTTAACTACTATAGAAATATACTTACAGACACTGACAAACCCACAACACCCATAAAAGTATATACATATGTAACAATAAAACACAATGCGATTCACATTTTAGTTGACACAAACATTTTCTCGAGTGCACCATCATACAGGCGCACTACATACATACTTATAGACAAAGACATACCAACTAAAACGCACACAGAAACATTCACAGTTGCACAAATACAAAATGACACACTTTTTAACTGATGTAAACACTTTTATTAATAAACATACAAACGATATATACGCATACAGAAACATACACAGTGGCACAAATACAATACGTCACACTTTTTAACTGTCGTAAACACTTTCACTAATACACATACACACGATACATACGCACACACAAACATACACAGTGGTACGGATACAAAACGACACACTTTTTAACTGACATGAACACCTTTACTAATACAAATACACACGATATATACGCACACACATACACACACATACTATACATACACACAACACAGACTCATACACACTCGCATAATACATAAACAAACGAATACACAAACACCTACATAATATATACATACCACAAATACACACATATACACTCGTGCACACACGCACATACACACACACGCATGCGCGCTTATATACACACACACACACACACACACACATACATAAATTGAGTTATGTGAAAACGGGTATTAATCACAATGAATAAACAAAACTATTCTCATTTAATATATGAAATAATAATTAAATTAATTGTTGACAATTAATTTACACGAATACATATTTGATCATATATATTTTTGTAAGTATTTGTATTTAAACAGAAAGTAATTACTTTAAAAATGTTCAAAAAATTATTTAAACGTTAATATTGTAATATATTACTGATGTTTGATCTTAAAAATAATCATGATCATTTTTAAAAATTTGTGTCAATAAATTTTGATTTGAACGCTATTTTATATTGACCAATAAAAGTTATATCTTTACATATTCTAATAAATTAATTTATCAATTGTCAAGGAATAAAATTGCCTAATTGATGGGCTATTTAAAAAAACTTCATACGATGTACACATTATACTTAAATAAAATAACATGTAATATAAAATATTTAATCTTTTTAATTGATGATTATTTCATATATTTAGTTTTTTTTGAAAATACACATATACAGAATAAACAATATATATATATATATATATATATATATATATATATATATATATATATATATATATATTTATTCTGTATATTTTAATAATATAATACATATACAGAATAAAATATATATATATATATATATATATATATATATATATATGTTTATTCTGTATATGTGTATTATTAAAAAAAACTAAATGTATGAAATAATCATCAATGAAAAAGATTAATTAGTTTATATTACATGTTATTTTATTTAAGTATAATGTGTACATCGTATGAAGTTTTTTTAAATATATGTATATATATATATATATATATATATATATATATAGTTGTAAAATCAGGATTTAGGCCATTTTTACTCCTTTTTGGCCCCCCTAGCCCTCCATCGATATAGCCACCCCTCAAGTTACATTGTAATTCTTCTCCTTTTTTTTATTTCACGTTGCTGTATTTCATGCTATCGTTGCGATGCTGATTAACGACGGATCGTCGTTAGTTTGTTTGTAAACAAAGCACATGTAACGTACAATGGTACTTGTATCATTCACCCAAGAGCGGGAATCGAACTTGGAGCCTCGAGATTAGGAATCCATCGCTCTACCGAATGAGCCACTGACGGCCTCTAATTCTTCTTCTAAATTGTTATTTACGTTATTTGAAACAAAAAGGCCCCCCCTTTACTCAACCCCCTAAAACCTCACACCTACCCCCTTTGATTTATGTGCCCCCTCCCCTTAGCTCTATCTCACACTTTTTCCTTACTTCAATATTCTGTTGTAATAATTAAGATTGATCATTTTTATTTACATTTCACTATTGTGATTATAATTATAACTAATAGATAATACAAAACTTCTTCTCTCAATCACATGTAAGTCTGATATTACATTACAATGATAAAAAAAATAATATCTCTATTAATATTTTATTGATATGATTACAATTACGATTGATTGATGATATTCAGCTTCCTCTCTTCATTTACTTAATTAATATAAATACAGTGATATTCATATCTTTTACATTAACATTTATTTTAACATTTATCTTATTTACATTTATATAATTTATTTGCATCTGATCCTCATAAAGTAAAATTTTTAGCAAAATGTTGACTTGATTGTTGCTGTGTGATTTACAAGTACGCTTTTACGCTAAAAGTTACTATTCCAATGAATTTATTGTTGTTTACCAGAGGCAACGAATTCATTGTTGAACGAGATAAATTATCATTTTTAACACAATCTAATCATCTTTTATTTATTAGAAATGAAAAACAAAAATCCATTTTGTTGATAAATGCTATAGCTTTTACATATATCGTCACGATATTGATCGACAACAATTGAACCTAGCAAAGTCTATACTCCAGAAACCACATAATTATTTACGGCATGATTCAAAAACTTTTATAATATGTTGTTGGAATTAGCTTGACTGCAGTTCCAAAGAATGAATGAAGAGAAAAAATTACTACTATTATATTAAAGTGAAGAATTAGAACCTCTTTCTTTCTTACGTAAATATCTTTTGTATTATTAGCACATATACACATACACATACACACGTGCACCTTTAAGATACACATACATACATACATATACATTGATACACATACACACATACACACATATACAGGTATCCATACACATGCACTTACTTATATATACATACACACATACACAATATCCGTCACTCCATCCCCATCTCTCCGGCTCCATATTTCCTTCCCGTCCCTCCGTCTTTGTCTCTCCGTCTTTATCTCTTTTACTCTGTCGCTCCGTCTCCGTCTCTCCATCTTCATCTTGCCGTATCTCCGTCTCCGCCTCTTTATCTCCATCTCTCCGTCTCTGTCTCTCTAACACCGTCTATACGTCTCCGCTATTTCTTTATTATATTACTTACATATAATCTTATACTACATTACTACTATTATATTAATGTAAAAAATGAAGCTTTTTTCTTCTGGGAATATCGTTTACATAATTGTCACATATATATACAGTCACGCACTTGCACCTACACATATATATATATACACACATACACATACATATATATCTACCTATATTATATAGTGAATTCGGCAAAATTTCCGCTGTATCACCCTCTGTCCACCTCCATGCCACTCCTCCTTTCTCCACCCTCCTTCGCCCGACTCCGTTTCCCCTCCGTATTCCCTCCCGCAGAACTATGTTAAATTCGTGTTTGTTTTACGTTATTTCTTAAGTCTTTAATCCCCCTCCACCCCCTCTCCTTTCTCTCTGTCCCCCTCCACCCTCCTCATTCACGCTCCGCATCCCCTCCATGATTGATTTGAATGTTTATTTTCATTTTGATCCGCATATCCCTCCGCATACTCTTCCGTATTATTCTTCATATTTATCAGTAAAATATCGTTATATATATATATATATATATATATATATATATATATATATATATATATATATACTAGGGGGGGTATCCTCTGCTCGCTTCGATCGCTGACCCCCCGTTTTACAAAATCTATTATACTGAAACCATAATTACACGTTACTCATTATATTAGCTCAATTTAATTCTAATCAATTATTATAAAATTTTAAAACTTATTCCAATTTTAAAAGAATGACAGGTTTCCACACCACCCAAAGAGGTACCGTCATTGATACCTTACATTTAATAATTTATGACATAAGTTGAACAATAAATAATGTATGGTATCGGCGCGTTGATTTTTTTTGTTTTATTTGAAATTATTATATGAAATAAACATAATAATTTTAAGTAATTTTAAGACATGTTAAAATTAATTAAAATTTTCCAATTACTTTTATATGAATATTTAAAATGAAACCATGGCTACCTTCGCCTGTAGCCTTACAAAACCATGAGAGTCTATATCCTCCTCCTTATACCATAGACTCTACCTGCAAACCATCCTCCACCATTACACATATGCAAGCAACTTTTTAAAAGAAATTTTATTATTCGTAAAATTTGTTAATATATTATTGTTCTATAACAATTTTCACAATACTTATCTCTTTTAAATCTTTACTTGAATATGTGTATGAGAATAATCATAATAACTAAAAATTTTTCAATTTAATATTGTAACGTCTTACAATAATATAAAATAGAACTTTTTCTTATAATGATTAGTCTACATTTGAACTACAACCTTCAAACAAAATTTTGCTATGGAATATTTTATTTAAATAAATGAAAGTATATAAAATTTTTATAATTTTTAATAATTATAACTTATAATTTTTAAGAATATTCAACTAAAAAATTGTAATTTATTATTAAATATTTGATAATAAATTAAATTTTTAATTATTATCTTTATATTTTATAGATTATTATCTTTTTAATTAAAAAAATTCTTTAATTATTACAATTTATAATCATTTATATTTGTATAATTTTATGAATATATTTATTTTTTTTATACTTTTTTGAAATATATTCATTTACTATTCATTTTAATTTAAAATATTTTATGAGAAAAATTGCATCCTTAATTTGAAAAATTATTATAGTTTACAAATAAGATTCGCGATTTTCAAAAGAAATATATCAAAGCAAATATTCAATTACGATTCTGGTATATTATTTTCTGAAAATATAGTTTTTTCTTTTTCTAATCTCAACATCGCGATTCGTATAGCTGGTCTTTTAATATAATATGAAACTTCTGACCAATCCAAAAAATTATCAAAAGAATTATTAATTTTCTCAATTTCTTTTGAATCTTTATTTAATTTTTCTAAATAATTTTCAAATCTTACTTTATCCAAAGGATTATCATTTTCTAATGAGTCTATGTACGATTCATATTCATATTGTTCTATCACATGATTTTCAATTTGTTCATTTAACCCTTTCAGTCATGCAATTTAATTCACTTTTTTTCGTATGTATTTGTTTATAATAATAATTAATAGTTATAAATTTATAAAATATCATCGGCATTATAAATAGTAAGGCTATGTGTATCTGAAAATACAAAAAATCCAAGAATTAACCATGATATTGCAAAAATATTGAGGTAAAAAAAAAATAAATTAGGTAGCCGATATATCGGCTCCTGTGACTGTAAGGGTTAATTGTCTCAATCTATTTTGTTCTTGTTCATTTTGTAGATTAACGAAATTGTTGTTTATCGGATTCCATTCCATTTTAGTAAATTATTTCAAATTTATTTATCTGAAAAAATAATTTAAAAACATTAATAAATAATTTTATGCGGAGTGGAAGCGGAGGGGTATGCGAAGCTAATATTATAATAATTATGATGTTTTTTGTAAAAAATTATGCGGAGGGGTATATTGAGGGGCAAGTGGAGCGACAGACGGAGAGGTATATGGAGGGGTATGTGGAGGGGTGTGCGGAGCGGTCGTTAGCTGAATGAAACTGTCATTAAAAATAATGATTGACAAGTATGCGAAGGGGTATGTGGAGCAAAATTAACACAAAACTAACGATATTTTACTATTAAATATGAAGAATATTACGGAAGGGTATGTGGAGGGGTATGCGGATCAAAATGAAAATCAACATTCAAATTAATCATGGGGGGGTTTGAAGCGTGAAGGAGAAGGGCGAAGGGGGACGGAGCGGAAGGGGATGAGCGGATTGAAGACTTTAAAAATAACGTAAAAAAACACGGATTTAACGTAGTTTTGCGGAGGGGAATATGGAGGGAAAACGGAGTGGGGCGGAGGAGGGTAAAGGGGGGGCGAAGCATGGAGAGGGACGGAGGGTGATGCAGCGGAAATTCTGCCGAATTCACTATATAATATAGGTACATATATATATGGGACGTTTCACGTCAACTCACCTAACAAAAAAATAGAATTCGTCGAAAATCTGTAAAAATGTTCTATTTGATACCCAAAATATACAAACAAAATTTTAGAGGTCCAGGTCAAAGGAGTCAGGATTTAAACGTGATGGAATTTTTCGAATTTTCCAAATTTTTTGCTAAATAAATATTTTAATGAATTTTTTTCTCAAAAACTATCAATTTTTCGTTAAAACTTAATAGAATACTTTTTCTTGGAAATTAGATGTAGAATTCACCTGAATTTTTACAAATTATAATATACTGATTTTATGCTTACTTGATCGATTTAAACATACTATTTAGTATATCTAAAAATCGAGCAGGTTAAATTGGCTTTTTAAAGTCTTATTTTTTTCGTTTTTTTATAAGGAAAAAATATACAAAGCTTCCAGTTGGGCAGCCTTCTCAAAGTTACTTAATTGTGCAAAAAAGTCTGAATAAATCGTTATTTTGGATCAATGATGAGATTCGTAATTTTTTTTCTGAAAAAGTATTGATTTTTGGGACAAATGTATGAAAATGTTTTTTATTGGTAATTGTATGTAAAATGTATGTAAATTTTTGTAAACCATTATTTGCTAAACATCACAAATTATAAATGAAATTTTGAAATTTTAAGATTTATTTTCTGTTAAATTTTTAGTATATATGGTTCATAATGTCTTAAATTACAATTTGTAAAAATATGTTCATATTCTACACATGATTTCCAATAAAAAACATTTTTATACATGTGTCCCAAAAATCAATATTTTTTCAGAAAAAAAATCACGAATCTCATCATCTATCCAAAATAACGATTTTTTCAGACATATTTGCACAATTAAGTAACTTTGAGAAGGCTGCCCAACTAGAGGCTTCGTATATTTTTTCCTCATAAAAAACCAAAAAAAATAAGACTTTCAAAAGCCAATTTAACCTGCTCGATTTTTAGATATACTAAATAGTATATTTAAATCGATCAAGTGAGCATAAAAATCAGTATATTATAATTTGAGAAAATTCAGGTGAATTTTACATCTAATTTCCAAGAAAAAGTATTTTATTAAGTTTTAACGAAAAATTGATAGTTTTTGAGGAAAAAATTCATTAAAATATTTATTTAGCAAAAAATTTGGAAAATTTGAAAAATTCATCACGTTTAAATCCTGACCCCTTTGACCTGGACCTCTAAAATTTTGTTTGTATATTTTGGGTATCAAATAGAACATTTTCACAGATTTTCGACGAATTCTATTTTTTTGTTAGGTGAGTTGACGTGAAACGTCCCATGTATATATATATATATATATATATATATATATATATATATATATATATATATATGTATACTAGGGGTATTCCCCCTGCTCGTTCCACTCGCCAGCCCCCATTATAGTTATCATATCAATATAAAATGTAACATTTATGCATGGTTTTATATAAAAATTTTTTTACTATAATATATTTTTATATTATACATAATATTATATGATTGTATCATTTTTCATTAAATTTTTATTATTAACATAGAAACATGAAAAAAAATACATAATATTAATTATTTATGTAAAATATCTGAAAAAAATTATGAATAAATTTTAATCATTATTCATAACATATAGATTAAGCTGGTTTTTACACCACCTCAATTTTTAAATCTTTTAGATTTTTATCATTGTGAATTGAATTAAAATTTTTTAATATGAAATAAATATTTATATATATATATATATATATTGTAACGGTAATTTACTACACGTTACAAAAGAAATTATCAGCTTTTTATTTAATTCACTTTTTACTAAGTCTAAGTAATTTTATTAGAATACGGAGCTGCTAGAATTTGTATTAAATATGATGAACTAGTAACAAACTCCGGCAAAGCTAGTCAGTATATTAGATTGATGTGCGACGAAGTATTTTTCTATCAGCTCGCCGCTGCGCGTCTCTCTCTCTCTCTCTCTCTCTTACCTGATCGAGAGACGCGATGCCGCTAGTGCAGTTCTCCTTATTTTTATTCGGTTTAACTTTCTTAGTTAAACCTATTCAATATTTTATATAGAAAATATATATGTTTTACTATGATAAAAATAAGGACCGCGGAGGCATCGGGGTAAGCAACTGGTACAGGCTTATTATATGATATGCTCATACAGCAGAGATAAAATAAAGATTTTATATTTAAAGTGAATTTATTAAAAGTAATAAAGAAAAATACAAAATCAAGAATTGAAACGTTAATGATGAGATAGAAGAAATAATTAACTAATATGACAATGTTTGAATTACAATAAAGATAGCAATAGGGAAGGACGCGATGCAAACTAAATTGCGCTATAACACAAGTAATAACACGCACGCACTTTATAACGTAAAGTTTCTGCGAAGAAAGAAACCTTACTTTACAAAACTTATAATTACTTACGACAACGTCGAGAAGCTTCTCTTACACCGAAGACTCTACGCTGATCGCTCGCTCGTTGGCCAACAGTCGCGACGCTGCAGCAATCCTGGTCGCGGGAGCTAGTCGAAGCCCGCTCTCGAGAAATCGTCTCTGGATGAACAAAGGCCGCTATCTTTCTTAATCAGGATAACGCCTTGGGTTTGATAATGCACGTGTTTCACGGTTCGTATAGAAGCACGAGTCTTGACACGGAATAAATGCACTAACAAAAGTTATCGACTATTTGCACCTATTCCAATGTGCTCTCAACAACCGCCGGAAAAGGTCTGACGCGCCTCGTGGTCGACTCGGCGTTCTTCTCTTAATGATAAGTTAGTTACGTGTTTCTTCGCGTAACTCTGACGTCTTGTATGACCGCGCGCGCCTCGTATATTATTTCTTGCTCCCTCGATATTCAAACACGGTAAAATACCGTGACACCCCTCCGCCAGACGCAGCATAACCGGGTTTGCTGCTCTGTATAACGCGCGTGAGGTGTTTGACTGTTCTGTTAAGCCAACTTCACACATCAGATGTAATATTTCGCTGCGCACGCGTTTTCCTGGGTGAAAAGTCGATCACATTTTTTATACGCTTCGCATTTGTAGAATCTTTAGGCCTACCTCGTTTACGCCTGATCGGTTCGGGCTCAGCTTGGCGCATACGCTTCGTTATACGCCTTACGACGACGGCTGTCTTGCGTGGTTGGCCTCGCTTGCTATTCGGTTTCTCGTTAGCGGTAGGTACACCGCTCGCAGGCGGTCGCTCGTGATCTGAGCCCGATTCTCCGTTAGCACACGGAGTCACATCGCACGCAGGAGACGGGTCGCTTATCGTCTCATTTTCGCTCATTGGTTCCAATGGTAGTAGAGGCGGTGACTCGTCTTCTTGTCTTGCGATATATGGTTTCAGCTGCTCTACATGGATAGGACCGTAAGCATTATCATCGATGTCTAGTAATCTGTATGTGTTTGATCCACAGTTAGCCGCAATTATATAAGGACCTACAAATTTCGGCGCTAATTTGTTAGCTATACCTTAAGCAGCTGAAAAAAGTATCTTATTTCTTCTCCATACTAAATCACCAACATTATAAGACACTTCTCTTCGTCCTGCATCGTAAACATCGGCCTGTTTTTGCTGTGCCAGCTGTGCACAGTCGATTACCTGATCGTGTAGCAGAGGTAACTTGCTTACACGCTTCCGCCAGTTATCTACTTCTCGTAGTTGTTCACTCTCTTGACCAGCCTTATCTTCTTTCCTTTTTCATAATTTAGGAGGGACTGGCTGTCGACCATAGTTTAGCAGTGCAGGGCTAGTACCTGTAGTGCTTTGTTTAGCCGTATTATATGCAAAAATTAATTCTGGCATTTTTTCGTCCCAAGAGCGATGGTTTTTATCAATAAATGCGGTGATCATTGTTTTTATAGTCCGGTTTATCTTTTCGACCGGATTTGCCTGAGGATGGTAAGTAGGAGTAGTGCTATGATACACTCCTACTTCGTTCAGGTATTTATCTATCACCTGATTCCTGAACTCTGAGCCATTGTCAGACAGAAAGACCTCTGGCGTACCAAATCTTAGTATGATTCTTTCTTTTAGTGATTTTAAGATTGTGGGTGCATTTGCTCTTCTAATCGGTATGCACTCTACCCATTTAGTGAACACGTCTTCGAAAATCAACGCATATTGATAGCCGTGTTTGCTTTTTGGGAAAGGGCCAGTTATATCACCTGCTACCACTTTCCATGGGCCTAATACTTCTCTTTTGCCTATTAAGCCAGCAGGTAATTTTTGTTCTACTTTACACTGCTGGCAGATCTCACAGCTCTTGACATATTGAGATACCGTTTTCTCAATATATGGCTAATAATAATATTGTTTTATTCTAGCTGTAGTCTTATCTCGGCCTAAATGACCAGCTGTTGGCTCATCGTGACATTCTTGCAGTACTTCTGCTCGATGTTCTTTGGGTACTACGATTTTCCATGCATTGTCGTCTCCTAGCGTTTCTTGTGTGAACCTGTTCGGTACATAGCGATATAACTGACCTCCGATTATTTTCCATCTCGGAAAGTCGCTTGGGTTATTTAATACCTGATTGAGTAGTTTCTTATACCAATCATCATTAGTTTGCGAAGCCCAGCTTAGTGCACTTAAGTGTGAGTCGCATTCTAATAAATCTTCGTGCATGCGTGATAACGCATCGGGCACGTAATTCAGAGCACCTCTCCTGTGCTCGACGGTATAAGAATAACCCTGCAGCTCCAGCGCCCATCACGCTAGCCTGCCCGTTGGATTATGTAAGTTACATAACCAACGTAAGCTACTATGGTCCGTTATGACCTTAAAATCGTAGCCTTCTACATAACAGCGAAACTTCTTAACTGCCCATATGACGGCCAAGCATTCTCGTTCTGTAACGCTGTAATTTCGCTCTGCACTTGACATGGTACGACTAGCGAATTCTAATACTCGCTCTTCGTTGTTTACAACTTGCAAAAGTACTGCTCCTAGACCTGAGTCACTTGCATCTGTCTGTACGACAAATTGCAAGTCGAACTGTGGACGATGCAGTAATGGAGCAGATGCTATTAAAGCTTTTATCTGCTCGAAAGCAATCTCCTGATTGCTTGACCATACATACTTACGGTCCTTTCTTGTAAGTCTGGTCAGTGGCTCTGCTAACGTAGCAAAGTCTTTCAAGAATTTCCTGTACCACGAAGCCATACCCATAAAACGTCTCAACTGTTTTAAGTTTTTAGGAGCTGGGTATTCAATAATGGGTTTAATCTTTTCTGAGGGGCGATTCAACCTATGCTACATATGTATGTATCACGGTGATATGTATGTACGTTCGAACGTAAGTTGGTAGCACTGCTAAGACAAGTCGTCGCGCGCATTGAATCGTCTGTCGAACCGTCAAGACCTCAAGTCTCCGTTTCCATGTAGATACAATTTTTGCGCGCGACGACTTGTCTTAGCAGTGCTACCAACTTACGTTCGAACGTACATACATATCACCGTGATACATACATATGTAGCATAGGTTGAATCGCCCCTCTGGGTCTGGCTTAAAACCATCTCTATTCACTAGAACATCCAGATATTTTACCTCTTCTTGGCAAAATATGCTTTTCTCATGACTGATCGTGAGACCTGCAGCTTTGATACGCAGTAATACCTTCTCGAGCCACTTTATATGATCATCGAACGTCTCAGTTGCGACAATGATATCGTCTAGATATGAAAATGCATAAGCATTTTCATATCTAGACCTATGACCTCGAGCTCTGGACCTATGACCTTGTCGATTAATCTTTGAAAGGTCGCGCCAGCGTGGCTAAGGCCGTACGGCAGACGTTTGAATTGGAAAAGGCCCATGCCAGGTACCGTAAATGCCGTTTGAGCACGTGAATTTTCTTTCATCCTAATTTGATGATAAGCACTGCTCAAATCCATTGTAGACACGTATCTTGCTTTCTGCAGTTTACGCAAGATATCATCCATTCTTGGCAATGGGTACGCATCGGGTTTTGTAACTGCATTGACTTTCCTAAAGTCAATACAAAATCTGAATTTGCCATTTGGCTTCTTAACCCTGACCACTGGGCTTGACCAGCCGCTCATTGAGGGTTCGATAATATCTGCTGTAAGCATTTCATTGACCTGTTCGTGCATCCACTCTTCGAGCTTTTTAGACACAGGGTAATATTTCTGTTTAATTGGCCGAGCAGATCCTGTATCGATTTCATGTTCGATCCAGTCCGTACAGCCTATAGGGGTATCATCTTCTCCTAAGATTTTTATCACTAAACTTTTAACACGAGCTCGATCAGCGGCTGATACATCAGCCAAACCTACTGATTCTAACTTAGCAACATGCATCTGTCTGAGCGCTGCCACCTCTAAATTTACTTTTACATTAGTACCCTTAAGAGAAAGTTTATTTTCACAGGGGTCAAACATAGCCTTAAATGCTCAAATAAAATTTCCTCCTAGATAACATGGTTCATCTAGGGTCGGCATGATCGCAGAACGGATTGTCTTTGTAATTCCGCCTACTGTAAATGGGAGGTCAACATAACCTACTAATGAGCAAGATCTACCATCTACTACTTTAGCAAATCTACCTGTAGCTGGTATCAAAGGCGCGTTGCAGGCTGCTGCTAGTTGCAAGCCCGTAGAGTTCATGACTGTACATGATGCGCCTGGATCATACAAAGCTCTGATACGATAGTCTCTAATCACTACCGTGAGCCACCATCGAGCTTCATCATCGATATCTGATTGCAGATGTTCTTCCTGTTCACTTGTCTCTGCCTGACAAGTGCGAGACTCGCTCTGCTCTGCTACTGAGGTTTACGGTAACTTCTTGTCTATCATCTTTCTAGTAGAGAGTTCTGATGTCTCGTAGTCCTCGTTGGGAACAGTAGGTACCTCGTCTACTTATTCCCTTGCCCTTTTCCCGCACATTGGGGGCAAGACCATTGCGTATATCCAGGTAGACCACAGCGGTAACAATTGAGGTTAAGGTTCCGATTTCTTGTATCTCCTTGATTACCCATGTTGGCCTTATCTCTATTTGGGTTTTCTGTCTGATTTTCCTCTTGGTTTTGACTTTGCTGCTCAGAGTTACTGTTCCCTTGTTTAGGTTTTCGTGGTGGTCTCTTAGAATTTTGTTGATTTCTGTAAGGGTTTTTACGTGGTGTGTTTGACGAAGCTTGTCCAGACTGATTTATATTATGAGGTGCAGGTTGCCTGTCTCTGCCTTCAGACATCTTATCTAACCGAGAGATTATTTGCATCATCATTTTAGCTATATTAAACTGTTCGGACGCCGGTGGTTTTTCTTGTATTGCGGCGACCTGGTGTTTATTCTCTTTTCATTTGGGCATAGGACGATAAGCTACGTCAGGTAATTAAGAGTGTTCCGGCGGAGGAGGTGGCCTATATGCTCTCTCTGCATCTATTGTTAATTCAGCTTTAACTGCTTTTTCTAAAAGTGACTCTACATACACAATCTCATCTCTTCTTACCATACTTTGAATCTCAGGTAAGAGATTGCGGTGCAGTAGATCGAGCTGTTGTCCTAAATCTGGTAATGGGACCTGTTTTAATATGATTGCTTGTAAACACGTTATATAATCACGCACAGGTTCGTCTTTACCTTGCGTGCGTCTGTTTGCTTCAGATCGCAATCTTTGTTGAAATCGTCTACTGTGTCCATACCAACGTAGAGCAGCTTCTTTGAATTCAGCCCAAGTATTCCACGAATGTCTGTTATTTATGTACCACGTGGCTGCTACGTCTGATAACAGTTCAGAGAGCGAGGATAATAAGTCGCTCTTGCTAAGTTTAGCCAGCGCTCGACACTTTTCTACTCTCGTCAGGAAGAGATCTATGCTCTGTCCCCGTTCACCTGAGAATTTAACATTCCAGCGACAAACTATGTGACCTACGTCTGCATTCTTATTTGCATTTGCTGGACGGTCACTCTGCCTGGTCAGATTAGCGTTATCCGTCGCACTGTTTGCAGTGTGAGGGGTCCCTCCCCCCTCGACTGTACGTTCTCCTGCCGTACCAGTTGGCGAATTATCACGGTTTCTGTAGTTTTGCTGATCTGTACCTGCATTATTATTCGCTTGGCTATTTATTGGGCTATTACTGTTATTGTAATGTATACTAAATGTATCACGAAAATTAACGTGCTGTTCTTTACTTTTATTTGCATGATGGTTTTCTCGTCTAGGTGTTCCCCCACCTACGGCCTGATCGAACAGATGTGTGCTTGAGGATCTTGGTGTCGAAAGTACTTCAACTTTTTGTGATAAAGAATTCATTGTAGTTGAAATTCCTTCCACTTTAGAGGACACTTCATGCACGTGTTTTGTCATATCTTTCATTTGGTTGTGCATGGTGGTAAGATAGTTTATCAATTCTTTCGGTACGTTAGAGACATCTAGTGCTATTTCACTTCTTTGTTGCACGTTGGGATCCTCAAGTACCACCTGATCGTTACGCATTTCGTTTTGAGTCACATTGCTTAACGTAGCGTTTAAATTTTGTGCCACATTTGGATCCTTTGCCAATATGGTGAGTGAGTGTTCTTCGTTTGGATCCACGTTTTCATCATAGATGGTAGATCCTGTTTTCTCGAACATAGTTCTTCCGATGAACTCCTTCCTGGCCGAAAGGCGGCGTTGTCGTGTCGCCTTTTCGTCTTCTGTAGGATTTGATTGTTCAAAATCCACCGCTGTATAATTACCTAATAGCCATTGAACTAATCGGTTTGCCTGTTCGAAAGGAAACCCTTCTTGCTTCAATTCTAATGTTTGAAGCGAATCTATTAAGTCATCTTCGGACAAGCATGATGCCCATTTATGGACCTTTATAGCGGCAGCTTTATAACTTTTGTCGACCGTTTTTTGTTGTGTAGCTATCTTGAATTGGTTTATCTTCTTTCTTGATTATATCTATATCTTGAACTTGATCGCACGCAAGTACGCTACTAAACGCTTGCAGTGTGTGTTAGTATTCGCTATATATATATGAAGCGTATAGCTGCAAAAGTAGTTATCTCCAAAAAAATTTTTTTCAAGAAATAACATTTTCTGCTGTACTTATACTTAAAAGTCAGTGTATTTTGCAATACACCATATTTTTTTCATTTCATAAAAAAAGACTATACCTATATTTTGGTCCCATATGATTTTTTCATGATAAATTTTAATGTTCTGTATACGAAAATGCAATAAAAATGAATTCGGAAAAATGGAGATAGCCATCTTTGCAGCTACACGCTTCATATAATGAATAATATTTCAGTTCGTATATGTGTGGCTAGAAACTAAGCCGCACACATACGATGTGAAAAAAAAACAAAAAAATATAAGTACATATAATTTAAAAAAAATATATATATTTTTATGTTTCTGTTTTTGGATTCATCTATTACTCAATAACTAATAATATTTTAGTAAATTGACTCATATGAAAATTTTCCAACACTGATGTTTCAATTTTCACTACAAAAAGAAAATCAGTTAAAAACTGTCATTAAAACTTTCAAAATCCGCGACTAAATCCAAAAGCCTGTGCGTTTTTAAACTTTAGTTAAAATCGCACACCTAACTGTGTGAGGACAATTTATTTATTATACATTTGTTTTTAATGTGTAATGTAAAAAGGTGAAAAAAATAATTTTTTTTTTTTTTAAGAGAAATCTTTGAGAAATTTCTAAATTTATTCTATAACACACACTGCGCCGATCAATTGTCTCGCTTTGAGTTGGCAATTTTGGTGAGAGAGAATTAAAATTCAGAAGAAAAAAAAATTTATTATGTGTAAATAGAATCTTGACCCTTTAATGTATATACACAAAGTCATTTTAACTTTTATTCGACTATATTTAATATTAAAATTTAAAAAAAATTTTACTCTTATTGAGATTAGATTATTTTTGCATTAAAGGGTATTTGATGATTTATTTAATTTCAGCTTTTTCGCCAGCTGAAATTAATATTCCCTCTCACTTATAAGTCAACCAAATATGACTAACGGCCTGATCGATAAGAGGGGTATATATAATAACGCACGTCTTTATTTTGAATAAGTTCTAAATGCCTGTTCACTTTTTCTCTTAAAGCGAACGGCAGCATACAGAGTTATATTTCTTAATCTCTGTGTCTATGCTAAGCTATGTCAATCGCGTCTGTGCGTTACTTATGGAGAAAGAGAGAAAAAAAAAATTTGCTGGGACACGTGGGAACGCACACTCGTAACGGAAAATTACAACAAACAGAAAAATTTCAATGATATGTAATTTTGTTCGGAAATTTTTTGCTATGTATTTTTCGAAAAGAAAATTTAATTTAATTTTGTTGAACTTTTCAATTAACTTCTAAAATTCAAATTCACTTCTCTCAAAAGAAAATTTTCAACACGTGCTACAGTTAATTTCTGGACGCCCTCTATAATATCTAAATTTACGATTCTACATAAGAAAGCGCGCAAGCCATTTTGCAATTTAACTAACGTCCAAAAATCTTTTCACTTCACCACGACTATACGTTCGTCGCCATTTTTACTTTATGTACGAAAGCCTGTTCCCGTCGACGCATCTATTCGTTGGGCGCCATTTTGTAACGGTAATTTACTACACGTTACAAAAGAAATTATTAGCTTTTTATTCAATTCACTTTTTACTAAGTCTAAGTAATTTTATTAGAATACGGAGCTGCTAGAATTTGTATTAAATATGATGAACTAGTAACAAACTCCGGCAAAGCTAGTCAGTATATTAGATTGATGTGCGACGGAGTATTTTTCTATCAGCTCGTCGCCGCGCGTCTCTCTCTCTCTCTCTCTCTTACCTGATCGAGAGACGAGATGCCGCTAGCGCAGTTCTCCTTATTTTTATTTGGTTTAACTTTCTCAGTTAAACCTATTCAATATTTTATATAGAAAATATATATGTTTTACTATGATAAAAATAAGGACCGCGGAGGCATCGGGGTAAGCAACTGGTACAGGCTTATTATATGATATGCTCATACAGCAGAGATAAAATAAAGATTTTATATTTAAAGTGAATTTATTAAAAGTAATAAAGAAAAATACAAAATCAAGAATTGAAACGTTAATGATAAAATAGAAGAAATAATTAACTAATATGACAATGTTTGAATTACAATAAAGATAGCAATAGGGGAGGACGCGACGCAAACTAAATTGCGCTATAACACAAGTAATAACACGCACGCACTTTGTAACGTAAAGTTTCTGCGAAGAAAGAAACCTTACTTTACAAAACTTATAATTACTTACGACAACGTCGAGAAGCTTCTCTTACACCGAAGACTCTACGCTGATCGCTCGCTCGTTGGCCAACAGTCGCGACGCTGCAGCAATCCTGGTCGCGGGAGCTAGTCGAAGCCCGCTCTCGAGAAATCGTCTCTGGATGAACAAAGGCCGCTATCTTCCTTAATCAGGATAACGCCTTGGGTTTGATAATGCACGTGTCTCACGGTTCGTATAGAAGCACGAGTCTTGACACGGAATAAATGCACTAACAAAAGTTATCGACTATTTGCACCTATTGCAATGTGCTCTCAACAACCGCTGGAAAAGGTCTGACGCGCCTCGTGGTCGACTCGGCGTTCTTCTCTTGATGATCAGTTAGTAACGTGTTTCTTCGCGTAACTCTGACGGCTTGTATGACCGCGCGCGCCTCGTATATTATTTCTTGTTCGCGCGATATTCAAACACGGTAAAATACCGTGACATATATATATATATATATATATATATATATATATATATATATATATATATATATATATATATATAATGGATTTATGAATATTCTCACTTTTTCTTAATTTAAATTCCTATTATTATTAATTTTCAAGATATAATAAATATTAATGAAAAAGAAAATTTCTATTTCTCTCTAAATCTCTGAAATATTTTTAAATCATAAATTTTTTAGTAAAATTTTTCAATACTATTATTTGATATATTTAAATATATACTTAAGATTTTGAAGATTTAGAGGATTATTTTGTTATAATTCCTGTTTGATATCTTTTTACTTAATTTTACATTTTAGAAATATATCGAAATTTTTTTCATAAAATTTAATCTTAATAAAATATGAAACATTTCATAAAAATATTAAATTCATAATTTAAATAATTAATAAATTAAAAAAAATATATCATTATTTTTTTTTGTGTACAATGTTTAATAAATATCTTGAATATGTTTCGTAATTTTGATTTAGATAAAATTCATTTAGTGGTTCATTTCGAGGGCTAATTTCTAATATAACTATATAATATAGGTATATATATATATTCCCATGTATATTTTGACATATACATGTCAGATAAACACATACACTCATACACATAAACACATACACACATACACATGCAGAACATTCGCCTCTCCATCTCCGTCACTTCGTCTCTCTGTCTCTGTTTCTTTCTGTCCGTCTCTCCTTCCCTCTGTCTATGTCTCTTTGTCTTCGTCTCTCCGTTTTCGTCTTTCCGTCTATGACTCTCTGCTATCATCTCTCTATTTTCTTCTCTCTGTCTCTCAGACTCCGCTTCTGTGTCTTCTTCTTTATTTCTCCGTTTCTACGTCTTCGTTTTTTCATTTTTTATTAAAAATTAAAAATTATTAATATATTGCAACAAAAAAGTCAAATTTCTCACCGAAATAAATTTATAAAAAACAATTAAGAATCCTTAAACAAAAATAAGAATTTAACAAATCAACATAATCACGACTATGATAGACGTATTTATGACAAATCGTATCATAAATATAATAAACATAAAGTTTTAAAAAATAGAGAACAATATTAATTGAAAAACAAACAAAAAATATTGAAACGTTTAAATAAATCTTATGAAAAAACATAAAAAAAGATGATGATTCAATTACTTCAGTAAAAAATAAAAATTTTTATGAAGAAAACAAAGATAAATTTAAAACAAAAGAAAATCAGGATGATATAAATTATTACCAAATAGCTAAAGATACATTGACCAATAATAATGAAAATTATATCACGGAAAATAATATTGGTGATTTGAATTTTATTTGTGATATTTGTGGTGCTAGACGAATGTCAAGCATTCGAAATGTCAAGCAATAAGAAATTTACATCATGTTGTAAACAAGGAAATATAACATTAGAAGAAGATCCAGAATATCCTGAAGAGATTAAGAAATTACTTACGGGAAATTCTATGATAAGTAATAATTTTAAGAAACGCATAAGATCATATAATAACGCCTTGACATTTGCTAGTTTTGGTGCAACATTTGATAAATTATTCAATAAAGGTCCTCAAGTTATACGTATTTGTGGACAAATATACCATAATACATATGCATTGCATGCAAATGAAAATAAATCAAGAAAGTATGGACAATTATATATATTTTATAACGAAGAAGTAAATAAATGCTGCATAGAAAATGATCTAAATTGTTCTATTGAATTATTGAATACATTAGATTCTATAATTAGGAAAAATAATCCTAACGCAGCAGCTTATAAAATGATGCACGAAGTAGAAATTGAAGAAAATAATCGTTTTATTAAAAATGGAACTATACCTAGGGATGTTGAAATGTTCATAAGACAAAACGATAACTTTGATAAGCATCGATATAATGAAGCTAAATTTAATGAAGTAGCAGTAGTTTTTGTAGTAAATGAATTACCTATTGAAAGAGATATATGTATTTATTCGAAAGCAGAAAAACCAGATTTTTTGATTACTATGACATGCAATCCGAAGTGGGAAGAAATCACAAATAATATAGGAAAAAGTGAAAAAGTAATATATAGACCAAATATTGTTGCTAAAGTATTTCATCAAAAATTAAAAATATAAATTTAGCAAATTACTAAAAAAAATATTTTAGGAAAATGCATTGCATATTTATACGTAGTAAAATTTCAAAAGAGAGGATTACCGCATGCACATATGCTAATATTATTAAGTAAAGATGATAAAATTTACAAAAGTGATGACGTTGATAAATTTATAGTAGCTGAAATTTCAAATAAAAATGAGAATCCCAGAATATATAAAATAGTTAAACAATTTATGATCCATGGCCCTTGTGGAGATAAGAATAAAAACTCACCTTGTATGGATAAAGAATCAGGAAAGTGTACGAAAAATTCTCCAAAACAATTTAATCAAACTACAATAATGACAAAAAGTTATCCATTTATTGACAAAGAAATGATAAAAATGAGATATTATACACAAAAAACAAGTGAGTAGGCAATAGATTTCTTGTTCCTTATAACCAACATTTATAAAAAAAACTTGAATAAAAACTAAAAACTAAATTTAAATTGTCATATTAATATTAAATTATGTTGAACAATATAAGTTATGAAATACTTATTTAAATACTGCTTCCAAAGACATGATTGTGCATTTATAGAAATGAAAGCAAGTGAAATGTACTCTCTTAATCCAAAACAAAGAGAAACATTCTGTTAAAGATTACTTCTGCTTCACACTAAAGCTGCAAAATCTTTTGAAAGCTCAGAAACTTTTGATGGAATTACATACACAATATTCTTTGCAGCAGTAAAAGCAAGAAATTTTGTTGAAATAAATGATGAATGGGATAAATGTTTAGAAGAATTATGTAAATCTCGATTTCCAGAAGCTCTTTGTTAATCATTTAGTAACATTTGTATGTTGCACAATCCAATTCATGCTTGAGAATTATATATGTTGGGAATAGAGGTTTTGTGTTCCGGGATCGGAAAGAAAACACTTTTATTAATAATATTAAACTGGTTGATATGTATTACAAATAATATTAAGTACAGTAATGTTCTTTCTTTTTATAAATGGCTGAGCTTTACTTTACATATGCTATTGTAAAGAGCTTGTCTTTATCGCTACATGGCGCTTGCTAGACTCTGTTCAACAGAGCCTCTCTTTTTCAGCTGATTTGCTAAATCGTATGTATGGTCGAGTACGCATTTACCGACGGATGGCGATACGCATGCAAATATAAGACGCTAAATTTACATATTACAACACGCTTCCTTAAATTTGCGGCTTTTATTTCTTTTATTTTGTATTCAATTTCGCTTTTCCATGTTTTTAAATTAATCTTAATTCTTTTTTATTTTTAACAAATTTTTCTTTGCATAGACCTTTAATTAGTATATCAGCTATATTTTTATCAGTTTAAATTTTAAAAATATCTATTACGCCGTTTTCATAGTTTTCATTAATATAGTGATATTGCACTTCAATGTGCTTCGAATTTTTTGTAAGATTACCAAATTTACCTATAGCTATCGCACCAGAATTATCTTCATAAATTTTAATTGGTCTGTCTATGTTTAATTTAAATGCATCATTTAATAAATCTTTTATAAATAATATTTCTGTCACTGCTTCTGACATAGCAATGTATTCAGCGAAAGTTGAATTTTTTGTAACAGTTTTCTGTTTATGTGTTTTCTAATAGACTATATTACCAAATACTCTAATGACGAATCCTGTTGTAGATTTCCTATCAATATGATCACCTGCGTAATCTGAATCGACCATACAATCTAATTTTTCTTTCTTTACATTATTGTAATACGTTAGTTTTAAATCTTTCGTTTTATATAAATATTTCAGTATTCTTAAAGCATACTTAAAATGTGTTTCGTTGTAGCAACTTTGATATCTACTTAAATAATTAACACTGTATGATATGTCAGGTCTTGTCCCTGTACTAATGTATAAAAGTTCGCCTATTAAATTTCTATAACTAATTCTTTCATCTATTTAAGTTGCTTGTTCAAGTTTTAAACTTGTCTCTATCGGAGTTTCATAGAGCTTTACATTTTCTAAATGATATATCACAGCCAATGATTCAATATATTTTTGTTGACTTAAAATCATTTCACCTTTATCTTATCATGAATAATATCAATTCCAATATATCCTGTTATTTTACCTAAATCTTTCATTGCAAATCTTTGCATTTACTTTGTTTTTATTTCCTTGATCTTGCTTTTATTTTTACAACATATTAAAATATCATCTACAAATACCAACATATATAGGATCATTGCTTGTGTTATTTACATATAAACAATAGTCATGATTGCTTCTAACAAAATTTAATTTTTCAACATAGTTATTAAATGTTTCATACCATGCTCGTGGACTTTCTCTAAGACTATAGAGTGCCTTTTGGAGTTTACATACTTTATTTTCTCCAGTTTCATAACCTTTTGGTTCATAAATATAAACTTCTGATTTTACTGTATCATTGAGAAATGCTGTCTCAACGTCCATTTGTTCTATATATTAATTATTTACACAACAATAGTTTAACAAAATTTTTAAAGTTTGCATTTTTCCTACTGGAGAGTATACATTTTCTAAATATTCTTTTTGCTGAAAGCCTTTTACTACTAATCTAGCTTTATAAGAATTATCTCCTTTTCTTTTAAATATCCATTTAACATCAATTATTTTCTTATCTTTTGGTTTATCTACAATATTCCATGTTTTATTTTTGTTTAAAGTATTAATTTCAGAATTCATAGCATTTTGCCATTCTTTACTTTCTGTGGAGTTTATCGCTTCCTCGAATGTATTCGGTACATTAGCGTTTACATAGTTTACATATACATAATGCGTTATTGGGTTACCATATCTTTCTATAGGACTTTTCTTTCTCGTTGAGGTTTTTTTAACTTCTAAATTATCTTTTCGTTTTTTAAATCTTTTATTTACTTTGCCAGAATCATTATTTATTTTATTATTAGAATTTGAGTTTTCACTATCATAATTTTATTATCATTCATTTCATTATCATTTTCATTTTTAGAATTTATTTTACTTTTACTACTTTCATTTTCTAAATTTAATTCAATGTAATTTTCATCATTTTGTTCAGTACAAATTAATTCTGTATCTTCTTCAATTACTTTAACATGTCTGGCATTTATAACTCTATTATCAATTAAAACTCTATAACCATTATGTGTATAACCTACAAGTATACCTAATTTAGCTTTATCGTCCCATTTACTTTTTCTTAATATTTCTGGTACCCTTACAAAAACTTTGCTTCTATATATTTTCAAATGTTTCACATCAGGTTTTCATTTTAAAAGTATTTTATATGGAGTTTTATTTTCATGTGTGTTGGCTATTGTACGGTTTTTTAAATAAGGAACTGTTTTCATTACTTCTGGCCAATACCTTATAGGTATCTTGGCTTCTCTTACTAAACACCTGCCTATATCCATAGCTGATCTATTAAATCTTTCCGCAACTCCATTTGATTCATGGACGTAAGGTGGACAAGGTAATAATTCAATTCCTTTATATTTAATAAATTTATAAATTTCTTGATTTAAATATTCTTTACCATTATCACATTGTAGCTTTTTAACTCTTTTATTAAATTGATTTTTAACTAAATTTACGTATTCTATAAAACATCCTGCAGTTTCAGATTAAGTTTAAATACAATAAACTCTACTAGATTTACTATAATCGTCTATAAACGTTAAGAAATATCTTTCTCCACTATAACCAGCTGTGCTGTTTGGACCATTTAAACCTGTATGAATTAATTCTAAAATCTCAGTAGATCTAGTTTTCTTATTTTCAAACAGTACATTAGCCATTTTACTTTAAATACAGTTTGCACATTTCATATTATTATTTTCTAATTTATCTGGTAAATCATACAATAATTTTTCATTAACTAATTTATTCAAATATTGAAAATTTACATGGCCTAATGCTCTGTGCCATTTTTCTTTATCTGTTAATTTTACCGTATTCGCATAAACATTTTCATTATATTTATCTATAAAGCTTTTCATTAAATACAAATTATTTATTTTTTCTGTTATAGCTACTAATTCTCTATTTTTATTATAAATTTTTGCTGTTTGATTTCTCGATACAATTGTGTTATTTACAGTTATTTTAGAAAAACTTAACAAATTTCTACTTAATTCTTTTACATCATAAACATTCTTAAGATCAACTTTCTTTTCATAATAATAAGTTTTAAAATACGTTATAATATTACTAATTTTAGTAGCTTTTAATATTTTTCCATCTGGCAATTTTACATTAACTGGTTCTTTTAATACAATAAATTTTTCAAAATAACTATCATTATTAACTATATGGTCAGTACAACCACTATCTAAAAGTCAGTTTATTTCATTTTTATATTTACTTTCATAAATTTCTGTTTCTTTTATCTCATTATGGTTTACCATCGTTACCTATGATTCTGCATTATGGTTGTCGTTACGTTGACTAGAAGATTCTTCTCTTGGCTGACTCGATCTGTTCTGTCCATAGCCTCGTTGTGAATACCCCCTTGAATTTGATCGTGGAAATCCTCGTTGCAATCCTCGTTGACCATGACCTCTGTTGTAGTAGGCTCCTCTACCTTGACTGGTATGCGTTCCTCTACCTTGGTTGAGTTGTGGCGCTCTCCAACAATCTTTCTTGTTGTGGCCTTCTTTCTCACAATTGAAACATTGTCCTTTTGTTTTTATGCTGAAAGTGCTGACATTTCTTTTACTTTCACTTTCGGGTCTAGTCATATTTTTCTCTTGAATTTTGGACTTTACATATTCTACTGTCCTTTGCTCTTCTGGTATGACATCTATGAAGTTATCAATAAAGGTGTAATTTTAGGTGTAAGGTTTTATTATATATCTTATCTTTCCTTGTTCATTTAAAGTTCCACCAGCTGCTTTAAACTTATTACAGGCTTGTTCAAAATCTACAAAAAAGTTTTCAACTTTGTCATAATTCTTCAATTTCACATCTTCCAATTTACTTCTACATATTATTTGTAGAGCTGTAGATTTTGTAGAATTCATACTGTCTAGCTTTTTTAAAATTTGAAATGTTTCATTGCATTCTCTTATATACTCTAATTGTTTATCTGATATCGAGCTTATCAGTATATTTTTTGCCTTTAAATCTGCTTTTTTCCAAGCATCTTGATTATCTGCTGCATTTAATTCTCTTGTTGCTTGCTCTTTGCACTATTTATATTCTAAGATATTCGATAATCTGAATTCCCAGCTTCAAATTCCCAGCCATCAAAAATGGGAATATAAACATCATCAATTTTTACTTGCTTAGCCATTTCTCTTTCTTTTTCTAATTTTATATTTTTATCAATTTCTTTTACTGCACTTAACACTTTTTTCAATTCTTTGAGGAAAACTTTTCTTAAACAATTTCTTTCTTCTTTAATGAGCACTGTATGTTTAGCTTTTGTCTGTTTCATTAAATTTTCTTTTAATTATCTCATTAGGTTCACTTATTAATTTCCTCAGTGAATTTACGTTTTCAATCTTTTTATTTTGTCACTCTTTCAATTTTCTCGTACAGTATATTTTTTCAAAATTATTATTCACTATCTTCTTCTTATTATTTATTATTTTTTACCTTTTATTCACTTGTTTTCTTTTTCTTTCCTTTTATCTTTCAAACACGTGCTCTGACTTAACCTCAAAATAATTTTCTTCTAACCTTACGTTTTGCGACCACGTGGCTTTAATTTTTAATCCGTTTGCATCAAACGTATTTTCGGCTTAATTTTCTTCTTTTTTCTTTTTTTTTGATTTATAATAATTTTTTATTTTCACTTTTCTATTTATTTTTCACTTAACCTTTGCCTTTTAGTTATATTTTTTGACTTAAATAGTCTACCACGTTTTTGTTGACTAACCACGTTTTTTCTATTTTATCAACTACGTTTTTTTTTGTTTTTTGAACTACGTTTTTTATGTGCATACCTTTAACCACGGGCTGCTGCCATGTTGGGATTAGAGGTTTTGTGTTCCGGGATCGGAAAGAAAACACTTTTATTAATAATATTAAACTGGTTGATATGTATTACAAATTATATTAAGTACAGTAATGTTTTTTCTTTTTATAAATGGCTGAGCTTTACTTTACATATGCTATTGTAAAGAGCTTGTCTTTATCGCTACATGGCGCTTGCTAGACTCTGTTCAACAGACTGCTTGAGCTCTACTAGAGCCTCTCTTTTTCAGCTGATTTGCTGAATCGTATGTATGGTCGAGTATGCATTTACCGACGGATGGCGATACGCATACAAATATAAGACGCTAAATTTACATATTACAACAATATGAAAAATATAAAATCTATTTTTATCATATTACCAAAAACGAATCAACAAAAAGGTGAAGAATATGCATTAAGAGCAGGCTGGATTCGTTGTCCTTGTCTAATTGAGATTTTTGTTTTTTATTTAAGTATTAATCAGTGTATCTGCAAATTAAACGTTGAGCGCAATAGATATCAATATTATGAACATCCATGCACAAGAAAAAAATTTCGATCGCTTTGTTGAGAAAAGTAAGGGACGCCGAAGTAAAAGTTTATGTTTATAATATTTTCGCGTTCTTTACTTTTCTCAAAAACGAAGCAGTAGAATTTTTTTCTCTTGTGCACAGATATCCATAATAATAATATCTATTGCGCTCAACCTTCAATTTGTAGATACACCGATTAATACTTGAATAAATAACAAAAAACTCCATTGTTACTCGGTCGGTCAGATTTTACTCCAGCCTGGTTTTAAGCATAATTAATGATATTTTAAATAATAATATATTCCGATTAAGTGACTTTCATTTACCTACTTTAGAATACTATATTAAAATTAGCGAAATTGAATATAGTACAGTAAATAATGTTAATAATATTCGGTCAATTATTGATAGTCTAACAAATGCTCAAACGGCTATTTTTAATTCAGTAATGAATTTATTAAATACAAACTGCACTGAAAAAGTGTATATATATAGACGGTCCAGGTGGAAGTGGTAAAAACCTACATACCTATTAAATACAATTATAACTTATCTAAAAATTCATGAAATCAAATATGTAGTTGTATCATGGACAGGTATAGCGGATAATTTATTACAAGACGGTGTGACAGTACATACAGTATTTAAATTACCGTTGAACATATCTGAAGATATGATATGTGATATTAGTGCAAACATCGAAACAGGTAAAAAAATGAGAAATGTATCAATCGTTATTTGGGATGAGATCACAAAGACATCAAAATATGCTTTTGAAGCCTTTGATTGCATGTTTAAAAATGTATGTGATAATAATTACTTTTTTGGAGGGAAAACATCCATCATATCAGGTGATTTTAGACAAACATTACCAATAGTAGAATATACAAATAGATAGATAGATAATTCGATTTATTACTGTACATTATGTTGTACAAAAATTAATACAGTATAATAAGTAACAAAATAACAAATAGTAAAAATAAAATAAAATAATAGAAGCGCACAACTGTAGTTAAAATAAAAGTATAAAACAGAAAAACAAAATATAATAATAAAAAAAAAAAAAAAAATACAGTAATAACCAAGGGTGCAAACTTGGTTAAAACTCGGCAAGTCCATCCCAGCTACACCAACGGTAGAAGTCCATTCTTAAGGGAAAAGAAATATGAAAATGAGGATGATTTAAAGTGTAATAATGAGGATGAGGCTCTCAGTGTTGCAGGAAGATCATTCCAATAGAATACAGATAGTAGGAAATTGTGTTGAAAAAAGCTATTTATGGAAACATTTTCAATATATGTCTTTGAAAGAAAATAAACGTTTATCGAAATCAGATGATGAATTAAAAAATTAGTTACTAAATATAGGAAATAGTAATTTTCATTCAAAATATGAAAAAGGGAAATAAAGTTATACAAATTCCAAAAGAAATATTGTTAAAGGGCAATCTAATTGATAAAATTTACGCGCATAATATAAATATTGACAATTGTGACTATTACGAAAATATTATATTAGCACCGAAAAACGACTCTGCAAAAAATGTAAATGACAAAAGTTTAGACGTGATTATGCTAACAGAATTTTCAAATTCTTTAACGCCTAACGGCTTACCTCCACATAAATTACAATTAAAAAAAAAGTGTTATGGTAATGCTTATAAGAAATGTTAATTTGATTGAAGGACTTTGTAACGCAACCCGATTAACAAAAATAGAACAATTTACTATTATTGCATAAATATTAACAGGAAGTAAAAAGGGAGCACTATATTTTTATCACATATGAGCTTATCAGCAAATGATGAACTGCCATTCCAGATGACCAAAAAACAATTATCTGTAAAACTTGCTCATGCAATGACTATTAATAAGTCGCAAAGACAATCATTTAAAGAAGTAGGAGTGTATTTACGAACACCAATTTTCAGTCATGGGCAGTTATACGTGGCACTTTCAAGGACAACTAATAAAAAAAAATTGAAAGTATTATAAACAGGAAAATCAAGAAAAGTTAAAAATGAAATGGTCTATACTAAAAACATTGTTTACAAAGAAATATAAAACCACAATACAAAATTAAATTGAAAAGAAAATAAAACAAACATATTTAAAACCTAATATAATATTAAATATAAAAATTAAAAATTATAAGTAGTTTAGCACTGTGTGGTTAAAAACACGGCTGCTATTTTTAGTTCTGTGTCATTAAAAAACGCGATTGCTCTTATAAATACTCGTGGTTAAAAAACATGGCTGCTATGTATGTGCTTGATGGGGAAAAACGCACTACGTACGCTGGTAAAGAAATCGAACTGCTATTCAAGCACCATCTGGTTTAAAAAAGCGGCTGCTTTTTAAGAGCCAAGATAAGACCACTAGTAGCGTTGTCAATTGGAAATTCTGGCAGCTATTTTGAGCATTGTGTGCTGAAAAACAGCTATTAGCACTTGTAATTAAAAATTTACGGATGCTATTTTGAGCGCTGTGTAGTTACAAATTCGCGGCTGCTTTTTAAGCACGTGTAGTTAAAAAACGCGTTCTATTGTAGCGTTGTGTAATTAAGAAATCACGGTTGCTATTTTCAGCTCTGAGACAAAGACAAAGATGGAAGAACAACAAACAATAGAAAGATGAGATACCACGACAGTACGAACAACAACATACAGAACGGACGAAACGGAAAAACGAGTCAGAACGAGAACACACGAAAAACAGCGAAGAAAGATGGAAAAACGGTGACACAACGGAGACGGAGGAAAAACGAACAAGACGAACAAACGAAATGTACAAATTGGGACGAAACAACGAAAACAACACAAACGGGACACACGGAACGTGATGGAACGGAAACGTGCGAATGGGAAACGTAACGGACGAAAACAAGATGAAAAACCACGTTGGGTGGACTGATGGCCGGCTCCACACGACCGAAAAACGGAAAACGGAACGCGGACCCACGGACACACAACAACAACAAAACACAGCAACCGACAACTAATAAAAATTGTAATGTTTAATACTTAAAACTGTATATTATACAATAAGCAATATCCTGAGAAAAAGTCTTCCATTTAGCGTTTGTTATTTTTGATGATCTTCCTTTCCTCTCAACTGTTGTTTTTCCGTTTTGTTGGAAAAGGATATGCATTTTTTTTTTGATCTTACCAAATGTCATTTTGAAAAGTTTTTTTCTGGACCCTTTTTTCCAAATTCTATTATTGATTTTTTTGACTTTTTCATATCTTCATTTTCTTCTCTCAAAACGTGTTTCTTTTGCGTCTTGGAGCAGTTACAATCGATTTTTGATTTCAAAACTACTTTCTTAAGTTTTCCGAACACTTCTCAATTCCCTCATCCATTGCTTCACATCTTTTGTACATCTTTTCTTATGAGTTCTAGATTGTCTTCTAACTGCAACCGCATTAAACCGCTACTCAAATTTTCTCCTCTGTTTTTCCCTTGCTACACACCGACGGTTATTCTTCCTTCATTTCCTATTCATTTTTCTTTTTTGTCTATGTTTATATTTTGTCATCTATATACCTGTTACGTATCTTTTTTGACTTTTAATTTTTTTTTTCTTTTTAACTTTCTCAAATAAATTTTACAATTTACTTAATCTCATGACTGAAATTGTACCATTTTACTTATGGAACAAAACCGAACTTTCTCTCTACGATTCTACCATAGTGTGCATTTTGTTTAAAATTCCTGTTTTCTATTCTTCTCCTGTTCCTTTATCTTCCCTTTTTCTCTTTTTTCTTTCTTCTCCCTTTTTTCGTTTCCCCTCCCCCCTTCTCTCCCTTTTTTTTTCTCCCTCCCTTTTTTTTTCTCTTAAAATTCGTTATAATACGCTTCCCTTCAGTGTTCCCGGTTTTATATTTCAAAATTGATAAAGTCAAACTTTATAAACTTATCGATGCAGATTGTCAACCGTATGCACAACCTTGACGAGAAAAAGTATAATATATTTTATTAAAGTAGTAAAAATCATGTTATTGTTTGACTGTATATTTTATTTTTTTTAAGTTATGATTCTTATAGTTCTTAGTTTAATGAATGTACTTAATAATTATTTGAAAAAGTGATGATATTTAAGAGGAGGTCGAGTATATCTGTGCTTTTCTAATCAAAGAATTGATTTTTTCACAAAAATTAATAATTGTAGCAAAAAATAAGAAGAAAGCCCCATCTCGTATAATAAAAAGGAAGATTTTCTTTTATGAGGAAAAATTATTTTTATTGCTTCGTTTTTAAGAAAACCTTGAAAAACTGAATCGTCCATCCTAACCTTTATTTTTTAAGTTTTTCAAGGTTTTCTTCAAAACGAATCGATAAAAATAATTTTTCCTCATAAAAGAAAATCTTCCTTTTTATTATACGAGATGGGGCTATCTCCTTATTTTTTGCTACAATTATTAGTTTTTGCAAAAAAATAAATTCTTTGATTAGAAAAGGATAGAGATATACGACCTGCTCTTAAGTTTCATAGAAAATGATTATTCTATAATTTTTCTTAGCGTTCTGTAAATATCTTTATTCTTGATTTGAAGAATATAAGTTTATTTGAAACATTTTTGTATACATATAGTATGATGTTTATAGTTAATGATCGACTATATTTACATTTATTGAATTGTAAGTAAGATTTCAAATCAATGTATGATATATATTTTTATGAGCAAAACAAAAATAAGTTTCCATTAATAAATGACTTATTTTATTTTTAAAATTGTATTAACAAAATTTTTTGTGTGTAAAAAGGCAAAACAAATTTTTTTTCCGAAATGAATTTTTTATTATATATCGTTATTATTTGACCAAAAAGGAACATTTTTTCTTTCTGACAAATTTTTCTATTCCTCTTAAATTCAGAGATATTCATACATCGAAAAAAACCTTATTTTTAAATATAAAATCTTATAACTCTGGTTTAAAAGGTCGAATCTAGACGTTCGACATTGCATTTTCATCGTTGAAATATAAGCTTTAAAACCTATTTGGTTTTGTATTAATGTAACGATTTCTACTAAAATTGAACACTATTTTACAAAGTCAAAAAAAAGTTTTAAAAAATTTCTTTTTAAACAAGGATAAGAGATACGAAGAAAATGTTTTTTTTATATCAAACCAATAGTTTTTGAAAGAATTTTCAACAATCATTCGAATCCCGTTGGAATTTTTAGGCTACGACCATTTTTTCCAGAGTTGTAAAACTTTTTAGATAAGTCGATTTTAAACGAAGGGGGGCAAAAGTATCTCGGCGGCAGTGTACATATACATCGACGCAAATATATCCGTACACAAAATCATACCTTACATTTAATTGTCAATTGGGTTGACTAAAATTTAATTCTTTTGATATAATTATATTTCATTTATTGAAAAATTTGTTTTAGAATCTATAAAGTTGTTCTAATCCAAACTATTGTATGCATAAAAATAAATATTGAATAAATTGGAAGTCGATGAATTTTAATTATTTTCATGTTAATTAAAGACCAAAAAGTTTTATAATCTTTGAATATTTACTAACTTATTAACATTATGCTTTTTACTCAAATACTATTTGTTTAATTATTTCAAATGAAGGAATGTTGTTCTTTTATGAAAACAGTCGAATTCTTCAGGTTACTTATGTTTCTTTTTGATAATCTTATAAAAAGTATATATCTATATATATATTTATATGCTTAGTTTTCTTCTAGTCTAACATATTTAGTTCAATAAATATGCAGAAGATTTTATATAGTGTTTGCTCGAATGAGAGTAAAAATTTTAACTTATTGTTTCAATAAAATAAAAATGTAAAAGCAATAATTTCAGATAACATATTTACTGAATTGGAATAATTTTTGTAATAGGCTGATTATTTTATATTGTAAATTTCAAAAAGTAAAAGTGTCATTAAGGTTGCAAAATGTTTTTCTGCTATGTATCAAGAAGTTGTGCTAATTATCTATAACCTTTACGCAAATGAAATATTTCCCTAATTTTTATTAAAATATTATCTTACGTACAATACAATGTTTTAATGATGTAATAAGGCAATTTGTATACATTAATTGGTCTAATTAAAGCTATTTTGATAAAGATTGTATTAAGTTGAAAATTATTATTATTTTTTTTTTCTTTTTATTAGTGAGTTTTAAATTACCCATTAATTTAAAATCCATCGTATACAATAAAGACACATTTTTCTTTATAATACTTGTAAATGAAATATCTAGTTGATTCTATAAAGATTTTATTATAATATTTCGACATGGCACTTATACTGGGAATTGTTGAAATGCTAAGGAGCTTCATAACGTTCCATTGAAAATGTCCCTCTAAGATCGACGTACGAGACTCATATTATCGAAAAGTAGACATAAAAACAAATCGATTTAAAAAAAATCGATCTTTCAGGGTCGCGGGAATATATAAAAAAGTTAAGTTGAAATTTTCAACCCCTAAACTTAGAAATTAACTAAATAATCAGAAAAATTCATGGTTAGCACTACTTTTTGATTACTTTTCAGATAAATTTAGAAAGTTTTTTTGAGTACGTGTACGTAAAAATTATTTCCAAATTAATGCCATGACTCTTTAGGCAATAATACAAAATAATAAAATCCATTTTCTGTGAGCTTAATATCTTTTTCAACTTATAAAAAAATTATTCTCATTCTTAGCACCAGTTTCGAATAAAAAACGAAATATTAAAATAAATTTTATATTATAAACTAACTACCTGAAAAAATTGAAACCAGTGCCACTCATGATTTTAATAATAATAATAGATAATGTAAGGTGTTTTTATTTTCGAAAACTGTTTATTATTTCGAAAGACTGTAATAGTAGAAAAATATTGACAGCACCACTTTTTTAATAATTTTCTTAAAGCGTTTAAAAGGTAAAATAGCATAGTTTCAAAAAACGACAAAATTGAACTAGTGCCATGACGCGTTTTTTATTTTTAGAATAATTTCAAAATAATCGAATAATCATGATGATATACAATAAAAATACGTTACCCTGTGACACTGATTTAGAATGCACTTACATTAATATATTTTGATGTAAACATTAAAGCAAGCTCATGATTTTTATAAAAAAGTAGTGCCTAATATGATTTTTCAAAGAAAGCTCGTGGAAAAGTGTTCATGTTGCAAGAAATCCACCCCTCAAGAGCTTTATGTTACTTAATACTGTTGGCACTACTTTTAATGAGAAATCAAATTACCATTCGAAAAATAAGCTAAAATTCTTAATGAGACATTTATGGTCCAGCACTGGCTTGTGATTGAAAGGAAGCAGTAAATGAGCTCTACTCTCTGTCTTGACCAGGACCACGACGGGGACGTGGTAGAGCAAGGTCCCATTTTTTTTGTTTTTTTTTTTATTTTATATTTTTTTTTACTTTTCGATTTTCTAATTTTTTTTACATTTTGTATTTTTTATTTCCTTTTAATTATTTTAATTTATTTATTCATCTTCATCAGAATCAATTACAGCTTCTTCATTAGAAAAATACTTATTGTGAAATTGCGCTGGTATTTTAAGATTTTCAGTGGTCCTAGAATACCCTAAATACCATAATACTGATTTAATATGTGCACAAGCACCTATTGTTCTACTTCCATTTTTGCATTGGCAGTAATGCCCTTTAATTGATGCGTTTCCTTGCAATTTCAAATCTATTAAAATGAATGAGTAATATCTTACGGAATTCATTTGCCTTGATTTTATTTGTACTTTGATTAGTAAAGGTTTACTTATATCAATATTATATTAAAAATATGGTACATTATGATCAGATTCAATACATATTTGAATTTCGTAGTTTCCATTTTCATTTAAATGCTCTGCAAAATAAGACACAACTTGCTTAAGTTGATAAGTACCTAGTGTAAAATAATACAAATCTGTTTCAGATAAAGGTGGAAAGTGAGGTATTGGAACAAAATTATGCTTTAATTGTTTTCTAATCTCGCAAAGATAGTGTTCGATTGTAAATATCGGAATATTAAATATTATTGATAACACATTATCTGTGAAACCGTATTTCAATTTCCAAATGTAAATACCAAGTGCGAACGTTTTTCTACGTTTTATTCTTATTTCTTTCACAAATAACAACAATTCGGAAAATTGAGCTTTACTAATTCCAAGCTGTCTATTAAACCGATTTTCATCGATGATATCAAAATAATTTTCATTCAATAGACTTGGCTTTTTTTTCTTGGCGCATATATTTTAGAAAAAAAGAAATATCTTTTGATGATATAAGTGAGGTTTCTGATTCCGGTACAATTGGCAAAATATCTAATTGTATTGTTGATTCAATATTTGAAAAATGTACATCACAACATTTTGATAATTCTGGAGCGTAAAATCCTGTAAGATCAAATATCCGAACCCGCATTTCTGTTGATAGATTTTTTAACTTGCGGGGATTGCCACACCTAAAAATACACCAGTTATGTGAAGTGAGAGTTGATGGTATGTTAACTCGAATTTTACGAATATCGTTAAATTCAATTTCTGATACACTTCCATTAAGCAATTCATCTGTCTTTGAAGCCGAAGGATTATCATCTGAAATTATTGCTTTCTTAGATCTATTACGAGATTTTGATTGTGATCAAATATATTTTTGATCATAACATTTTTTGCATTGATAATCATCATTATCAAATCTACGATATAAATTTCTTGCTATTTTACTTAATTTCTTTTGACATATAGAACAAGCTATATCTTTTGAATAATCCATTTTTTATATTTAATCAATTCATAATTTAAATATGAGTATTTCCAAGAATGTACAAAATCTTGAAAAATATTCTACAATATATAATGATTTCACTACAGAAAATATTGCGCGTGTTCTACTAAATAACAAGATGGATATTAATCTAAGAAATTATGATATTGAGTTATTTGAAAAATTTCAATATAGTAAGATTTATAGCGATAGGAACTGTGTGTGGGAACAAGTAGTTTGTGAGATCACAAGAAATAATAATTTACATAAAAAGACTTTAAAAAGATACAAAAAAAAGTGCTATGATGTTTTAAAAAAAAACCTAAAGTTATTATAAATTAATATTTTAAATAATTAGCAGAGTTAAAATTAATCAAAATTGTAGACCCTATGAAAAGAAAGAATTTTCAACCAAATAAAAATTGTAATAATAAAGAAATAATTCAAAAAATTGATGAAATAGCTACAAGCGATGTTATGTCCGGTCACCTTAAATAGGTTTACTCGGACATGGGTTTGTTTGGGATATTTCTTGTTGGTATTGTTAAATATTTTTTGGTTTTTAAAAGACTGCGGAATAGAGGAGCTTAATCGCTTACCTTGTCTTAACTGCTGGCTGCGTGGTCGAAAGCAAAGGAGTTTATCTACTTAATAAACTTTACACTGAAGGGCGCAGTGCTCCTCTCTGGTTGCCCGTTTGTTAATTATTTAGGAACTGGATTAAGAGGAGGTCACGTATCTCTGTCCTTTTCTAATCAAAGAAATGATTTTTTCACAAAAACTAATAACTTTATCAAAAAATGAAAAGAAAGCCGCATCTTGTATCAAAAAAAGCAATATTTTCTTTGATAAGAAAAAATTAATTTTATTGCTTCGTTCTCAAGAAAACCTTGAAAAACCAAATCGTCCACCCTAACCTCTATTATTTAAGTTTTTCAAGATTTTCTTGAAAACGAAGCAATAAAATTAATTCTTTCTTATCAGAGAAAATATTGCTTTTTTTGATACAAGATGCGGCTTTCTCTTCATTTTTTGCTAAAGTTATTAGTTTTTGTAAAAAAATAATTTCTTTGATTAGAAAAGGACAGAGATACGTGACCTCCTGTTAATGGCACTTATGTTCGCAGAGATTATTTTTGTATATTTTTGTAAATGATATTTATTTTATTTTATTACAAATGTTGTACAAGCTATTGATAAGTGAATCGCGCAGATTTACAATAATAAATCGGAAGAAACCTCGTTAGTATTTTTATTTATTCTTATTTGAAAATAAAATAGGAAATATTCTTTTTATTAACACACTTTTTCCCCTAGCAGTAAGTTGTATAAAAATCGCGTTTTTATTGGACTGACTTGTTAAAATAAGCGCGCGACTAAATTAAGTTATTTCGCTTGTAATTAAATTTAAGAAGGAAATAAAGCGCGAGTTACAAGTTTTTATTGATACGATTTTACACTTGATTTATGTGCAAGTCGAAAAAGGTGTTACCCTTGCGAGGTCTAACTGCGGACTGACTTATTAAAATTATTTTTCTCTGCAAGAAAGGTACACATCTAGAAATAAAATGCAAGTTTGTCAAAATTTAATAGAGTCCCATTGGTCAGTTCGGCCGTGAGAAACTCTTTAGAATCTCACATTCGGTGACAGAAGATATCTTCTTATCACGCCTAAAAATGCTGAGGTAGCGTATACGGCGCGCGAACTTACTGCTTTTCTCTTAAGACTAATACAAGAAATTAAATTAATTTTTTTAATACAGTATATTCCTTATTACTAAAAGATTCATTTATTTATCTACTTATATGTATTTATTAATGTTATTTAGGGAGAGAACTGCAAATAAATATGTTTATATGCATACATAATGTATATGCGTATATATAATTATATATACGTACGCACATTTATATGTATAATAAAAGGTTAAAAAAATTAAAACGAAAAATGATTTTTCGTACGTCCGTGATTATGCGGATTTAACACCCCCACCGTGAAAACAAAGCAATAAGATTTTAATTGTCTTGCTTTGGGGTTCCCAACAGTTTGAGCTCGATGTCTTGGATGGTTTTTCTTGATGGTGGCATAGAGTTAGATCTGCTGAGTCCTCTTCTTGGCGGATTTAATGATTCCGTTGACCCAGTGGCTGTTCCGTGTTCTGATGTTTTATCCTTCTCTGTACGTTCGGGCTTAGCCAGGCTCGTAAGCAAATGTGTTATCGAGCCGAAAATGGCTCCCAGGAGTCTTGTACTCCATCCATATACCGTGTATAGAGTGTATCCGCGGATTATGGTGTCGAAGATTAGTTTGATTACTTGGCATAACAGGATAATCATTAATATTCCTGCCGAGATTTGGCCAAATTTTTGAAACCCGTTCCACATTTTGTTAAGTGTGGATTCCATCATTGTTTCCATTTCTTCTGGCGTCAACAGGTTGTTAAACTCTACAGAGCGCGTCCTTGCTTCTCTGTCGTTAAGCCGTCTCGCTATTGCTTCTAGCATTGCAGGCTTTTCGGCTGGAAAGATCGAATGTTCGCGTAGATTTTGCAGGTCTTCCGGTGTGTATATTCCATTTTCCAAGACTTCTGAGATGCTGGCGTGTTTCCAGGTTGGTTGGACAAATGGTTTTAGGGTTTGTGGTAGGTTTACCTCCGTTGCTGTAAGGTGAATCTTAAACCATTTCTCGCTGATTTTGAAGATACTTGGTATAAGTGTGTTGCAATCTCTAATCGTTCCTATTTGTGCTAGCACCTTGCTGATAGGTTTGGCGAAGTACGCTTCGTCATCGCAAGTCACTGGTACTTCGTAGTAGCATTGTTCTGTTTTTCTTATTTTGCAGGATCGTGGTACACATTGAATTATGTTGGCGACTTCTCCTGCTGCTATGGCTAAATAACCTTGCTTCTTCATAACTTTCATGGCAAAAAGGTCTGGATTTGAGAACGCCAGAGGTAGAGCATTTTCTATGATTTGCTTCTCCAATATACATCGGTGCAGGACTATGTCACGATATAGTGATCCTAGTTGTTTATCGAGATGTCTTCCGAGATTCATTATTTTTGCGTTAAAATATGTAGTAAGGATGATATCTGGTACCTCCAAGCTTTTTCGGGTGGTGAATGATTTGCCTCTTGTGGTTTCCAAAATGAATAGTTCTGTTTGATCCGTTTTAATTAATTTATATCCGCATAGCATTTCTTCTCCAGTTTTGGTTAGACCAAAATTTATCTTCCCAGTTGAATTACCAAAGTAGATAACAGGAGCGTTCGAATTGTTATCAACCATACGTGTCCCTATACCTTCATATAGGATGGTGAATTCATCGAACTTACATGTGGATCCCATTACTGGGGTCCAGAAAATGCAGCTTTCTTCCTCATCAATGCATCTACCGCTGGTGTAGCTGCATCGAGTTCCGGTGCTTAGGATCACCATATTCTTTTTTTTATCTACGGTGACCTCGTAGTCTGTTGCTTTGATCTCCAGCTTCGCAGTTACGACTACCTTTTCGTATTCATATCCATTATCATTGTAAGTTGTACCCTCACAATATCCGTTTGCATCCAATCTTCCGGCGACTGTGACAGTCCTTCTATTGGTCGCGTTCACCAATAGATTATTTATTACGGAGCGTCCATATTTATATTGGCCATATCTAACGAGATCTTCGCATGCTTCTCTCGTTGCCAACTCCATGAATGTGGTAGAGCCTCCTTTTACTTTTGCGTTGTGCGAATGCATACTGCAATACGTAATTTCCTGCTCTACCTTTATTCTACATTGGTAAGCTCGGACCTTGAAATATTGAGTATGTTGTAGCAGCTGGAGGTATATTTCTTCTTCAGCAGGTGCTGCGTCGGATAGCACGCAGTCTCCGACTTCTGTAAGTGCTATAGTCGTTATGTTGGGGGTGGCAGATCCGCATTCATATGTCGTAAAAGTGACGGCGACTCGAATATAAGTGTACAAAAAGAACATTAATTTGCAGTTCATCCTCCTATAACAAAGAAAAATAACTTAAGATTATTCGTAGACTTATTATACTGATACAGGTATGGTTATTATGTTGCGTAGTTACAGTTGATTGAGGTTATAAGCATTTGTACCCAATTACTAAGATGAATTTTTAAAGATGCGTGATTAGGTAAAGTGAATTCACCAACTTGCTTAAGTTTCTTTATTCATTATTACATCTAAAGAAAAGAAAAATTTGGATATGCATACGTATCTCAAGCAAAGAAATCGGATGAAAGAAAAAAAAAAAATAAATAAATAATACGCAGATTTACGTTAATTATCGTTATGTGTATTCACTTTAAGAAATCTTTAGTCAAATGTAGAGTTCTGATCATTATCGATCGAGCTTTCAGATCTTAGTTTCGTTAAGCGCAATTTATTTGGGTGTACAATTTTAGTAGTGTTTTTAAAAGAAATTTTAATATTTCTACCATTTTCTAATATTTCGAGAATTCTATGTGGCCCGGTATACTGCGGTTGAAACTTTCCTTTTCTAGGTTCTATTAATAGCATTACGTGATCATTAACCTTAAAATTACACGGGTTTAACTTCCTATCGTAATATTCCTTGGAACGTCTTTTTGCGTTATTTAGATTTTCTTTAGCTAATTCGTGTATTTCTAACAATTTTGATCTTAATCTAGTCAAATAGTCATAATAAGTATCGGTAGTATTTTCCCCCAATACCGCCCTCGCTGATGGAACGGGAGCTATCTTCCCATATACGCATTCGTATGGGGTGAGCTTCGTCCCTTCATGAACGCTGGTATTGTAGGAAAATGTCGCACATTCACACCATTCATCCCATTGTCGTATATTTGATACATAGTTCATTAACCATTCCTTTAACGAGTGATGCATTCGCTCAATAGATCCATTGGATTGAGGGTGAAATGCGGTCGTAGTACATGTTTTAATTTTACACATTTTCGCGACGTTTTTCATTAACGAACTGATAAAATTTGCACCTTGATCCGTCAGGACTATCCTTGGTGACCCATGAATAAAAACAAATCGTTTTAGAAAAGCATCGGCAATTGCCGTTGACGTAGTGGAATCTAAAGGGACAGCTATACAAAATTTTGTTAGCAAATCTTGCATCGTCAAAATGTACATGTTCCCATTTCTGGTCCTATCCAATGGACCTACGATATCTAACGAAATTTTTTCGAAGCTAGAACCCGGTGTGTCTGTTAACACCATAGGTTGCCTAACCTTATTTCTAACTAGTTTATTTAGTTGACAAGTGCGACAAGCGTTGACAAAATTTTGGATTCCCGCTTTCATATTTGGCCAAAAATAGTGTTGTCTAACTCGGTTATATGTCTTTGTTATACCTTTATGACCGTTTATTGGTGATTCGTGAATTTCGCGTATAATTTGTTCACGCAGATCTACTTCTGGTATTTGTATCAAGTTTTTACAGATTATTATCTTAGTTTGAGAATCTGAAAATATATCTTTCAACAGATCGACAATTTCACTCCACGTGATATCGTCTATCTGTTCTGTTTTTGAAATTCTCAAGGATACCAGAGACGTTGTTTGGCATACGTCTAGCAGTGAAAAAATAGCATCCTTGAAAATTTCTCTATCTGTTTGTATATGCAGATTTTCTTTAATTGGCAAAGCTATCAGAATCTTTTGTCATTTTCAATGACTTTTGCTCTTGCAAGGACAATATCTTGCAGGGGCGGAAGTCTTTGTTCTTGTTGCAGAAAAAGTGCTCCTGAGTCGAGAGGTTGATTTTTTTTGTGTTATGAAATAGGTCAGATTGTCTTTTGCCATGAGAAAGTTATCTCTCGTTTCGATTATATTTCGTGATGGTCGAGGTCGATTTGATTCGTCTCGACCTATCTCATACTCAACAGATAGAGGAGCTTCATTCGCCCTGGATGGATTTGAATGTAATTCGTCCCTGAGCGATTGATGATCCTCAGAAATATTTGTATTTTCATTCATAGCATCGTCAGTCACGTGAGCGTCTTCGGGTGGTTTATTTGCTGTAGCTTCTAAAGATTCCTTAAGGATGTCTAGCGTCCGTGACAGTTCGTCGGCTGGCAGTTTATATCTGTCTTGCTCGATTTTAGTCAATTTTACGCTTGTTAGTATACTGTCGAAGGGTATCTTATCGTCATAGTCAAAAGAATATATATGTTCGTCTCCGTCTTGACGCGTTAACCATCGTATAGATATTACTTTATTATTTGATTTAATGTACTGTTTGCTTTGGCACAAATAAAAACTGTCCTTACTGTTTCTTACTGCTAGGAAGTCATTCTTTTTAAACAGTGTCTCGGTTGCGATTGACTCTAAAGCGTTTATTTTATAGACCGGTTTACACGTATTTTCCTCGGAAGTTATCTTAACGATTTCTTTAGTTTCCGATTCGCGTATATTTTGCACTTCGTTATCCGGAGGGTTACGTGATAGCGCGTCGGCGACGAAATTAATTTTTCCTGGAAGATATCTGATTGTAAAGTCAAATTTGTCTCTTAATTCAAAATACCATTTTTTTAATTTAGATGTACAGTCCTTTATTTTGTGCAGCCAAACGAGAGGTTGGAGTTATAAAGGTGAAATGTCGGCCAATCAGACAATAGTCGAATTGATCGCCGCAAAATCGCATTGCGAGTAGTTCCTTTTTGATGGTGCTATAATTCATCTCGGTTTTTGTAAGCAATCGGCTTGCGTAAGCTACAGGTAAATCTGAATTTTCCTTCTTTTGAGATAGGACACCACCGACTGCGTAGTCTGAGGCGTCTGTTGTTACAAAGAATTCCTCTTCGAAGTTTGGATGTTGCAAAATTGGTTCATTAATTAGGCAGTTTTTGAGCGTCTCAAAAGCTATTTCCTGTTCATCTGACCAATTGAAAGCTACTGCTTTCTTCAAAAGGTTTGTCAATGGCTTTGCGATCGTTGCAAAATTTGGGATGAAACGTCGATAATATCCGCACAGACCAAGAAATTGGCGTATTCCCTTGACATTTCGTGGACGAGGGAATTTTTCGACAGCTTGGGTCTTATTTGGGTCTGGTCTCATGCTTTTATGACTAATCTCGTGACCAAGAAATGTCACTGATGTTTCGTAAAATTGGCACTTTAAGGGATTTAATTTTAGGTTAGATTTCCTTAAAGTCTCTGTGAATTCCAGAAATAATTCGTCTAGATCGTTTAGATTTTCCGCAAATAGTATGACGTCATCAATATATCCTAGCTTTCCTTTTCCTTTCGAGCTTAGATCTAACGGTTTATGCCCTAATATTTTATTGGTTAATTCTTGAAAAGTACTTGCCGCTGTTCGAATTCCGAAAGGCATTCTTTTGAAGTGAAAGTGACCATAAGGAGTAGAAAAGGCTGTTTTCTCTCGGTCTTCTTCTCTAATCATCACCTGATGGAAACCTGAATACATATCCACGACGATAAAATAGCGAGCCCCGCCGAGCTGCTCGACTAAATGCGTAATATATGGGATTGGATGTGGATATGGCTTGATTTTTTCATTTAATTTTCGGAAATCAACTACAACTCTCCACTGTGGCTTCCCTTCAATATCGTCTTTCTTTTTGACAACCCAGAGAGGACTGTTAAAAGGCGATTCACTTCTTTCGACTATATCTGATTCTAACAATTTACTTATTTGCTCGTAAACAACTTCTTGCAATTTTTGAGGTATTGGATACTGTCTTACGTTCACTGGTTCTTCGTCGTAGGTTTCGATTTTATGTTCGATTATGTTAGTGGCAGAAAGGGGTTCTCCTTTCAAATGAAAAACATCAGCAGTTTTTTCAATGAGCTTCTGCAGCCTTGCTTCGTTTTCTTCCGCTATATGGTTTTTAGGTATGTCGTTTAATATACATTCTGTTCTGTTTTTGACATTAGCATTGTATATTCGCTCAAAATTTTTGTGTTTTGAACTTCGATTATCCTTTTTATATGGCTTGACGTAGAATTCAGTGACAGTATTTATGTCTAAGATAGTTCTGTTGATGCATGGTTCTATATCAGAGTAATTTACATAAGTTTCTATTGGTTGATTCACCTGATTTATTTCGATATAGTCCAGCAAATTTGCACCTGGAAGGAAATCTCGAATTATTATATCTTCTTCAGTGGTTTCTGTGCTTTCGTTATCTGATATTTCAATTTCCCCTTTTGTTAGACTTGTGCTTACCGTGTTGCGCGGAGCTTTTTCGGGCTTAGCATAAGTCTTGTAGGTGCTATGTCGCACATTGTCACCATCGCTTACCGTGTTGCGCGGGGCGTTTTCAGACTTTGCGTACGATGGTTTTGGATTTCGGCCGGGGGATTCGATTAAATTTGCGATAGAGTTCGGAGCGTCATCGTCTACCGTGTCGCGCGAAGCATTTTCGGACTCAACGCATGACGTTGCAGAATTGGGTAACACCTGCACAGGAACCTTAGATTTAGGAATTATATTTTCTTGAATTTGAAGGTCTTCTTCGGAAGATGAGCAAATAGTACTGTCTGAGTAGCGTCTCTGAAAGACTCGATCGTATTCTTCACCATATTCGAAAGTAATTAAGTCGTTGATTAGTTCATCGGCTGACCTCGTATCATCTACATTGGCCTGCATAGAAATAAGAGAAGGTGCTTGGTTCGTGACGTTAACTTCTTTTGTATCTTCTATATCCATGAAGAGAGTGCTATCTTTGTCTATAAAAATTTTCTCGTCACGATGCTGATAATATTTCTGTATTGGTTCTAGAGTTAGCGGTGTTATTTTTAGGTCGATATCAAAGATATTGGTATTGAATACCTCTATGTCAACGTAGCCTTCGTCGTTGATTGCCATGATGTTTCCTGCCACTATGCCCTTTTCGTTAAATTTTATTTTCCTAATATAGCCATATTCTTCTTCTGGGTTATTCAACGGGAAACGTACAGTTGCGGTTGCTAGAGCAGGTATTCTTTTAACATCTTTTAAATTTACGAAAGGCAAGGTTTTGTCCTCGAAAATTAGTGCCTTTCGATAGAAATCGAGGCTTGCACCGTGCTGCTCACAGAAGTTTGAACCTATAATTGCTTCTGTTTTCATCGGACAATCATTGGCGACTATAATAACCTCTGTTGGGGATCCACATATGTCAATGACGCATGTACCAATCGAAGGTATATCGGTTTCCGATATTCCTCTTAACAATGGTCGGTTTAATTCGTTAACCATGAAGCGTTCCCGACTTTATTCACGGTCGCCAGGTAATATTTTAATTACCGAATTTAAATTTACTTCATTATTTTAATTAATTCCATGCATATACAAGGTGCATACAACAATATTGTATAAGAAAATTATGTTTATCGACGATCTCCTCCAGTGCAATACTCTTAGAGATGCGATAATTTATAATTTTCTTTACGTGTGGAGGAGAGGGTAGAATGATAAAAGTTATTATCGACGACTCCGTTGAGTGCAATACTCTAAAGAGTGCGATAATCAACTTTTTTATTATATGAGATATGTAGAGAAGTGTTTAAATCGACGACATCTTTGAGTGCAATACTCTTAGATGTGCGATAAATAACACTTCTATTTAATGCAAAATGAATAAACAAATTATTATCGACGACATATCCAAGTGCAATACTCTTCAATGTGCGATAATTAATTTGTTTAGTATTTATATGAAAAATGATTAATGAGATGAGATGAGTTATACTTTTATCAATAACTTTTTAAACACAGTCTCATTTAAATTTGAAATACTTAATCTTTTTATTAAAAAATTAAGAAAATATATATATTACAAAGATTCTAAAGTTACTTAGTATTTTAAGACAGAATGCTTAAATCTTATACTTCTGACAGTATAAGATTGAATGAATATAGTATCCATGTTAGATGTTACATGGTCGAACATCTAAAAGATAAAGAGAGAGCTTGCTTGAGTTCACGCTCTTTTATATTATTTCTTAAACCTTCTATGAGGTTCTATTTCTTATTGAAGAATTATATTTTAGGAAATAGAATGTTCCATAACATTTATTTTAGATATTTACAAAAGAAACATTTAATTAAGATAAATGTATTAGTAAAAGAAACATTCTATTTCCTTTACATTTCAAATAACTATTTTTTATAGTTAATTTTATTATTTATTAATTGAAAAAGTTAATCTTTTATATTTTAATTAATATCTTTAAACTTTAAATAGAGTAATCAGTTTCATACATATTATATAAATTGAATGTTCTATTTATATATACACAATTATTTTAGAAAGTTACATTTTATTATTAACAATTAAATATTGATAATACTTTTTATTAAAAGAAATAGTACATTCTATTTCTATAATCATTTTACTATATCTATATATATACATTTGAGTTATCTTATCGACCTCAGTAGGTAACTATGAAGTCCTACTTATTTTTTTAATGTAATTTAAATTTCTTATAACTAAAATTTATTCTATCTTTTAAATAATATAGTCATTCTTATGACATATTTGTATTTAATTTAATAATTATACCCAAAATCAATATGAGCCGTTACATAGCCCCCCAGATAGAATTGAAAATTTTTAGCATATAAAATACCCTTTGATTAAGACAAGAAATTTTCAATTCTGTCTCTGAAATGTTTCTTAATTACAGTAAACGCTATATGATTAATTGCTTATACTTAATGTTCTAATAAATATCAACTTTAAATCAAAATAAGCTTAATTCATAAATATAAACATTCAATCATATTTACAAACAAATATGATTTTAATTCTTAATCTTCATTATAACAGTTGTTTTTTTATCAATTTCTATTAATTTAAATTGTTTATAATTTAAACATTCAAGAAAACTTTTCTTTTTCAAAATATAATTCAAACTATAGTTCTAACTATTTTCTAATTTACTTAATTCTATCAATATTTAAACGACTCTAAAATTTTTCATAGCCCCCCACTGAAAAGTGAAATTTAAGTTCTATCTTTTGATATGAGTAAACAATTAATATCTAATCGCATTTTCTAATAATTATTTACAAAGAATTTTTCATAACTAAGTTAAGCCCTTTCACAGCCTCTCTCTTAAGTTAACATTTCTTTATAATATATTTAAAACATAATTGTTTTATAAATTTACTACAAATAAATTTGATGCATTTTAATACAAATGTATATCAATCGTGGTTTTTTACTATTAAACTAAAGTCTATTTTAAATTACTGAAAAAGAAACTACTATTTTTTATTCAAATAAAATTGAAAAGTAAAATTAAATAAATACTAATTTAAATTATCTATAGTGAATTTTTATCAATTAATCTAAAAATTACTAAAAATCTTCTATCTTCTCTCTTCTTTCTTCCATATTTATATCTGTATTATTTTATTTCTTCTTTACTTTTCTATATGCTAAGAAAAGCTTCTTTATTCGGGGTCTTGGTCCCTCTAAGGATAGTACATGACTTGAAAGTTGTACTTCCTTTAATACAAAATTAGATTTTGTAAAATTTAATCTTAAATTGTGCTTTTCTAATCTTTTAAACAATCTTTCTAAATTCTCCAAGTGTTGTTCAAAACTATGTGATATGCACAATAAATTATTGAAAAATGCTATAACTGAATGGTGTAAATCACCAATAGCTAAGTCCAAACCCTTTATAAGAGTTGCACTACTTGTAGACGTACCGAAGGGCACCACATTGAACTCATATACTTTATTATTTACCATGAAAGCAGTGTATTTTTTGCTATTTTCAGGTAAAGCGATTTGCCAAAAACCACTAATTAAATGAAAGTTTGACATATATTTTATGTCTTGGCATCTTTGAAATATTTCCTCGATTCCAGCTGGTGTTTCAGAAACTTTAATGAGCTTTTCATTAAGTATTCTAGCATCTAGACATAATCGAACGGAGCCATCTTTATTAATTACAATAACCAATGGGTTGATGTAAGAACTCGTTGATCTTCTAATAATATTTAATTCAAGCATTTTTTGGATTTCCTTTTCTACTTTTTCCTTATAATTAATAGGAATAGAAAATTGTTTATCATCCTTGAACTGCAATTCATGTTCATAAACATCTGGCAAACTTGGTTTTTTATCAAATATTCCACGATGATAGAATATTAACATAATTAACTTTTGTTTTTGTTCATCTGTAAGGTTTTCATTTGGCAGTATTTTTTGTTCGATCTCTTCATACATTAAATTGTACTTAGGATCATTTAAATTTTTATTGTTTGGTTTTGAGACACTTTCACTGTACTCAATACTCAAACTTTGATATTCATTCTGTTCAAGAATGATATCAATATAAGGAATAATTTCCTTTTATTTTGATTACTGATACATATTTTTTCATGTACAGTATCTAAAATCATTTTTAAGCCTTTTTGTACATCGTAGCCAATTATGCATTCTCTCACTAGCTTTGGTACTACGATAAAAATGGCATTGAATTCGATACTAGCCACCTTAACAGTCAACATAACTTGTTTAGTTATTTTTGTTGATTTTAAACCTGTTGCACCTTTAATAACTTTTCCTGCTATAGGTAAAGTTGGACGATCATTAAAAATATGAGAATTATTCTTGTAGAATTCTTCCGAAATACAGGTTACCTCACTGCCTGAATCTATTAATGCTTGAATTTTGATGCCTTCCACCTCTAATGGTATCTGAGGACATTTCTTTTTTATGATGTTGACACCGTCAGGTTCAATATCATATAAGAGTTCACTACGAGGATCACTAAATATAGTGTTAACCTCGAAAATTTCTTTTTTATCAGTTGCATTCTGTTGATTTATTTTGCTTTTTCTTGGATCCGAGTTACAAAATGCAACTACTGTCCGTTTCCCGATTTCGATGTACCTGCTTCTGGAAATAAGCTCGTAACATCTACATCTTCTTCATATCTTCTACAAGCTTCATCAATAAAGTCTTGTTGACTTGATGATTTTTGCTTTAGGTTTAAACCTTTTGGTTTATTCCCTTGTTGCACTTTTGTTTCATTTACCTCATACTCGTTTCGAGGTTTGTTATTATAATTATTCCTATTTTTATTATAATTATTATTATAATAATTAGTATTTTTATTAGGATAATTTTTATTCTTGTCTATTTGACTTTGGCTTTCTTTTTTCATCTTTATCTTCAAAGTCAAATTCAGACAGAATACTGAAAAATTCAGCTTTATTTCGAGTGCGTTGTCCACGTATGGCGCCTCTTATTTCTCTATCAAAATGCCTACTCAGCTGATTTATAATTTCGCAATCATCTTCATGCAAATCTAATTCTTGAGCTAAATTAAATATCTCCATTGCATAGGCTAATCGTGTTGATTTTTTATTTGAGTCATATTTTCCAAATTCAACTTTTCGTTTAATAGCCCTCTGGGTATTATCATTCCAGAACTGCAATTTAAATTCTCTTTCAAAATCATCAATTGAAGAGATCTCTCTTTCATTTAGATTGAACCAGCTTTGAGCTATTCCTTCTAAACTTTGAGAAAATATATACTTTATCTCCTTTTCATCGAGATTTGTGACTTCTATATATCTTTTCAAGTCATTTAAAAATTTGATAGGTCTTTCCTCTGAAGTCCCTTTAAATTTAGGTATTTTTAGCTGTAGTTTCTTGGTTGCATCAATAGATACAATTGAGCTTCCATTACAGGTACGATGGAGTGTCGAACTCTCTATTTGTTCTTGTAACTTTCGCGTGATATCTTCATTCTTTCTTAGCGCATCATCAAGTTCAGCTATCTCTTGATGTCTAAGTACAGCAATGATATCCTCATTTTCTTGAACCAATTTAGTTAACGTTTCATTTTTAACCGTTAACTCTTGAACTTCCGTTTTGACAACGGTTATTTCTTTTTTTAGGTTCTCATTTTCATTTTTTAGAGTTTGAATCTCTTGTTGCCATTCGGCTTTGGCTTCTTCTAATTTTTTACTCATTAACCCTTCCAGAAGAGTTAATGATTCCTTTAGAGAATCTTGGCTTATTTGCATATTGTTTTGCAAAGCACTCTGATTTGTAACATCTATTTCAATGTTTATTATTCTGGCTTCTAAGCTATCTTGATTCTCATCAAGGAATTTTACCTCCTCTGCTACTGCTCTTCTCCATAAGCCAGATCTCCTTATAGCTTCAGGAGAGCTTGCATCCGAGAGCTGATCTATTTCATTTAGAAGCTCTTCAGATGTCTTCTCATGTAACTTTAGGATTGATCTTCTTTTCGACATTTTTAAATTGTAAACTTAAAAAATTAAATTAAAAAGAATGAGAAGAAATCCTTTTTTATAATTCAATACAGCTTTGTATTGAATTATATTTACTTTGAATTCACTTTCAAAGTGTTTAAATTTGATTTAAACTCAATGGAAATTTACTGAGTGGAAACCAACCTTTATATTGTATTTCAACAAGCTAATACATCTACATATGTATATGTATGTGTATGTGTTTAACACTTACATCTGAATCTTTCTTGCTTTACTCTTTATTTTCATCTCTTAAAATTCAAATTTTTTAAATATTCATATTTAATTAAATTAATAATTTATTGCAATTTTAATTTTGCAAATAAATTTAATTAATTTATTTTAATCATTTAATCATATAAAATGCAGAAAAAAATCTTAAAAATTTTTTATGCTCTGAGGTGGATTCGAACCTCCGCCCTCCGTATGTAAAGCAAGAGCTGTGCCATTAAGCTAACGTGGCTTATGATACACTAGACGTATAAAGATGTTATAATACAGCCTTTATACGTTGATGTGGATGTATTAATTTTTATGAGATTGTTTATAATTAAATAAATATTTTTTATAATAATTTATATAATTAATTTATTATTTCTCATCTCTTTTGGTTTTGACTACGTTAAAGTCATCAAACCTCTCCTCTGTCTCCACACGTGCATAATCGGTGCCCTTAAAGAGCCCCCGTTATACAGAGGTAGCATCTAGTGTTTTATACTAGATTCTCGATTTATTGTTGTATGACCTTCAATGCATGTCCTGTCACGGTCGCCAGTTGAAGCGTTCCCGACTTTATTCACGGTCGCCAGGTAATATTTTAATTACCGAATTTAAATTTACTTCATTATTTTAATTAATTCCATGCATATACAAGGTGCATACAACAATATTGTATAAGAAAATTATGTTTATCGACGATCTCCTCCAGTGCAATACTCTTAGAGATGCGATAATTTATAATTTTCTTTACGTGAGGAGGAGAGGGTAGAATGATAAAAGTTATTATCGACGACTCCGTTGAGTGCAATACTCTAAAGAGTGCGATAATCAACTTTTTTATTATATGAGATATGTAGAGAAGTGTTTAAATCGACGACATCTTTGAGTGCAATACTCTTAGATGTGCGATAAATAACACTTCTATTTAATGCAAAATGAATAAACAAATTATTATCGACGACATATCCAAGTGCAATACTCTTCAATGTGCGATAATTAATTTGTTTAGTATTTATATGAAAAATGATTAATGAGATGAGATGAGTTATACTTTTATCAATAACTTTTTAAACACAGTCTCATTTAAATTTGAAATACTTAATCTTTTTATTAAAAAATTAAGAAAATATATATATTACAAAGATTCTAAAGTTACTTAGTATTTTAAGACAGAATGCTTAAATCTTATACTTCTGACAGTATAAGATTGAATGAATATAGTATCCATGTTAGATGTTACATGGTCGAACATCTAAAAGATAAAGAGAGAGCTTGCTTGAGTTCACGCTCTTTTATATTATTTCTTAAACCTTCTATGAGGTTCTATTTCTTATTGAAGAATTATATTTTAGGAAATAGAATGTTCCATAACATTTATTTTAGATATTTACAAAAGAAACATTTAATTAAGATAAATGTATTAGTAAAAGAAACATTCTATTTCCTTTACATTTCAAATAACTATTTTTTATAGTTAATTTTATTATTTATTAATTGAAAAAGTTAATCTTTTATATTTTAATTAATATCTTTAAACTTTAAATAGAGTAATCAGTTTCATACATATTATATAAATTGAATGTTCTATTTATATATACACAATTATTTTAGAAAGTTACATTTTATTATTAACAATTAAATATTGATAATACTTTTTATTAAAAGAAATAGAACATTCTATTTCTATAATCATTTTACTATATCTATATATATACATTTGAGTTATCTTATCGACCTCAGTAGGTAACTATGAAGTCCTACTTATTTTTTTAATGTAATTTAAATTTCTTATAACTAAAATTTATTCTATCTTTTAAATAATATAGTCATTCTTATGACATATTTGTATTTAATTTAATAATTATACCCAAAATCAATATGAGCCGTTACAACCATTACGTCTCCGTTAAAAATGCCTATTTTGGCTATATTGGGCTGCGCACCTGAATCAACCATAGCTTCAACGAAATTATGTAGAAATTGTGGGGATTCCACGATGACGATTGGCGTTGTTTCTTCTAAGTTGACGGTGTAGATGTAAGTTCTGTTACAATCGCGTTCACTGGACGCGTTTTCTCGGTTGCCGCTCCAGGAGCGCCCTTCGCTGGAGCGTTCGTCTCGTTTTTTTGTTGATTCTCTTTGACCCATTTTAATTTACGGCACTCTTCCTTTACATGACCTCTGTTTTTGCAATAGGCACATATTTTTATCTGGTAATTGTTATTATGACTTTTGTTTCTGTCACTTGATTGGTTGTTAGTCTGGTTGTATCTCCCCTGATTAGATGTGGTTGCTCGTGGTACATCCGGTTTTGCAGCTGTTGCTTCGTTCATATCTCGTCTGTTTTCATAAAGATTTTTATTTCTTTCGTTGATCTTATATCCATGCTTCAAGTTGTCCCTATCAATCTGCTTATCTACCGCGTTTGCGTCGTCGAATACTTCGTTCAGAGTTAAGTTTGCTGGGTTTTTAAGCCTTTGCCTAAATTCCGGCGGTAAACCGTCTCGAAATCCTTCGATTATATCTCCTTCGATTTCAGAAAGTTCGTCACGAGTTAATTCATTGCTGATATCGAAACGTTTTCGATCGATAATAGCTTCTTTAAGGTCAACGATTCGTGTAATAAAATTAAGCAGTGACTCGTTCCTTCCCTTATAAATTTGATTAAGTTTACCTCTTAGATTGTTTAGAGTTTCTGTGGGGGCAAAAACGGATTTTAGTCTATCGACGAATTCGTCCAATGTTCCGAAATTATTGTGCTCGAACGCGATATACGCTTTGTCTTCGAGTTTATTTTTCACTAACTTTATTAACCTCTCTCAAGGTGCTGAGGAACTATTTGAGTTGCGCGTTTGCATGCTCTGACAAAAGGTATTAAGTTTGTTCCGTCAAATTTTGGTATGCTGTTCAAGGCCTCCTTTATGTAAATGCTTGGTGGCACAGTCCAGGAATTCTGTGGTTCTGCTAGGTTATTATGAGGTCTTGATGCTGGGTCTGGTGGTAATGTCTGCTGTGCTTGCGGTACGGGGGACGTTGAGCGAGTTGCACGCATTCGATCTATGTCACGGCGCATTTTTGCTAATTGAGTTAGCACGTCCTCTGTCGACTCCTCGGTTTCGTCTATTGGCTTTAACCTCAAATTCGTTTTATTTTGAGATCCCAAATCTATTTTATTAGCTTGTGCTAAGGGAAAATTTGATACACTAGAGGCAGTGTCTGATATGGTAATTTCAAGATTTTCGCGTCCTTTTCTTTCTTTTTCGAGTTCCTTTTCAAGCATTTGAACGCGTTCCTTTTCTACATTTAACGAGTCCATCGCGTCCTGCTTTAACCGTTCTGCCTCACTTAGGACTTCCTTCTCACGATTCCCTAGCGCTTGTTCTAAATCCTTAATTCTTTGTTCGCGTTCTTTTAAGTTGTTAGCATATAGTCTTAACTCCTCTTCGGTGAGCGGCAAATCTTTGTCGTTAATTCCTCCGGTAGCCATTTTATAAGATATTTAAAATCTAGGCTATTTAAAAAAAAAATAGACTATCGCTTGTGCAATTATTATTATAAATTGTTATTTATATAAATAAAGATTGATTTCTTAGGTAAATTTTGAGAAAAAGGAGAAGAAAAAGAAATTTTAAATAAAATGCTCCTTACTTATAGAAGAAAAGGAAACGCGATATAAGAAAATTTTTTTAATCGATAGTAATTAGATTATTTTCCGACTGCATATGTTGACCGGCTTGGTCAACTTGCAAGGGCGATAGCGGAGCTGGTGCGGGTTGTAGTTCTTCGAGACTCAAATCGATTACAACGCGCTGCTGTTGCGGTTGTTGTATCCGGGGGGGAGTTATTAAATATTTAGCTGGCGTGTTGATTACGTATGGGTTAACGACTAGACCTCTTTTTGGGCCGATTTTCTTTTTCGGTAGTAGAAATTGTGGCTCTAGATCAATGTCGTTTTCTTTGACCCACCCTATAAACCGCGCTCTGGCCTCTCCTTGCAGACTTAGCTTATCTGCTGTTTGCCTTATCTTAGGGCCAAGGCCTCTTCTTTTATTATCTGTCATCTACTGGAGAAATAAGGAGGAAAGCAGAAAAAAAGAAAAAAAAACAAAACCAAAAAGAAAAAAAATGATTATTTGAAGAGAGAAAAAAAAAAGAAAAAAGAAGAGAAGGAGGGAAAAAAAAAATATTTATTAGAAAAAGTTGCTCCAACACCTAATTGTCTCTTTTCTCTTTCCAAGTCTTTTGCCGCTGTTAAGCGATAAAAGAGAACTAGCACTATATGCCGTGAGGCTCAATAGATACAAGCCCAAAATTGAAAATAGACTTTCAGATATAGGGTCAACTTGTTTCTTCCCTTTTTTATTTTCTTCAGGTTGAGCCCTTCGTGCTGTTAAGCACAAACGGCGAATTGCAAGTCTTATGCCGTGAGGCTCAAGACCTACAAGACCCTCAAGAAATAAAACGTTATGATTGAAAGAAAAAAAAAAATTTTTTCTTACTCTCCACCAGAAATTTTTAAATGCTGTTAAGCATGAAAAAATAATTTACGAGTTTTATGCCGTGAGGCTCAAAAACTGTAAACCCTGTCAGAGAGAGGAAAAAAAAGAAGGAGAGAAACAAAAAATTATGAAAAAAAGAAGAAGGAAAGAAAAAAAAACAACAACAAAAAAATTAATTTTTAACTCAGTTAGTGCAGAATTACATTTGCAAAGAAAGAAAAATGGTTCACTTCATATTAACATAAGAAAAAGTAGCAAACGAAAAATTAAAAGCAAATCTACGAGCGTTAGTTTAATCTTACGACTTGCGTTAGATAAACTAATTGACTAAGTTTTTATTTTAGCTATTTGTAAGGTAAAGATTGTTACTCCAGAAAAATGTTAGTTATAGAAACAGAAAGAAGTAAAGTATTTATTTTTACTTAATGTTAGATTTATTGATTTGTTTGTTAATTTATCTATAAATAAATAAGAATTGAAATAAATGTTCTATGCTCTTCTAAAGCAAGTATTTTGTCTAGTTATCTAGCGTTTCCCTGCGATAGAGAACGTTTTAAACAATTTATTTAGTATTCTTTCTTTTTCTTTATTTATTCTTTCCCAAATTATTGATTTATAAATAAATTAATATCTCAAACACTGGTTCTGCGCTCATCTAAGACAAGTATTTTGTCTTGCGTTTCCCTGTGATAGAGAACGCTTCGAATATTTGGTTTTCGAGTAATTAATTTATAAACAAATCAAGAATTGAAAATATTAGTTCTACGTTCATCTAAAGCAAGTATTTTGTCTAGTTACCTAGCGTTTCCCTGCGATAGAGAACGTTTTGAACAATGTATTTCAAATAAGAAAGGCGTTATTAGATTTTATTTTTGATTTATCAACTTATAAATAAGTTAACAGATCGAAAAAAATCTTTACTCTATGCTCATCTAAAGCAAGTATTTTGTCTAATATTATTTAGCGTTTCCCTGTGATAGAGAGCATTTCGAGTGTAATTAATTAGTATAAAAAGCAGTAATAAAAAAAATTTGTTAGTGTTTATTAGTTATTTGACAAGAAATATCCCACCGTCGCTGTCACCATTTGTTATGTCCGGTCACCTTAAATAGGTTTACTCGGACATGGGTTTGTTTGGGATATTTCTTGTTGGTATTGTTAAATATTTTTTGGTTTTTAAAAGACTGCGGAATAGAGGAGCTTAATCGCTTACCTTGTCTTAACTGCTGGCTGCGTGGTCGAAAGCAAAGGAGTTTATCTACTTAATAAACTTTACACTGAAGGGCGCAGTGCTCCTCTCTGGTTGCCCGTTTGTTAATTATTTAGGAACTGGATTAATGGCACTTATGTTCGCAGAGATTATTTTTGTATATTTTTGTAAATGATATTTATTTTATTTTATTACAAATGTTGTACAAGCTATTGATAAGTGAATCGCGCAGATTTACAATAATAAATCGGAAGAAACCTCGTTAGTATTTTTATTTATTCTTATTTGAAAATAAAATAGGAAATATTCTTTTTATTAACACACTTTTTCCCCTAGCAGTAAGTTGTATAAAAATCGCGTTTTTATTGGACTGACTTGTTAAAATAAGCGCGCGACTAAATTAAGTTATTTCGCTTGTAATTAAATTTAAGAAGGAAATAAAGCGCGAGTTACAAGTTTTTATTGATACGATTTTACACTTGATTTATGTGCAAGTCGAAAAAGGTGTTACCCTTGCGAGGTCTAACTGCGGACTGACTTATTAAAATTATTTTTCTCTGCAAGAAAGGTACACATCTAGAAATAAAATGCAAGTTTGTCAAAATTTAATAGAGTCCCATTGGTCAGTTCGGCCGTGAGAAACTCTTTAGAATCTCACATTCGGTGACAGAAGATATCTTCTTATCACGCCTAAAAATGCTGAGGTAGCGTATACGGCGCGCGAACTTACTGCTTTTCTCTTAAGACTAATACAAGAAATTAAATTAATTTTTTTAATACAGTATATTCCTTATTACTAAAAGATTCATTTATTTATCTACTTATATGTATTTATTAATGTTATTTAGGGAGAGAACTGCAAATAAATATGTTTATATGCATACATAATGTATATGCGTATATATAATTATATATACGTACGCACATTTATATGTATAATAAAAGGTTAAAAAAATTAAAACGAAAAATGATTTTTCGTACGTCCGTGATTATGCGGATGTAACACGATATTCCCAAATCTCACGTTTCTAATTTTTCAAATGAGATATGTTAAATAACAAACAAACTGGATGAAGGTGATCATAAAAATATTAGAGTGGGTGATCGACTAACTAGCATTGATTTATCCGGCAGTTTTAAAACATTACAGCCTCAAAAGTTAATCGATGATAATATTATTAATGCTTTTAATTTGATTGTTTGTGAATATGCCATTAAATCCTTCAATCAAAATGTGATACCATTTGGAACATTTTTGGTCACGTCAATCCTTAATAAAGGTTATGTAAGTATTGGTTATTCTAAGTAGATTGTTGAATCAAATTTTAAAAGTAGTGATATTTGTATATACCCGTTCATCAATCGTTGGGATGTGTAGGTCATTGGTCACTATTTACTATATATCCTAAGATAAAACTAATAATATTTTTTGACTCACTACACGTAGCACCAAAGAATGAGTGGGTGCAACGTTTATGCGCTTCTCTCAACAAATTTTATGAAACTGAAAATGGTTGGACACAATGGAAATTACATAGTGCTTATTTGCTAGTTAAGAAATGAATTTTCTGAATTTAAGTATGTATGCACCAATATACATGATATATACGGTATGTTGTAATATTAATGAGTAGAACTTTAATTAGTTCTATTTTGCTAGCAGTATATTACTTTGAAATAGGTGTTGAATAATATTTTTCTTTATCAAAAAAGAATTAATCAATAATATTTATAGTAATCATGATTGTTTCGGTAATAATTTTGAATTTCGTAATCGAAAACATTACTAAATTATAAATTTCGAATGTTTATAAAAATTTGGTTATTGATGAATATAGATATATCTATTCCAATAGTAAAATTTAAAAAAATATGCCGTTAATAATAATAATAATAAATAAGGTAATGTCTAATAAATAGTTGCTAATAATTCATATTTAACTATAATCTCTAAGTTTTCAAGATCATTTAATATTATACGATTATATAGTCGTATAAAGACGTGGTTAAGGAAATACACAATGGAACTATATTCCGAACGGTCTGATTTCAGTAAAAGACAAAACGAATTGTTCATAGACTCTTCGATAAACGTATTATAGATGTAAAAGTGGAATTTTAAAAATAAAAGATGAAGACACATACATAGTTAAGATAGTAATTAGAGGCTATTAACGAAAATAAATGTTAGATAATTTTTACTTCTCAGTAGTAACAACGAAGATATACGCTTATAGAAGCGTACTTTAAATGGGCGGACAGGGGCTCAAAATCTAAAGCTTATGTCCTCCAGTTGCGTGGTGGCGCTACTAAAATGCCATGTATTTCTATATCTATATATACCGATGTTTTCATATATATAGATATACACGTAATGTTAAAGTGTCCTCCAAAAGCTGGGCCCCCAAAGTTAACCCAGAAGTACGCTTCTATAAGCGTCTATCTTCGTTGGTAGTAAGAATGTAACTTGAAAATTGTGATCTTTTGTGTTCAAAATTTGTTAATCAATCAAATAGAAGTCGAGACAGCAATTTAATGTAAAATTTAAAATTAAATCTGGCCGAAAATAGAAATAAAAAAATAGGGATATTATAGGAAAACTCACGTACATAGGCAAGGCAATAAATCAGATATTCATATAACATGAATTAGTTAAATTAATTCTAAATTGATTCGAAAAGGCACTTTGTGGGAATGCAATAAAACTTACTAAATATTTCTATAAACAAAGAAATTAATTTCAAGGCATACAAAGATGTGCTATACTAGATTGTATATTGGTTGCTGGTTGGACATGTGATAAATAAGACAGAAGATTCACGATGAGCATATGATTAGATGGTATGATAATACTATATTTTAGAGACAGTAACAGAAGTAATTTATGAAACGTCAGTTTGAAGATAGAAAAACTCATTAATTTATATGAAGGAAATTCTGTCATTGTGGCTAGATATGGCAGTAAAAAAACAGATAATATTGAACATGATTATTGAAAATAATCAAAAGATATAATTGTCGTTGTAAAGTTTGAATCTTATAGAAATGAAAAGATGTTTGCAAAAATATTCATTAAGATTTAAATAAATCAAAGTTTTAACAAATAGCAAGGAATTAAGATTAATGTAATTATATCATGAAACAATATTGCGGTTAGCAAATAAGATAGAAGACCACGTTGGATAATGTTTAATTACATAAAATTAAATTAAATCAAGGTTATAATAGTAAATGTGTAGAATAAGGAAAGAAAATTAAGAAGCCATAGAGTAAATTTTTACTTAAACTATTTTTAGTTATTAAAACATGCTAATATTTACATATTTTATATCGAAATAGTAACTTTTCAAAAATGTTTATATTGTTGATTGATAGAGAGGGTTATACAGAGGTATTAGTTATTGTTTAACAGTCGTATATGACTAATGAAATACACCATTTACGATTAAAAATTCTATTCTATTTAATTTCATATTCTATTTAAGTCCGAGATCGAAAAAAAAGAATAAGATTTGAAAATAAATTAAAAGGAAAATTTTGAAAAGGAAAATCATGATTTTCATTGATTTGTATTAAAATTTGTAGTAAAATAATTAGATCGAAACGTTCTCTTTATTAACTTTAGACTCTTTTGGATCTAAAAATTCGTATGGATATCTATTTTATTTGACTGTCTCGTGTATGAGTAGGTGTAAGTATAGAAGTATAGGCGCAGTATTAGATTTGCGAAGAGAATGTGAAATACATTAGTCATATTAAAAATTCGATTGTCGGCACAGCAGCTTATGTGATTGAAAGTTAAATTCTTTGCTTGAGATTTATTGTCTATTTCTATTTACATCGAAATTGAGAAACTGACTTAAAAAAATACGTTCATTTTATAAGGAAAAGAAAATTTTTAGTTTTTCATTTAATGAAATAAGTTGATCGAAATTAAATAAAAAATTTTAAAACTATACCTTGAATATGCTCACAACCCATGTAATGTTAATAAATTCAGTAGAATTGACGTGGAAGTGTTAGTTTTAGTATGTTGTGTTTTAATCTTAGAATAAGAAGTAAAATTATAATGTTAGTATGCCAATGCAAATGCAAATAAATTGATTTATATAGGCGAGTTCATGTCATTAAGAATAAAATTTTTCACTTTAAAAGAATTATGTATTTTAAATAACGTATATTTAGACATAAGAGACTTAAAATTACTAAATAATAATCCCATAACCAAAAGTTAAACTGTGCAGCACAAGATTTTACATACCAATGAAAATTAAGCATATTGATGAAATGGCTATTCTCCAATCACAAGCCATACGAATAATGTTATATTTCACAAATGAGATATATTGAAGTATTTTGGTTAGTCCTGTTAGTGATGGATTTTTAATACCCATCTGTATTTTTCCTTACCTTGTATTTCAAGAGATTCTTCATCCTTGATACTTTCTTTAAACAAGAGAGGTGTGTTTTCACTCGAGGATATAATAATAACAATTAATATTATATTAGTCATAGGAGCGCGGTGGCGTAACGGATAGAGCTCTTGCCTTCAACGCGGTGGGCACGGGTTCGAATCCTGGCCAGGCACCTCTGACTTTTTTCGAAAGAAAATTAGTGTATGTGCTACCCATATCGCGACTCTTAAGAAATCTGGCCTCATTGAGTATCGGTTGATTGTTGGTCACAAAAGTGGCTGACCATCCATCGGTAGTCAAAGTTTTCGGTATGGCGGTGTCTGACAGTCTAGCCTGATGTAATGTGTTAAACGGTTCCGGGCTGGGCTCCCTCGACATCTCCATAGAAAAAGGTTAATTATATAGAGGATAACAATATCCTTTATATATTAATCTTTTTTTTTAAATAAAAAAAAAAAAAATATTATATTAGTTACAATACTATTTGTCTCTCTTGACATCAGGTAAAGTTTGTTTATTTCGTCGTTGGTAGAATTGACCCAGAGGAGTTGATAGTTATTTTTATCAGAGGGCTTGTTTTTGTTTTCCATACCATCTCCCTCAAGTTTTTGGTCCAACCTTAGATAAATTTTGAGTCTGTTTCGTTGGCTTATTTCTGACAATGTATAAGAAATTTTAGATGATTTGTGGCCTGACGTTGGTATTTCTAGTGAGTTTGATGATGTTTTAGAGGCCGTGGGTTCGGCTTGTCCGGACCGGGCATATTTTTGCTTATAGACTATTTTAGATCTCATGAGATTAGTTCTTTGGTCCTTAAATGAATCTTTGTTTAATATTGATTTTAACTGTCGTTTAATTGGATAGTGCTTGTGAATGTTTTTTGGTCCAATTTCAATAATTTTTCTTTTGGATTGAATTGTATCCTTTATTAGTAAAGGATTTTATAATTGTTGTCGAAGATTTTTGTTGAACCCTTTTAATTATGTTTAATTGATTTTTAAATTTTAAAAATCTTTTGAATTTATTATAAGGTTTTAAACCGGATTTTAGGTGTGGGCTGAATTTTAAGTTACTTAAAATAGTAGTTTGGTCTCATTTTTGAGATTGAATCATTTGGGTAGTAGCAGCGTCAATCACATTTACGTAATGCTCTTCTACGCTCTTAAGTTCTTCTAATTCAACAATCTTGTTTATATGTTCATAATCACAGACGGGAACATTAAATATTTCTGCTATTTCGTATTATATCTGAGATTCTTGGGCCGATTTTACTGTGAACACACCATTTATTACATTCGCTGATTTTTCGTCTATTACTTTATATTTTTCAAATTTCGTTGTTTGGATTTCTAAAGCATAGCATTCTTTGGAATCAAAAAACACTCGTGTAGTGTTCCGGCTATTTTCCAATTTAATCGAGAATTTTGAGCCATTTTCATTTCGAACGCGTCGTTTTTAGTAATAACAGAAGTTTCTACTATAACCTCGAAGTCCTCTAACTCTTCGGAGTAGCATGTTGGTGCTCTTCGTTTTTTCAAATCTGGATGATTATAGGAGGTTTCTGCTTTTTTATAGTCTATTTGGGACTCTTGTGCAAAATTTAATTGAGGTTTTCTTTTCTTTTCTTTTTGTCGTCTTATCTCCAAGATTGAATGTCCAGTTGGAGTTGTGATTTCGCATACATAAAAATTATTCCTTATTTGTTTTATTCCTAATGGTCCTGATTCTTCTTCTATTTGAGCTCTGTCGAAAATTTCGTTATTGATTTCCCTTCGGTGCTTGTTATCTAACTCTAATTTATTTCTCTCAAGGAAAGGTATTGGGTCAGTCGGTCTGCTATTTATAATAAAGGCTTTAAGTTTATAACACACTGCTGCACTTTCCTTTTTGAAATAAGGTAAGCCTAGTATAGTATGGTGTGAGACAGGTGTTGTTGATGGTAGGATATGAAATATATGGATTGAGCCGAGTATTTCTAATTTCACGCTACCTACTGTTTCGATCGGTAAAGACGATATTCCCGTTACAACTGTTGCATCTTTAATATTGATGAGTGTATTTCCCTTAAGGGCATTACGTTTCACGGCATTGACACTAGTTGCTGTACATAGTGCGAAGGTCCCTTCTTCATTTTTCAGATTTGAGACCTTTAGGCGTATCGCTGGATAAGATGTAGATTTCTGTGCACTGTATATGTCTTCGTTTTCATACACGGAATTTGTACTAATTTTCTCAGTTGAACATTGTTCGTCAATATATTCTCTTGGTGAGTATTCATTATTTAGATCACTCTCATGCTGGTATGGCTGCTGAATCGTAAGGAAATTTTCAGGGCTGTAAGTTTGTGATTTACAGGTGTTTGATCTTTCGGATAGAAATTTTGGATTTATTGGATAATGGGGGTGAGGAGAATAAGGAGAATAATTAGGGCAAGGAGGGTAATAAGGAAACCTAGGGGATAGGAATAAGAATGATGTATTAGAAATGGTTGATGTTCAAGTGCATAGGGCCTTTGTGAGTACGGAAATTCGTTGTCATTAAAATCTTGATAATATGCCATGTTCGACGGTGTGGTTCTGAATAATTTTTATTCATACATTCCGCCGTTTCCCTTTTTCCCATCTTCTCATTCACAGAATTTGGAAATAGTTATTTGAAATAATTAAATATTTTCTTTTAAAGGTTTGAGTTTCTTGCTTATTTGTCATGATGAAAATTTCCGATTATTATAAATTATTATATATTCGAGATATAAGATGCATAAATTTTTATTTAGCATTTTAAAGAAGTATCGCGTTAAAAGTTTAATTTGATGATAAATTATTTTATAGCGCGATAGATGTATCTAGGTCACTAAACTAATGCTGACTCAAGCAGATCCGGACCGAAGTTATTCGTTAAACTCATATTTATAATTTTGATCATTTGGTTAAAATAAGGATTTAAGTATGTGATATGAATAAGAATTATTTTTATTATTATTATTATTCTTCAAATATTATAATATTGTTTATTATATGTATATAGTATATTAACGATACATATTTAAATGATGTATTAACTGTTATACTCCATATAAAAATTATAATTGCCGGTTTGTATTCAATTTTCAATTAATTTTCTTTAAAAAGATTTAAAATTATATGAGTTTAGCGCTTGTTCCAATCAATAAAATTAATTTTAATTTATATTTAAGTAAATTTGATATACATAGGTATTATTCTGCGTGTAATAATTATTTCCAAATCGCAACAAAAATATGACGACTCAGCGGTCGTTGACCGAAGTTGTCGCTTACATAAGGAATTTAGATACTGATAAAGTTTATTACAAAAATGTTCTTATTCTTATTATTTAAATCTTTATATCCGTAATATTTTAATAATGAAATATTTATTTATATATAACTTGTTATTTCTCTATATAACAGTTATATATGACGCTAATTATAAATTTTATAAAAATATAATTTATTATTGATTAATTAGAAGTAAATTATGGTTTACAAAATTTATATTAACTATTTTATTGTAATTTTTGTTAAATATGTTACTTAACCAATGGCTATCTTGAGAAATATTTACTATTTTAATAAAAAGGATATTTAGGAATTCTTAAAATTTTTTTTTTTTTAAGATTTATTTGTAAATCGTAACCCTTTTTGTATAAAAATATTTGTATTTACGAAATTAAATAAGTACTAAAGATAAAATTTTAATTTATATGATAAAAACCTTTGAAATTTTCAATTAAAATATCAATTTACATCAAAATTTCCTTTTATTTAATGATTTTAACTATAGTAATGAAGTGATATTATTACTCAAGGTTCGGAATTTGCAGGATAGTAATTTATCATAAACTAAAATCTTAATTATGATTACTACAATTTATTACTTTAGAGTTTAATAATCTTAAAGTTATATAAATTGAATTAAAATGTAGTTTATCTATTTTAAAATTTCTGATTAACAAATATTATCTATGATTTACCCTTGTTTACATTGAAAAAAAACACATTATAATTAGTTATTAATTATTAAAATATCAAGTTCATTAAATTAAATGTTTTGAAAGATTTTAAAGTTTTATTAAAAAGGAAACGAAAATTTACTTTATTAATTTAAAGGTAAACGATAAGACACACAAGTTATAAGATTCTGCTGACTCTTAACTTTTGACTTGTAGATGGTCGTTGACCATCTACAAGTCAAATAATAAGTGAATTTTCTTTTGAAATGTTTATTTTTTAGGGGAAATTTTACTTTTATCTAAACAGTTCATAAATATTAATTCATAATTATAGACATAATCAGAAAACTTTATTCATATTTCATATATTTTCCTATTTTTATAATTGACTATTGAAAAAAATTTAATATCAAATAAATTATTTTTAAATATTGTATTTCATAAAATTTATGTTCAAACGTTATTAAAAGAAATATTTTTATATCATGTAATGATAATAATGACTTTTATGCTGGTGAGCCAAGAACGATTGAGCTTGAGGGAGCTGTCGGCATATCTTTCTCTGATGCCGTTACGAGCCTTGGTGTTGTGCTTGACACTAAGTTATCATAGGAGCCGCACATTAATACGGTGACTAAACTATTTAATAGGACAATGTATAGTTTACGGTTCTTTCGTCGGTACACCACTGAGGCCCTGCGTAAACAACTCGCAGCCGCCTTCCTCTTTCCGCACCTCGACTACTGCTCAGTAGTTCTGCTCGATGCTTCGCAGGAGTTGCGAAGACAATTACAAAGACTACAAAATTCATGTGTGAGATATGTATTAGGCGTAGGAATGGGCGATCATATCTCTCCTCATAGAGCTGCGCTTGGTTGGCTGCGTATTGATTCAAGGAGACAGTATTTTGTGGCTGTACTTATGTACAAAATCGTGCGCATGAATACTCCCGAGTATCTAATCAGTATCTTCACTAGATATGTACCTAGGGTAGCCACTAGGGGAGAGATTAAGGATTTCTCAGTGCCCTTCATGCGTACTGAGACTGGAAGAAATTTCTTTCAAGTTCAAGGTGCGCATTTTTGGAACTCCCTGCCTGCTGATATAAAAAATCTTCCATCGCTCGGCAGGTTTAAGTCGGCTTTGAGGAGGTACTTATTCGACCTCGAATGAACTTAATTTTAAGTTTTTAAATTTTTTATGTTAATTCATTTTGTTTCACCCTATATATGCATTTAAGGTGTGAATGAATTTATTAGTGTGAATGATGGATGAATGAATGCGGAAAGAACGAGTGGTTCTATTTTTATTAGAAGTCATGACATCTTCGGTATCAAGTTTTTATTCTTCGAATGTTATTATTATTTTATTCTTTCAATTATTTATTATTACTTTGTTGTTGTATTGTCCAATTTTATTTGTATTGATGTCATGACAGTGATTCCTCTTTTATATTGCGTTATTTGATTTTAATTCTATGACTGATAGATATTTAAGACTGTTTTTTTATTGTAATTTATGTTTTTTTGTTTTCTGCTTGTATTTAGAATAGTCTGTGTTATCGCTTTTACATGGTGATTTACTAATACAGTATTATATAATAATTTTAATATTTGACTGTGATATCTTATTTTATTATGCGCAATACTTTATATAGAATTGTTACTTATTGTTTTATGTACTACACGCCTTTTTGTACTCTATTTACAAAATAAATCAATATTTATCAATCTATCTATCTGATGATAATTTTTCAAATGAGGTAATTTGATATATTTTAAAAATTAATATGTTTCTCTTATAAAAAATATTATTGCTTTAATGAAATAAATTTTAATATATTTAATTGTTAACAATTTTCATATAAATGACAGTTCATTTAAATACAAATACGTGTACAAATGAAAATGTAATTAAGGTAAATATAATTTTAATATATTAAATTGTAATTTTAATATATTTAATTGTTAACAATTTTTATATAAATGCCAATTCATTCAAATACAAACACGTATACGAATTAAACCCACATAGCATAAAATATTTCTTTGAAATATTTTGAAATATTTCATCGAAAAATTTCAGTACAAGCTTTCATAAACATTTCATAAATATTTCAAAGCAAGATTTACAACGAACTTTTTATTTCTTTCAATGAAAATTTTTATAAATATTTCATAAAAATTTCATGAAATATTTATTAAAATATTGTTGAAAGATTTCACTGAAATCTTTCATGAAAGATTTTGTAACGTTTTATGTAATATTTTACATCGACCATAAGAAGATCATAATCTGAAATATTCATGAAACATTTTATTAAACATTTCAGAAATATTTCAATGAAATATTTTTGAAAACTTTCAAATAAGGCTTTCCGAAATATTTCGTAAATATTTCAACTATATTACTCGCAAGATTTTTTATTTCTCGAAGCCATCTTGAAATATTGTTAAAATATTTCACAAAAATCTTTCATATAAGATTTTGTAACGTTTTATGTAATATTTCACATCGGCCATAAGTAGATCATAATCTGAAATATTTATAAAACATTTTATTAAACCTTTCAGAAATGTTTCAATGAAATATTTTTGAAAACTTTCAAATAAGGCTTTCAGAAATATTTCGTAAATATTTCAACTATATTACTCGCAAGATTTTTTATTTCTCGAAGCCAACTTGAAATATTGTTAAAATATTTCACAAAAATCTTTCATGTAAGATTTTGTAACGTTTTATGTAATATTTCACATCATCCATAAGTAGATCATAATCTGAAATATTTATAAAAGATTTTATTAAACCTTTCAGAAATGTTCCAATGAAATATTTTTGGATACTTTCAAATAAGGCTTCCTAAAATATTTCATAAATATTTTAGCAATATTATTCAGCAAGATTTTCGATCTCCCAAAGTCGACTTGAAATATTGTTTAAATATTTCACTAAAATCTTTCATGTAAGATTTTGTAAGGTTCTATGGAATATTTCATATCGGTCATAAGTGTATCAAAATCTGAAATATTTATGAGACATTTCATTAAACTTTTTAGAAATGTTTCAATGAAATATTGTCAGGAACTTTTGAATAAGGCTTCCTGAAAAATTTCGTAGTTATTTCAAGAATATTGCTTTGCAAAATTTTTTATTTGTCAAAGCCGATTCAAAATATTGTTGAAACATTTCACTGGATTCTTTCATGAAAGATTTTGTAAAGCCTTATGTAATATTTCATATCGACTATAAGTGGATCAGCATCTGAAATATTTATGAAACTTTTTATTAAACTTTTCAGAAATATTTCAATGAAATACTGTTGAGAAATTTGAAATAAGGTTTACTAAAATATTTCATAAATTTTTCAACAATATTTTATTATATTTATCTCCTAAAGCCCACTCAAAATTTTGTTAAAATTTTTTGCTAAAATCTTTAATGAAAGATTCTGTAAAGCTTTGCGGAATATTCCACACTCCACATAGCAAAAAAATTTCAGTGAATTAGTTTCATATATTTAGAGCAATTTTTTAATCTTTCGATAAAACCATTAAGAGCAGGCCGGATTCGCTGTCCTTGTCTAATTGAGATTTTTTATATTTATACAAGTATTAATCGGTGAATCTGCAAATTAAAGGTTAAGCGCAATAGATATTATTATTACAAATATTTATGCACAAGAAGAAAAAAATCTATCGCTTGGTTTTTGAGAAAAGTAAGTAAGGCGAAAATATTATAAACATAAACTTTTACTTCGGCGTTACTTACTTTTCTCAAAAACAAAACGGTAGATTTTTTTTGTTCTTGTGCATAGATGTTCATAATAATAATATCTATTGCGCTCAACCTTTAATCTGAAGATGCACCGATTAATACTTGAGTAAATAACAAACAACTCAATTGTTACTTGGTTGGTATCAGGTTCTACTCCGGCCTGCCGTTAAGAAACATTTTATGAAATATTTATCGCGATTCGTTAAATCATTTCATAAAAATCTTTCATGAAATGTTTCTAAAAATTTACTAAAGATTTTACATCAGTTACTTTTAAATCGAATACTGAAATATTTATAAAATATTTTATCAAGCTTTCAAGGAACTTTTTACTAAAATATTGCATCAAAGTTTCAAATAAAGAATCCCGAAATATTTCATAAATTCTTAACAATATTAACGTGCTAGATACTCAATTAAAAACTACGCAAAAATATTGTTAAAACATTTTATCGACATATTTTACGAAATGTTTTTGAAAGCTTAACTAAAGATTTCACATCGACGATTTCTAAATCTAAAAGAGAAATATTTATGAAAAATTTGATCAAACTTTCAAGAAATCTTTCAACGAAATATTGTTGCAGGCTTCCAAATAAAACTTTAAAAAATATTTTGTAACATGGCAGATTGGCCATATTACTTATATACATAGTAATACGCATATAGACGACAGAAAGAAGCCTACGACTGTCAGCAAGAAGGAAAGCAGACCACGCGAGTCAAATCCGTAATACCATACCCGAGTTCGTTGGCGCACACGCGCGAGTTTATAAGGCTTTTATAATGTGCACAGATAGGGCTAGCAAGCCGCTTGACTTGCGTAGCTAAGTTGGGGTCCGTTAAGGATCGTTTGTCTCTCTTTTGCGGCACGCGCAGCGAACCGTCAGAGCAATGAGCTTGGTCGACAGAAAGAACCCGCCATTGCTTCACTCTTTCTGTCGTCACCATAGCGAAATGAGCGTTACTGCCGACTGTAATATACAGTATTTTTTTGTGCGCTATAATAGCATAATTTATTGTGTGAGTGAGACTAATTAGCTTATTCTTTTTTTTGTGATTTACAATCAAGCCTCGTAATTTTACGAGTGTCTTATTGCTGAACCAAATAGCTTTATTTAGTGCTTTATTTGTGCGACTTGTGTGCCGGGCGACCTCGTGCGCGTTCTAGTGCTATTTTCCCTTCGTGCTAATAAAATCATTTTTTTCTGTGTGCTCGTGCCCTTTTTGCGTGCGTTTTGTCTTAAACTATCTGCTTCACTCTTGCCGATAGTTTCTCTGCCATTGAAAACGGCGTCGCGTACGTTATACACGGCTGGCGTCCATTTTAAGCGCGCGTGCTATAATCATGTATCTGTTACAATAAAGCACTTTTCTTTTATTATTATTTTAACTGGAAATTCGCATACTATTTAATATATACCTTAGTGCAACCTCCTAATCCCCAAGGTTGTCACAACTGGCGCAACCAACATGGGGCCGACAAAAATTTCGGTGAAATTTTTGTTTAAAATCACGAGATTAAAAATAATAGAAAAATCTTTTGTGCTTAAAAACAATAGAGAAAAAAAAACTGTGCAAAAAACTGTGATAAAACTTGAAACCAGAAAAATTTGTGCGTAAAATTAATAGAAAAAATTTATGCTTAAAAATAATAGAGAAAAAAAAACTGTGCAAAAAACTGTGATAAAACTTAAAACCTGAAAAATTTGTGCGTAAAATTAATAGAAAAAATTTGTGCTTTAAAATAATAGAAAAATCTGTGCTTAAAAATTAAAAAGAAAAAAAAACTGCGTAAAACAGGAGAAAAACTGTGCTTAAAATAAAAGAAAAAAAAACTGTGCTGTGAAAAGGAAAAAAAACTGTGCTTTAAGTGAAAGACAATTGGCTATGTCAGTGAAAAGAACATTTTTCCACTTATGCGTTTCCGCTTCGCTACGTGGTCGCCATTACGAACGACGCATACACGACGAGGCTGAAAGGAGGCGCTCTAGCGGCCATTTTTGTTCTTGGCGTCGCTTGGTATGAGGTAACCGCGACATTTTATTTTGCAGCAACATTTTTTTATAAGAGCGTGCAGTAAGCAAAGAAATAAGATATTTTGTTTTTCATTCTTTTTTGTGCTAAACGTTTTGCTTGCACATTTTTTTAATTTATACATAGAGCAATATTTTTTTTATTTTGAGCGCGATTCTTAAGCTAAATAATTTATTTGATTATAGCACTGCATTTAAATACACATACATATAAATATATTTCGATACACATACACACATATATCATTGCATTGTTACTTGTGTTTGTCTTTACTGGCATTACCCTGCAGCTCATTTCCCTCTAGCTTCATCACTTTTTAGCACTACGCGTCTTGTAACTCCATATTAAGCAAAGCTTTTTTTTGTATATATAATATAATTGAATATCTCAAGTGTGCTGAGCAATTTATATTCTTATTTGTGCTTGCATGGAATATATCACTATCGTGTGCTACCTTAGTGCGTGTCGGTACACAATAGCTCACGCATAATTTTCTTTTGTTTCAGCGTGCGTCTGGCTTTACTAAAATTTTAATTTCTTGCTTACGGGCGTGCTATATTAAATTAATTGATTATTAGACAATTCTATTTATTACAAATAAATCTTTTTGTTGAAGCGCTACTCTAACTTAGCTTTGTTTTCGTTTATTTTTTTTAATTATAAAACATTTAACAATTTTCTTTTCTTTAGTTGTAGCCAGAGCTATTCTTATTCGAACCTCCTGAAATAGGATCTCATCATAGCATTAATTATTAGTATTAAATTTTTCCTCGTGCGTATCCTTTTGTAGTGTTACTTTTATTGTAAATATGATAAGCCAATAGTTAAATGTGGAGCCCCTATGGATTTCTGAGCATATATGTAGGAATGATGTTTTTAAAGCAGCAAATGAAATTATGCAAATAGCAGACCGACTATCTGCGGAGCAGCTCTTTAGATACAGCGAGCGAGGAGTGAGCATGGCCGGAAGTATTTCGATGTTCAAAGAACGAGTTTTGCGATATGAGCTTAGACAACATCTCCGCGAAAGAGCCGTCGTCTGCAAAATAATAATAGATGAGATGACATATGATTCGCGGCTAGAATTTTTTAACCTTCCAACAGAGCAAAGCGAGTGCAATCAATTCGCTAATCCCTCGAATAGCTCAGAAAATCCTATTCCTCCTAGCAATAGCAACGCAACTATCCACACATCGACCACGTGTACCACTACTACATGTCCTTCTTTCAGTACAGCGAGCATATCTCATACTGTGAGAGCAATTAATACCCTTTCTACTAATACTACAACGACGTACCATGGAGGATATGATGGCGCACCTACTCCTTATTTTTATCCATACTCGTATCTCCCTTGTCATCCTAATCCATGGAGTCATGTCCCGTATATTGCAGCACCTTCTGGATATCTGTCCGTCTCATAACCTTTAATACAGCCGCCCCTTTGTTCAACCATTTCAGCAAATCCCATAAATCTACCCCCTGCACCAGAGCATACAAGTTATGCTAATAGCTTCAGAGAACTGCAATGGTTGAACCAGAAAGAAGAGACTTGCAGAGCCCAGAAAAACGTATCCCGACCTCCTCCAGCTCCGGATGAATCCTTATTTCCCACTACAGCTTGCATTGGTATAAAATCGTCTAACGGAAATGAGACAGATTTTATTCTTCCCCTTGAATTCGAAGATGCTCCAATGCATCAACACTCAATGCCAGTGTTAGCATCCATTACTAGCAATCATCCTGTAACCCCTTCAGCTAAGATTTCAAATAAGAGCGAGCGCATACAGAAGGAAAATCGTCGCCCCAAACCAAGAGAAAAAGGTAAAATTCGAAGAGCGAGCCGAGAAAATAAAGAAGAACCAAAGACGAACCTACCGCCAATTAGGAAAAACTTTTGGCGAAAGCAGGTAGAGCGGTGCTTCAGGTGTAGTACCTTAGGACACTGGTTGCGAGAATGTTCTCAGCCTATGAAGTTCTATGGCTGTGGACAAATCAACGTCCGCGTCCTCGACTGCACCCAGTGTGCAATCATGTATCTGTTACAATAAAGCACTTTTCTTTTATTATTATTTTAACTGGAAATCCGCATACCATTTAATATATACCTTAGTGCAACCTCCTAATCCCCAAGGTTGTCACAATTTTATAAGCCTTTCCACAATATTACTTTGCAAGATTCTCGACTTCGAAAAAATACGAAAAAATTTCGTTAAAACATTTCACTAACATCTTTTACGAAATATTTTTGAAAGCTTTACCAAAGATTCCACATCAGCGATTTCCGAATAAAATAGCGGAATATTTGTAAAACATTCTATCAAACTTTTAAGAAATATTTCTGTGAAATAATATATCAATTATAAGTAAAATTATAATATAATCTTCATTTTCTGAAATAAAGTTGAAATTCCACTTAAATCTTTTATGAAATATTTTTATCGATGTTTGAATGATAATGTAATATTTAATTAATATTTCGGAGAGGTTTCCTTGAAATATTTGTGCAAATATTGCTGAAATATTTCAATAATCTTTCATGACAGATTTGTTTGATGGCGATAATGTTGCAATGAAAGATTGTATAAATCTTTAATTGCAACTTTTAGTAATATTTTCTTGAAATATTTCAACAATATTCATTTGCAAGATCTTTTATTTCCAATTCCGCCGATAGGAGGACGCACGTAGAATGCGCGTTTTGTCCCCAAGCGGTTGGAGGAGACCTTCGATAGTATATAAGGCAAAGGCCAGCTGCTTCGTGCAATGACACGCAGCGCTTATCTTGTAACAATGTAAATGCGACTAATAAATAAATGGAAAACATGTGTTCGGATATGTATCAATGTATATGTATAATGAGTTATAATATAATATGGTATCATGCAATAAAAATATGTTTCATAATTAAAATTTATGTGAAAGCGACTTTACAAGTAATGTGGATATGCAATTAATGTAGAAATGTAATGCGTTATAATATTAAATAATGTTTCCTGAAATAAACTTTCCATCTTTCATGAACATTTCATGAAAGATTTACGTTGTTTCCCAAACGTTGCAATGCAATATTATATCAATATTTCTTTAATATTCAATAAAAATATTTACCGGAAATCTTGATGGAATCTTTCATAAATCTTTTAGAGAAATATTTATTTGCCATTGCACAGGCGGACATAGCGAACTTTCAACAACGTTTCAATGAAAAATTTGTGAAATATTTCAAATTTTGCTTGAAAATATTTCATTAATATTTCATAAATATCTCATAAAAGATTTATATGTTTGTTTAATTGTTGCTTTAAAATATATAATAAATAATTAAGAAATATTTCTTTGAAATATTTTCAAGCATATATATGAAATCTTTCATAAACATTTCATGAAAGATTTGTGTTGTTTTCTAAATATTGCAATGAATTATTATATATTTATTATTATATATTATTTATATTTCATGAATATTTCATAAATATTTCATGCTATGTGGAAAAGGTTAAATGTATGTTATTTATAAAAAATTTTTAACATGTAACTTTTTAAATAATGTATCTTCATGAAAACTAATTTATATACTTTATTCTCTGAATGATAACTGAATAAAATTAAAATTTAATAAATTTAGTTATACAATTATAATAAATATATAATATTTATATAACTGTTCATCAAATAAAATTATAATTTTTAAATAAATTTATATATATATATATATATATATCTATATAAATATGTATATATTAAAAAAATAATTATTACAATAGATTGTCGTTAAATAAAAATGTTTATTTTAATAATTATAGCGTTGAAATTTATTCTGATAAAAATGTTATTTGATTGACATTTACAGTATTATTTTAACTACATTCGAATAGTTGCTTGTCATCAGGGAAAAAATATTCAATTTTTTGAATTAAGAATCTATCAATATCAAGAATTTTCTAAAAATTATAATATTTATGATATTCGAACCTTATTTGTGATACATACACTTTGTAATATTTGTATCTCATTAAAATTTTATATTAGATGCAAAAAGGATTGTTAAGTAATTGCAAATAGTTATTTTATCATTTTGAAATATTCAAATTTACCACCACCATTGGTATATCGTAGTTATTATCCATTTTAATTATAATGTGCTAGCTATCTGTGCTTCAGAGATTATTGACGAGGACTGATCGAGGCCCTAATTCCACGATTATAAAAAGCATAATTCCCACCCCAAAGACTCAAAAATATTTTCAAGTTCGCACAAGGAAAAAAATGTAAAATTAATAATTTGACACTTTTTACCTCGTAGAAAAGATTCAAACTACAACTTTAAGAATCATATTCTATAGTAAAGTTATAATCAGCAGCTTTAAATTCGATATTTTTTAACTTCTCAGCCTCATTTCACGATAAAAAAGTTGAAAATTGAAATTTATATTTCAAATTTATGACGCAGAATGAAATTAGAGAAAACATTTAATACCAGAATTAGCAGAAAAGTTTTTATTCGATCACTAACTCCGGCATACAGTGCTGATTTACCTAAATAACCCTAACATAGTGTGAGAAAAGAATTCAATAAAAGAAGGCCCAAGGTCGCTGATTTTATAAAATTACAAAATCTATATCTGCGGCTTACACGAATAACGCGCAAGTCTTTGGAATAAACTTAATTTGCATATACACTTGAAAATAATAATGATCAAAATTTAAAACATTACACGTAATAAAGCTATTAAATTTAAACGAATTCAATTTAAAAGTTTTTTATATATATATATATATATATATATATATATATATATATATATATATATAAGTAGAAACTTTACTGTCTATCTAATGTTAAGTTAATGTTATACTTTCTTTCGCCTTCTACTCTCCTGATACTTTTTATCATTTCAATATCGTTAATAACCGATAGTTAATCGATTTTTAAAAATTAAATTCAATTAAATGTAATAGCTTTATCAGGTGTAACGTTCAAAAACTGAATTTGCATACTCATATGCAAATAAGAACGATCAAGATTTGAAACATTACATGTAATAAACTTGTTGCATTTAAAATAAATTTAAATTATTGAAAATCAATAATTATCGGGAATTCACGATATTAAAATGATAAAAAAGTATTAGGAGAGCAAAAGGCAAAATAAAGTATAACATTAACTTAACATTAAGTTAGATAGACAGTTCCTATATATATAGATAGATAGATAGATAGATAGATAGATACATAGATAGATGGATAGATAATTGATTTATTAATGTACAGTATGTTGCACAACAAAAATAAAGTTCACAATAGATAATAACAATAATAGCCAATAAAAATAAAAATAAACTACAAAAAATAAAAAAAGATACAAATAAAATAAAAAACCAAAAAATAAAACAAAAAAGCGAAGAAAATCTTAAGCTGGAAGCAGAGGCCCAAACTCTTGGGAGAGGAAGTGCGCATGTGAGGTCGACTTAAAAGATGAAAGTGAAGATGAAGTCCTAAGCGACGATGGAAGTTCATTCCATAGTCGCGAGGATGAAACAGTGAATAAGCGTTGATGGTATTCGGTGGAAGAATGAGGAATGGTCAATGCTCTCACATCCTCCCTCAGAGCCCTAACAGGCCGGTTCCACTGATACCTAGAAAATAGATATGAAGGTGAACATCTACACCATCTACACCATAGATGTAACGTATACCAGCATTGATAACCCTCTGAAGCTTGAGGTCGAGTTCAGCAGAAAGGTCAGTAAACACAAGACAACAATAATCAAGAATCAGAAACAGCAGAGTTCCAATAAGGTGCTTACGTAGAGCAAAAGTAAGCAAAAGTTCTCATCCATGGCATTCAGCTTATTCACCTTCACCTCCAGGACATCAAGTTTATCAAGTTTCTTCATCTTAGAAAGAATTAATGCCAAAGCGTCATCAGAACGCTGCGCCAACGATGGAGGAGCAGCAGGAGCAGGTGACTTAGCAGCAGAAGAGGAAGTAGAAGGTGAAAAAGAAAGTCCAGAAACAGAGCCCACTGAACTGGAGCGAGTGTGCGAGCAATCTAGATCAGAAGCAGCAATACAACCTTTATACACCTTCACAGTTTGGTCAAGCTAACGGACATTATTAAGCTTATCACATGTACTGTGGAAGGAATTTTTACGTCGCGCACAGACTTGAGGTTTGGATGTGTGAGTGAAAACTTTGCTACAAAGAAAGCACTGATTAGGCATTGTGAATTGCAGTGCAGAAGCAAGTGGAGAACAACCTTTACTTCTGTTGAGCAATTACAAGAGAAAAGTATTAAAAGTAGAGTAAAGAGCCCAACTGCCAAAGGAAAAAACGTGTATGGTGCTATCCTCGGTTAACAAGATAGATGTGTATGTTTCCACTGACGTTGATACGTACTACTTAGGGATGCTTCAGCACCCTGTATTGGAAACCCAAGCAATTTTACAGTATTTAGGTAGTAATATTAATCGTTCCTCAGTCCCTCCTCAACCCAGTAGACTATTATCAAAACGGCTAAATCTCCAACTTCAAGCTCTTTTTATATTCGCACGAACCAAGCACACATCCAATAGATTGTAGTTATAGAGCGAGCAATCCGCTGTAGTGCGAGCATAAGATAAAGAAGTGTTGTCACTGGTGGTAACTGCTGGTAAGGTAGGGCGCGCCTCTCAGCTGCCATCCACTAGAGAAGGACAAGAGAACAGCCGTGTATAACCTCAAAATGGCAAGCTACCTAACCTCAAACCACCAGCACAATGAAAATCGACGATTATGATTGCAGAAGAAATCTTGCAGATGTTGATTAATATCTACGAAGATTCTCTGTAATTTGTGCGTGCAGAATCTCTGAAACAAAAAGCCCGTGGGCAAAATATGCAGTAACTAGAGACTGAAATAGCAGGAGTGAACGAACAGTAATGTTGATTTACTTACTGAAGAGAGAGAGAGAGAGAGAGAGAGAGAGACTGTCTCCCTCTTCGTCCCTTTAACTCCGTCTTTTCGTCTCTGTCTCTTCGTCTCCATTTTTCTGTTTTCTTTCCTTTTTTTCCGTCTCTCCGTCTCTGTCTTTTCGTCTCCAGCTCTCCGTCTTTGTCTCTATGTTTCCGTCTCTCCGTTTTCGTCTCGCCGTCTCCATCTCTCCGTTTTTGTCTCTCTGTCTTCGTCAGTAAGTCTTCGATTCTCCGTCTCCGTCTGTCTGTCTCAGTTTCTCCATCTTGGTTTCTCCGTCTCTTTCCATTCATCTCCGTCTCTCCATCACGGTCTTTCTGTCACGGTCTTTGACAACACAGCAGAGTATATAATAGCTGAAATTTCATTTGGTACTGAAAAACTTATTTTTTCAGTTGTTTACTTGCGTCCCTAGGCTTTTTTTTCTGAGGAATTTTTTAACTTAATTTCTACTCATTTACCTTCTTTTAAAAACGTTGTAATAACTGGCGATTTCAATATAAATCTACTATCTAATAAGTATTCCTCTGACACTTTGCGTTCAACTATTGATTCACTAGCTCTTTATGTGGTTCCATCCGAACCTACACATCACACGTTGACCTCCGAGTATGCTTCACATACATGGATTGACCTTTTCATCATTAATGATGACAGTTCTCTGTTATCATATAATAAATCAACAGCTCCTTTTATTGCAGGTCACGATCTTATTACGATCACATTTAGAACTCACAAGCCACCTAATACAACGAGAAGAATCTTTTACCATAACCATTCTAACTTAAATCGTGATGGTTTAAATGAAACTATCTCACGTAATCTTTTAGTAAAATCGCAAGTGAGCCATGCGACTTCCTGTTCAAATAATGAACTTATTAATGGTCTAGTAAATGGTTTGTCTTCTGTCCTTGTTTCGTCATTTAATAAATGTTCACCACTTAAATCTCTCAATCTTATGATCAAAAAGAAGCCCTGGATTACTTTAGACATTCGTACAAAAATGAAGGAGTGTGACAAAGCTTATCGCTCAGCTGCACGTTCAGGCTCTATAATATCTATAGCTAACTATCGTAGACTCCGTGTGGAGGTCTCAAATGCTCTCAACCCAGCCAAAAATGAATTTATTTCAGAACGTTTGTCTTCGTCGTCAAATTCAACAAATTGTTGGATAACTCCACACAAGATTGGGCTTTCTAATAAGATTCTATCCTCACCACTGCAATATTTTTCATCTAAAGCTCTATTGACTTACTATACTTCTATTTCATCAACATCTTTCGTTCTATCTGATAGTGAGATCAATAAGGTGCTTGCTGTTCCACTACGCAGTGACTTTCCGATTTTTTAATTCTCCCAGGTCGACTGTTCTGTCACAAAGACATTTTTGCGTCTGGCTTCTTCAAAAGCAGTAGGACCAGATGATCTTTCAACAGACATGTTGAAGATCACACAAAATTCCTTAGCGCCATACTTGACTTTCATAGTTAATGTGTCGCTATCCTCTGGAATATTTCCTGACCCGTGGAAGAGAGCTTTTCTTCTCCTACTGGCCAAATCAAATAAATTGGATCCCCTTTCACAAACTTGACCTATAGCAAAACTTTGTGAAGTCTCAAAAGTACTAGAAAGGGTTGTACATTCGCAATTGAATGCCCATATTGAAGCAAATGCTCTGCTCGACTGTTTGCAAACAGGTTTTCAAAGAGCAAATAGTACACAGACAGCTCTTTTGAAACTCCTTGAGGATGCTCGTCTGGCTATAGATAAACGCATGATAACACTGTTGCTTCTAAATGATTTTTCGAAGGCTTTCGATACAGTTCCTCATATTCGTTTATTACACAAGCTTCGATCTTTCAATTGTTCTGACACAGTTATACGCTGGTTTGCGTCTTATTTAAGAAACAGATTTTATGCTGTTCCTGATCTTGAAAATCGAGTGAATAAATGCATCTCATGTACGGCGGGTGTGCCACAGGGTAGTTTCCCAGGTTCCTTGCTTTTCTCTATTTTTATAAATGACCTTTCTTCAGTTTTGAGCGAAGCTTAACATATTCTTTTTGCTGATGATCTCCAATTGTATAATTCTTTTCTTCCTGCGAAACTAGAGGAAGGTATAAATTCCATGAATTATGAGGTAGCTGCAGTTGTAAAGTGGGCAGATGAAAATGAGCTCACTCTGAACCCCAACAAGATGCAGGCTATCTTCTTGGGTAGTGAGCAATCCATATCGAGAATAGATCTTTTTACATGTCCTCCTGTCCTGGTAAATGATGTGTCTATCTCTTACGCAGATATTGTTAAGAACTTGAGAGTCTGGATTAATAGCTCATTAAATTGGAATAACCAGGTTAATTCGGTTGTTGGTCGAGTTTTTGGTACTCTCCAGTCTCTCAAGTTTCATAGGCATGTGTTGTCTAGAAGGATTAGAAAGGAGCTGGTTGAGGCATTAATCTTTCCTATTCTCGATTATTGCTGTGTAGTCTATGATGATCTGCCACAAATATTGAATCTTAAACTTCATTGTGCTCTTAATGCATGTGTTAGATTCGTGTATGGCAATATTGGCTAGCAAGACAGAGTTACTCCTTTTCGGCTTGAACTGGGATGGATTTCAGTTAAAAATAGGCGACTTTACTTTAAAATGATACTTGCATACTCTATTGTTCCTTATCAAAATCCATCATACTTAGTAACAAAATTCTGTCGGGCAAATATTGATACAATGGTCAGGTCATCTAGTAGGTTGCCCATGAGACTGCTCATTTGTCCTACTGTTCGCACAGTGGCGATGCTTAACTCCTTTGTTTCTTCAGCATCCTTTTTCATCAACAATAATTTTGATGTTTTTAATGGTTTTGGAGTAGAAGTGACCCAGGTCTTGAAAATTCGTTTATTTAACAAATTTCTGCTGGATGAGCGCACTGAATGGCAGAATACACTGAACATTCGTTGAGTTTACTTATGTAATGAAACTTAACCACGAATTTATAAAATATATAATGTGGACCTCTGGAGGCTCCTTTTCTGTACTGATGAGAACGACGAGAAGATTATTTCTACGTTAAAAATTACTTTTTAAATGCTTTATGTCTGAATTATTCACTCTAAATATTAAAATATTCTGTGTCTACTCGGAGATAATTTTAAATAGTATTATACCATTGTTTTAACGTCAAAATATTTACAAATGTTTTTCTACATATAAATTTTTGTATACACATCTTTAATTCTAAAGGGTCATACGGGGTTGAATCCCATGATCTAAAATAAATAAATAAATGAATCAATCAATCTCTGTCTTTGTCTCCATCTCTTTGTCTCCGTCTCCGTCTCTCCGTTTTCGTTTCTCCGTCTTCGTCTCTTCATCTCCGTTCTTCCGTCTTTGTATCTTTATCTCAGCGCTGACAATAGCAACCATAAATTCTAAACCACACAGCTCTCAAAATAGCAACCGTGAATTCTTAATTACACAGCACTTACACTAGCAGCCGTGTTTTTTTAACCACACAGCGCTCAAAATATCAGCCGTGAATCTTTCATTACACAGCGCTTACAATAGGTGTTGTGTTTTTTAACTACACAGCACTTACAGAAGCAGCCATGTTTTTGTAACCACGCAGTGCTGAAAATAGCTGCCACGAATTTTCAATTACACAGCACTTACAATAATTGCTGCGTTTTTCATCTTTAGCTCTTAAAATAGCAGCTGCGTTTTTAAACCAAGTAGTACTCTGAAAACCAGTCGCAAATTTTTAATTACACAGCGCATACATTAGTTTTAGCGTTTTTCCCCATCACGGCACTTACAATAGCAGCCAGGTTTTTTTTAACCACACAGTCTTTAAATAAGCAATGGCGTTTTTTCAATGGCACAGAACTAAAAATAGAAGCCGTGATTTTTAACACAGCGCTAAACATTACTTCATAATTTTCAATTTTTTTATATTTAATATTGTCTTAGAGGTATAAATATGTTTGATTTTATTTTCTTATTCATTATATTTAATTTTTGTATTGTGGTTTTTTAATATTTCTCTGTAAACAATGTTTTTAGTATAGACCATTCCATCTTTGACTTTTCTTGATTTTTCTGTTAATAATATTTTAAATTCTCTTTTATTGGTTGTCCTTGAAAGTGCCACGTATAACTGCCCATGACTAAAAATTGGTGTTGGTAAATGCACTCCTACTTTTTTAAATGATTGTTCTTGCGACTTATAAATAGTCATTGCATAAGCAAGTTTCATAGAAATTGTTTTTTGGTCATCTGGAATGGCAGTTCATCTTTTGCTGATAACGGCATACGTGGTAAGAATATAATGCTCCCTTATTTACTCCCTGTTAATATTTGTGCAATAATAGTAAATTGCTTTATTTTCGTTAATCGGGTTGCGTTACAAAGTCCTTTATTCAAATTAACATTTCTTAGAAGCATTACTATAGCTCCTTTTTTTAAATGTAATCTATGCAGAGGTAAACCGTTATGCGTTAAAGAATTTAAAAACTCTGTTGTCGAAATACCATCTAAACTTTTGTCATATACATCTTTCGCAGAGTCAATGCTCAAGTACTCTATTACTAGTTCTTTTATTTTTGATAAAATTTTTCCATTCATTTCTGTCACACGTACGTTTTTCGGTGCTGATATAATATTTTCGTAATAGTCACAATTTTAAATATTTATATTATGCCCGTAAATTTTATTAATTAGATTCCCCCCTGACAATATTTCTTTTGGAGTTTGTATAGCTTTATTTCCCTCTTTTATATTTTGACTAAAAATTACCATTTCCTATATTAAGTAACGAATTTTCAAATTTATCATCTGATTCCAATAAACGTTTATTTTCTTTCAAAGACATACATCAAAAATGTTCCTATAAATAGCTTTTTCTGACACAATTTTCGTCTATCTGTGTTCTATTTCCATGTTTTATTAGTGGTAATGTTTGTCTAAAATCATCTGATATGATAAATGATTTCCCTTCAAACAAGTAATCATTATCACATACGTCTTTAAACATGCGATCAACGGCTTCAAAAGCGTATTTTGATCTCATTATGATTTATTCCCAGATGAAAATTTCTACATTTTTCTTTTTTTGACCTGTTTCGCTGTATTAACTAATATTACATATTGTGTCTTCAGATATGTTCAACGGTAATTTAAATGTAATAAATTGTAATAAATTAGCCGCTATACCTGTCCGTGATAAAACTAAATAGTTGATTCCATAAATTTTTAGATAAGTTATAATTGTATTTAATACGTAGCCTTTATCACTTTTACCTGGACTGTATATAATATATATAAATATATATATATATATATATATATATATATATATATATATATATATATTATTTATTGCCATATTGATTTCTCCTAAGACATATTGAGTCTCAATATGTCTCAGGAGGACATATATATCAAATCTGGCATACCCTTCACATACTGACGTGAATACGGCCTACGAGGACATAAATATATATACATATATATATATATATATATATATATATATATATATATATATATATATATATATATATATATATATATATATATATATATATATATATACACACATATATATATACATATATATATACTAGGGGGGTACTCCCCCTCGCCCTGCTCTGCCAGCCCCCAATTTGTGATGTACTTATTCTTGTGTATACATACGTATAAATGCCTCATCTCTGAGGCGTACCCTGAGGCGTTGTAAGAGAAGGGGATGAGAAAACATTGAGGCGTCTCTAAGGCGATGTACAAGGCAGGACAAGAGGCATACAAAAAAATGCCTTATCTCTGAGGCGTACCCTGAGGCGTTGTAAGAGGTGAGAATGAGGAAGCACTGAGGCGTCGGTAACTATTTTTACGTTATTTTTGAAAATTTTAAAAAATATCACTCTCACAAACTTGAGGCGTTTCGAGGAATTCCTAAGGCTTACCTGAGGCGTCTCTGAGGAGTCTTTGAGGAGACCTATGAGGTGATATGAGGCGACAAACGTTGAGGCGATGTCAGAGGCGGGTCGAGGAGGGGGGATGAGGGGGGAGGCATCTCACAGAAGCTGAAAAAAAACCTATATTTACGTTAAAAAAATTTAAAAATGTGAGGCTGGGGGAGGAGGAGGGAGGCTTTGGGAGGAGAGGGGAGGACGCAAGAATGCTATTTTTTGAGGCTTACGTCTATATAATATAGGAAGATATATATATATATATATATATATATATATATATATATATATGTATATATATAATGCAAATTTAACATGCAAATTTAACATGTAAATTTAAAATGCAAATTTAAGTCCTTTGCACGTTAAACTGAATACGGGCTATGATTTCATAAATGTATATAAAATGAGTAAGTATATTACTTACTCAATGTTTACATATGGTACACACACATATGTATAAATATAACAATAGAAATTGAATAAGACCTCTGCATATTAAAACTAAATATGGACTACGATGTCATAAGAGTATACATGGTGATGAGTAAGTACATTATAGTTAATGTTAATATGCAAATAACACAAAATAATAAATTGAGTAAAATTTGAATATTTTATGTTAAAGCAGGAAATTATTGTAAAGAAATAATAAAAAGTATTAGGATAACAGAAAGTAGAAGAGTATAACATTTATATTTTTACAATATCTATATATATATGTGTATATATATATATATATATATATATATATATATATATATATACTAGGGGGGGTACCCCCCTGCTCGCGCTGCTCGCCAACCCCCATTCGAATTTATATTGATGAAAATATCATTCAGTAATGAAATTCGTACTGACAAAAATTATTAATAAAATTATTAATAATTATATATTTGCTCAGACAGATTTCCACACCACCCGAAGAGGTACTGTCAATAATACCTTACAATTAATAATTTATAATAAAAATTATATAATAAAAAAGGTATGGTATTACGGCCTGTTGGTTTTTTTTTTGTTTTATTTTAAATAATTATATAAAATCGATAATAATAATTTTAAGTTATTTTAAGACATGTTAAAATTAATTAAAATTATTCCTTTTTTTATACAATTTTTTAAAATAAAAGCATGGTTCCCTTCGCCTGTAGCCCTACACAACTATGAGAGTCTATATTCCTTCCTCCTTATACCATAGACTCTATTTACAATCCATCCTCCACCATCAGTATTACATATTTAAACAAAGTTCTAAAATTCATTTTATTAAATGTACAATTTGTTATTATATTATTGTTATATAACAATTTTCCAATTAATATTTATCTCTTTTAAATCTTTGTTAAAGTATGTTTATTAGAATAATTATGATAAATTGATATTTTTCAATTAAATATTATTGTAACATGTCTTACAATAATATAAAACAGAAATTTTTTAAATTATAATTATTCTAAATTTAAAGCTTAATACCTGATTGAATTCTATGTTTTTTAATATTATTATATACTCGAAATTAATATATTTCCTTTTTTTTTAAAAAAATTAGTTTTAATCAAGGTATATATTTTACAATAAATTTCAATATCATTATGATAATCATAATATTATTAATTAATATATTTCATAAATAAAACAATAAAATTAAATAATATAATTTTTCCTTATTTATTAATTGGCTGATGTCATTCAGATTCATGCAGGCCGTCACTGATCGAATTTTTTTTTTTTCTTCTAAGTAATAAAAATATCTTCTATTATGTATATAAAGATAAAATTTACCTCGTAGAACGCTCAAAAATTTTTTTTCTTTTACTACAGCAATTCTAGTGTTGGATGTAAAAACGAAAATTCAAAAATTGAAAATGAACCTCTACTTTTAAATGACTATAGCTCCGTCAATTTTTAACCTTTTTGGGCGTTCTTTTAACGAAAGTGTGCGGAATTTTGTCTAGTTTCAAGTGCAATCTTGATTTTTGTAATACAATTTGATCTCACTGAGTTATTTACGAAAAGCCGAAAAAAGCGATTTTTTTCAAACACGATTTTCTCAAAAACTATATTTTTTTTTTTTTTGAAATTTTTATATGATTTTAACCATAAAAAATACTAACTTTTAGGATAGGTGAGAATATGCGATTTTGCCTTATTTTTTTTAACAGATTTTTAAAGGTTTTTTTTATATTATCGATTTTAAAAGATTGATACCATGGCGCATTGTACTATTTTTCCAACTTTACGTGTTCTTACAACTATTATCATGCTTTTATTTATTGATATATCAAAAATATCAACAATAATCTTTAAAATAAACCCCGGATCGAATATTTTGATCAATTAGAACCAAAGTTATGACGATTTAAAGTTTAAAAAAAAATGCTGAAACTTTAAATAAATATATTTACTTTGAATTTTGAATTTTGAATTTTGAATTTTGGATTTGAATTTTGAAAAGGTGAGTTTTTTAAATACTAAAATATATTATTTGGTCATTTTCAATGAACAAATAATATGCGATACAATTGAGAAAGAACACTAATGAATTGAGAACTAATGTGAATGAAAAAATCCGAATTTGAATAAAACCTTTCAATTTACTTCTTGCCACTCATGTCTCGAAGTTTTAGCAGTGTAGATTTGGTTTCGTTCACTTTTCCAACAGTGAATCTTTTGAATACCTCTAATTTCTTTTGCATTTCCTAACCATTCCATTTTTTCTGTCAGTCGAAAAACTTCTAACTCATCCTTGCGGATAACAAGAATGTTAATCGACGGAGTATATTTTGATACGTGAGTGGCGAAATTTTCAGCGTTTCTAATAAAATCTGCACTCTTCTTGGACAGATTATGCGTGGTAGCATAATGTTTAACTAAACCACCAATACCGTCACAAGCGCCTTTACCATGACCTGTTGCAGAAAAAGCCATTTTCTGTTTACTTTTGAGTTTTGAAGCTCATAGAATTGATATCTATTTTTAAAATGACTGGCAGCTCCATCAGAAATGATTATGATTTTATCAAGATCTTACGCAATATGTTTTTGTTTTAAGTTATCGATAATTAAATTTATAGCCATTAGAGCATGAGACGAATCATGTTTAATATCGTCAGAGACGGTGACATAACTGACTGTTTCATCATTTTCAAAATAGCATACCGACGTAAATATTGATATTTGGTTTTTACTCCAATGATAGCTTTGAATTTCATTTTGAAGCAGAACTGTCCAATTTTTTGCAAAATCGACATGAATAACTAATTGGAAGTCATTATTTTTCGCTAAAAGTTTAACCTCTTTAATTGCTATACGTTGAATTTCTTTGACCAATTTATGAGCTCTTACAGTGAGAGCGCGCTCTCTTAACTCTATTAAGAAATTTTCAATTGTGCTAGTTGTATTCAGTAAATTTGATTTTTCCCAAACACTATAAATTATTTCTTCATATAAATCTTCTTCTGTCAAAGAAATTACTTGTAAATCAATAGAATCTCCAATGGGACATTCTTTACATTCTCTTAGTACACATTTCATATCATCGTTTGAACAAAAAAGTGAAGAACATATTTTCAATTCTAAATCTGCAATGTCTTGTTTATTCTCTTTTTTATAATTATTCAAAGCATCTTCGTTAAAAGAACGCCCAAAAAGGTTAAAAATTGACGGAGCTATAGTCATTTAAAAGTAGAGGTTCATTTTCAATTTTTGAATTTTCGTTTTTACATCCTACACTAGAATTGCTGTAGTAAAAAAAAAATTTTTTTTTGAGCGTTCTACGAGGTAAATTTTATCTTATAATAGAAGGTATTTTTATTACTTAGAAGAAAAAAAAAATTCGATCAGTGACGGCCTGCATGAATCTGAATGGAATTAGCCAATTATTTTAATTTTATTTTTAAGTCTTTTGGGTGTATAAGATATATATCTATATTGTTTTTTAATATCCTTGACTTTCACATAAACAACTTATTTTATAATCATTATTAAAGATCTTTTTATTATGTATGTCATTCTAAAAAATTCACATTTTTTACAAAAAGTTTTGCAAATTTTTTTATTTTTAATTTAATCTCTATTTTACACTTTTTTATAATATTTTTTCTTGATAAACATCTCTTTCATCTACACAACAAAGAGCCTATAATGTTGGTTTTTTTTTAATAGCTGGGTTGTATATATTTCATAAAGAAAAGTTGAACAATTTGAAAAAAAAAACTTTTTATTTTATTAATTTTATAGTGACATAGTAGCTCATAGAAATAAATACATTTTTAAATTAAACAAGTAATAATTCGCGTTAAGAATATTACAACTAATAGACTGTCAATTTCACATAACTAATAGTTTTCAGTTAGGTACAGGTTACATGACACACACGCGACAGATAACACACATTACACATTGAATTGTAATTTTTAAAAAATAGCATATCTATTAATAGTCCATGATATTCGATGTTTTTATATATCTCATTTTTATATATCTCATTAGATGATTTAATTCAATAATTGTATAAATATTTATTAGTTAATTTTTGGTTGTCAAAAAGAGAAATATTATAAAATGTATATATATTTATTGTACATAACTGGAATAATTGTAGCGATTTATTATTTTTTAAAACATTTATAATCATTATTATTTAAAAAATTTATATTTATTAATATATAATTTATATAATATAATTTTTAATTACAGTTATGAATATGGATTTAAATTAAAAAAAAAACTCAAATGTAGCCATTTGTCCATTTTGCAAATTATATTTTGCAAACGAAACTTATTTACTTATTCATATTAAAAAAAACATACAAATAAATCAAATATATGTGAAATTCGTGGTTTGATATTCAAAAAAAATATATATTTACGAGGACATATTCAAAGACATATAAAAATTAAAAATTATAATTGCATACACTGTACAAAAAAATTTTTGAGAATTGATCATTTAAACAGATATTTAAAAACTCATTTAAAAAATGATTATATTATTTGTAAAATTTGTGGAAAAAGATATTCTAGAAAAGATAATCTTATACGACATTGTAGAACTCATAAAGTAGATAACTAGGCTAACTTAAAAACTTAAGTAATTATTTATCATTTAATATATTCAAATAATTATTGATAGTAAAACATTATCTGAGCCAAAGGATTTACAATTCAGAAAATTAAATTGGGAATATAAGTAGATTATAGTTTAAATAAAATATAGTTAAAATTTTCTAAAATTATTAACCATGTGTAACGTCTTTGCTTATTTAAAAATTCATTTTTTTTATTAATAAATTTTATATTTTCTTTACAAAAAACTTTTGGCTGAGATTACCAAAAGTTTTAGCTTTTCCGTTCAAGAGATCATCGGAAAAGAATAAGCATAGAAATCATCTAATTATAATGAAAAAGCGTTACCTGTTTCTTAATTAGATGAAAACAATGAACGGTGACCTCTACTAGAAAATAAGTCGCCAAGAGTTTAGAGGTTTTTTCCATGAAGATTTTCGGTTTTCCAGAAAAATATAAAACCCTCTGAACTAATCACAATTCATTCATTCTCAGTCGTTTGCTGTACCGAGTACGGGTCGGTTTTATTTTAAAAACCCCATAAAGGGAAATATAATCTTTTATAAATCTAACAAAAAGTTTTTTTATATCTTAAAAGTAATTACTATATCTTTTATCAATTTTATTCTCGAGTGATTATTATATCTTATATTTTAAGTGATTATATGGATTATCAATTGATTATTATATTTTATATTTTAAAAAGTGACCATCATATTATATCTAATAAAAAAGGTGACCACCAGATTGTATTGTATTGCAAAAAGGATCTCGCATTAAATAACAAATAAAAAGGTAAAATTTAAAACATTTATTTGTTTATATTTTCCTTTCCTCGATCTCTAAAAAAAAGGGCTCTCGAGCCTGCAATTCACCTCCCTCTATTCTCTACCGCTACTCTGCCACGCGAAAACTTTCTCGTTTGCGTACCGCTCGACGCAATGAGAACTGTAACGAACGAGTGAAATAAAATATAAAAATTAATAACTTTCATTCGGACGTTACAGCTTAAAAATTGGTGAAAAATCGGTGAGATGTTTGCAATTTAGAATCGCGGGATGCTTATAAATTTAATTATAAAAATTATAGGATTCTTCATTAATATAATTTAATTATAAATTAAAGTTGATTTTACGACGTTTAAAAGAGTTTAAACTAAAATATAATTTCGAATAAATTCTAATAAACTAATATGTTAAATATTACAGCACATATGAACTTCTATATTAATATCTGATACACTATAAAAATCTTCATTTTAAATTCTAAAATTTACATATTTTATACGTACAATGTAACCGCTTTGAATACATTGATTCTTTCTTTCTATATAGGTATACGGAGAATGATTCACATATAAATATATATACAAAAGACGTGCAAATATACAAAATAAAATAATATATATAAACATTTAATTCAAACACCGAACATATTATTAATGATTAAATATTTTCTTTAACATAAACCTTTTTGTTTTAACTTTCTTAAAATAAGTTATATTATACTTTAAAAATTAAGAAGTAAAAATTTTAATATTTAATAGCCTAATTATAAGCATTTATTTTTTCCCCCATGAAATAGAAATACGTGTTCTTTTTTTTAAGCAAAAATATTTTTATTACTTTTTTTATTCTTATCTGAAATAAATTCGTTTCTGTAAAATCGCAAATCTTAATTAAATAATTATTTCTTCTAGTGTTTAATTATATTCCGTAAAATTTTAATCGTTATTCTTAAAGTAATTGATCTTTTACATTTTGAACTAAACGTTATTTCATATTCAAAGTAAATAAATTTTACAATAATAATAAATATTTAACTTTCAATAATCGTTTTTTTTTTTAACTAAAAAAATTTTTCTACAACATACGTTTTCTTGAACGAAAGAAAATTCTTTCCTTTTTACTTTTCTTTTTCGGTGTAGTGACATAAAAAGAAAATAATATATGCGCGCAGTATAGTATCTATTGCTCAGGTATACGAAATTAAGAGTAATTTAACTGCACGGTCTCCCAACGGACTACCTGAGCAATTCAAAATTCTTTTCTTTTTACTGACTAAGCCTTTTCTTTTAAATACGGAAAAACGAAATAACACTTGTTAGTTTGACAAAATTTTTTTTAAATACTAAACTATTAAATAAATAAATCTAATAAGTAAATTATATTCAATAGAATAAGAAATCTAACATAAATTAATTATAAACTAATTAATAAATATTAGTATAAATTACAGATTTCAATTAAATCATTAATAGAAATTATTTATTTATTTTATGAACTATTACGTAAGATAAAGTAACAATTAAAATTTTTTTTTTCAATCAATTTTTTTTCTCCTAGCAATCGAATTAAGTTAATAATTAATAATATTTACAATAATATATTAATAATAACTAATAATAATTAATAACTATTTGTAGTTAATAATAAAATTACTATTATTCAATAAATAATTCGGTACAAGGTAAAAGTCAAATCAAATGAATAATTTCTCTCTTTAGTAAAATAAGCGCCAAAGTTAATATATTTAAAGTTTATTCCTGTTAATACAAGAGGCTGAAGCCCTTATTTTTTTTGTTAAATAAATAAATAAATAAGCATAAGAATTTAATAATTAATAAATATTTACTGAATACTAACAAGTGCTATTAACATTCTATTCAAAACGCTAATAAATAATTATCATAAAATTTTTTTTGTTAAATAAACAAAATTTTTTTTTTTAGGGGGAGTACAATTAATATTGTTATATAATTATTAAATTAAACCATATCAAAATTTTTTTTCCGCAAATAAACCGTCGAATTTTTTTGTTAAATAACATAAGAAAACGTATGAACTTAAAAGTCTGTAAGTCGAGTAATATATGCACCACGCTACCGCTACTCTTTCGTTACTTCTCCCTTTCTCTCCCTCTCTCTCTCTCTTACTATACTAGAATAACGCTTCTCTTTGTTTTTTTCGCCTCATATATAAGAAGCACGATATCAAGAATATTCTTTTCCTTTTTGTTGTCTTTGTCTTTAATATTTCTTTAAGCAAAATATCATAATTCTAATATACACATATTTATATACATACTCTTATAAACCATACATATATATATATATATATATATATATATATACATTAATTATACCATTATTACTACATATTTTCATGAAAGCATATATACATGTATATTAACCATATCGTAGCTATTGCATATTTTCATAAACATATGCACATACATACATACATATACTAACTTTATCATTTTTATTATATTATATATATATATATATATATATATATATATATATATATATATATATATATATATATATATATATATATATATATTTTATAAATATATTCTTATATATATATTCTTATATATATAATCTTATATAAACTATCATAGAATCATACATGAAAATAAATAACATATAAATAACATAAATTAATTAAACATACAAGAAAATTTATATAAGCAAAAATTATTATATAATATTATAAAGCCACATTAAAGTATACGCATTCAATTAGATTAGATATTTATTCAGAATAATAATCTAATTATTTATAATATATTTGTTAATAGAAGTAACGAAAGTTATTTCTATTCCCATATTAAACATAGACAACGTTTTCCGATAATTTTTTTTTATAATAATAATTGTTTATATAAAAACAATATCGTTAATCCTGGATATAGTAATTGTAAATTTTATGTGTTGTGATTAATATTGTACAATAATGCCATGGTAAAAGATATATACTTCCCAGTGCTTTACTAACAAAATTATATACATCGTAAATAAACGAAGAACTCACACTCCCAAAATCACTATTAATTATTTTCTTTTTTTTAATTACGTTGAACGTGGATAGGAGTATAGACCATCATATATACATATACACATATAACCCTATACCGATAAACCCTTACGACAAGGTGACGCAGATAAAGATCTCCTTGAGCCCGGTTATATACACGACGCACTAAGACCTAACTGCGTACAATACAACTAGTCTTCATGAAAAATTGACCTTATCGACAACGATAATTCGAAAATCTACGCGGAAAAATTTATTTTCTCTTCCATTCAAGAAGAAAAAAAAAAATTTCTTTCCTCCTCCCCTTCTTGCTTTCCTTTTCCTCTCATAGGTCTACAAATCTGTCATAACTGTAGCAGAAGATATCCATTATTCTAAAGTCTTTACTACACCGAAAGACGATGCTACCAATACCTCTATTGAAGTTGAGATCAACTGAAACAACAGATCCCTTTTCTGCTTGTTACATCAATACTCATCTCAGAAAAAGGAAGTCAAGATATAAAGAGATCTTCTAACACATGCCTCTGATGGTTAACGAAATAATTGATACGTAATTAAATCAAAGCAAAATAACAAAACACAAAAGAAATGAGTACATGGATCACGAATGTCCTTTTTATGCTAAAATAAAATTCAAGACAACGAAAGAACCTAGATACAATCAAGACTAGCGTCCCGACCAACTTTTTCCTACTAATACCCCCCCTCTATCTCTCTTCTTATTCGCTACCATCAAACAATACCTTTATAGAACCATTTTTTTTTGCATACCTTTGTAAAACCATCATTTCATGATTCATTTTTCACTTATCTATAATTAACTAACTAGGAGAGTATCACATCTCCGGATCACGGATTTTGCTCTAACTTTGAGATAGGTTTTCAGATGTCAAAATATGGAAAAAGCCAGAGTTATAGACCCCAACGCTCAATATTTCTCTAGTTGCAGGCAATTAAAGAAAATCACTAAAAATGTTATAATAACTAATAGCTAGACGCTTGTAACTGTTTTTAAATGAAAGCTACTTTCAAATCCTTTTGAAAAAGCACCCATAGCATATCAAAATATTATTTTTTCCCAAAGTTACAGTTTTATGAAAATTGTACTACATTTTAACATTTATCATTAATTAATATTTTTAAAAGGAAATTCAGCTCAAATTCTTATAACGCTGTAACTTTGGGGAAAAATAATATTTTGATATGCTATAGGTGCTTTTTCGAAAGGATTTGAACGTAGCTTTCATTTAAAGATAGTTACAAGCATCTAGCTATTAATGCTAAAGAATTATAAGCGTTTAAAAATCTAGTAACTTTTTTAGTGATTTTCTTTAATTGCCTGCAACTAGAGAAATATTGAGCGTTGGGGTCTATAACTCTGGCTTTTTCCATATTTTGACATCTGAAAACCTATCTCAAAGTTAGAGCAAAATCCGTGATCCGGAGATGTGATACTCTCCTAGTAAGTTATCTTATATATATATATATATATATTCGTTTCGATTCAGATGTACAACTTAGTAGAAAGAATCAATTTACTGCTAAGGCTTGGATTCAGGCCCAATTTCGGACCTTGCCACCCGTATCAAGAAGACGAAATGGCAAGATGGTGCGTACATTGCACTATGAGATACGATGAAAGACCCATTATACGTCTTAACTTTCACACTGACATTACAATTGTAATGATAACCGCAAGGCAGGAAGATCGACTTAAAGAGGTCTTCACTGAAGAAGAAATGTATGAATTAGATCAGCACGATATATTAAGGAGACCACGACTTCCACCAGAAGATGACGATGGATATCATTCCGAAACTGAAAGCTAATAACTATCAATTCTAAATTTACACTTCCATCATATACATCTTATACAAACCATCTACCTTGAACTTCTTTTAAATTCATAAATATTTCTTTGTTTTTCCTACAAATAAAAAAAATTTAAAAAAAAAAAAAAAAAATTATGATAAGACTAACTACATGTTTTAAGTTTAGGTTATCACCACCATACTAACCCTGTTGTACTTTTCACCGCCATTAGAAGTAAGAATTTTTTCTTCAACCTTGTAAGAGAAAAGCTAAGTTTTGTTAATCACAGCCTTACTTCATCGAGGACGATGAACCTTCTCAACCTGGGAGGTGTAACGTCTTCGCTTATTTAAAAATTCATTTTTTTTATTAATAAATTTTATATTTTCTTTACAAAAAACTTTTGGCTGAGATTACCAAAAGTTTTAGCTTTTCCGTTCAAGAGGTCATCGGAAAAGAATAAGCATAGAAATCATCTAATTATAATGAAAAAGCGTTACCTTTTTCTTAATTAGATGAAAACAATGAACGGTGACCTCTACTAGAAAATAAGTCGCCAAGAGTTTAGAGGTTTTTTCCATGAAGATTTTCGGTTTTCCAGAAAAATATAAAACCCTCTGAACTAATCACAATTCATTCATTCTCAGTCGTTTGCTGTACCGAGTACGGGTCGGTTTTATTTTAAAAACCCCATAAAGGGAAATATAATCTTTTATAAATCTAACAAAAAGTTTTTTTATATCTTAAAAGTAATTACTATATCTTTTATCAATTTTATTCTCGAGTGATTATTATATCTTATATTTTAAGTGATTATATGGATTATCAATTGATTATTATATTTTATATTTTAAAAAGTGACCATCATATTATATCTAATAAAAAAGGTGACCACCAGATTGTATTGTACTGCAAAAAGGATCTCGCATTAAATAAAAAATAAAAAGGTAAAATTTAAAACATTTATTTATTTATATTTTCCTTTCCTCTGTCCTTTCCAATGTATAATAATTATATTTATATTATTGTTGAAATATTTAAAAATATTTATCTAAAATAAATATGTATTTTTAGAAAATATTAATAGAAAATGTGTCTTTAAAAAGTGCTATGCGCTCTAATCGTGGAAACATGCCTTATGAATTAACTTTATACCATTATTCATCAATATCATTGCTTGGAGAAATGGACATGGAAAATTTGAATCCAGAAAAAATCAATTTCAATAAAATTCTAATAAAAACAGGTATAATAAGTATATTGTTCAATTAATAAACTTATGATATATATTATATACGTTTTATAAAAAATTTTTATAAATTGAAGAAATTTTGCGAAATAAATTTAATTAAAAAGATAATAATAGTACAAAATATTATTCTAATATAACTGATGGTCATTACAAATTAGAAATTGTAATAAATTCTCTAAATAGAGAATTTATTCATTTTGAAAATTGGAGGAATTGAAAATATAAAAGTTTTAAATGAAACAAAAATGGATATTGTCAATTTAATTAATGGAAACGAAGTGTTTCTAAATCAGGTTATTTTTTTAATTCTTAATATAATTTTTTTAAATAAATTAAGAACAAAATAAAAATTTACTTATTTCTTTTTAGCCTTCACCAGATTAGTAATATAATATTATTATATTTTGTAATTTAAGATAAGTATATTTTTCAATATTATATTATAAAATAATTAGTTTATGTTAAGATTATTTTTTAATATAATATTTTAAAATAATACATAATTATAATTTAAAATACTTATAATTTTATATTTCTTTATGAATTAATTAATTATGATTTATTTTATTTTAGATTAATTTAAATATATATTCGAAACAATAAAATAGGTAAGAAAATCATAATAACTATAGTTATAATTTTAGAATAAATATATTAAAAATATATTATAAATTTATATTGAATCGTTTTTTAGAGAGTTGAATTTAATTAAATTATTTATTTAAATATTATAAAATTAATATCACACTTTTTATATAAAAAATTTATAATTTGTTATATAATTTATATTATAAATGATTAAATATAAACAAATGAAAAAGGATTAAAATATATTCCTTAAAATATTGAAAATACTAAAGATAAATAAAATAAAAATGATATAACTTTATTTACTTGTATAAAGAGTTTAAAAGATAAAATTTTACATTAACAATATAATTTTTATTTTTACTTTTTTATAAATAAATGAATTAATAATTATTATAATTTTGATCTTTTTAATTAATGTAAATTTACAAAAATATTTCTACTTTTGACATTTAAAGAAATGTGCAAAAATTTTTTAAATTAAAATTATTTTAAAAGTGGTTATGTAGGGCTACTGGCGAAGGGTACCACTTTTAATATTCAATTTTCCTTTATAAACGAAAAGAAAACCCAACGCACCATTGACAATACCTCGTTATGCTGATAAAAAAAATAAAAACTTCCACTAAAGACTTTCACAAGATCAACTCAAGACAAAAACAAGAAAACAAATTTAAGCTAACCTGAAAGAAGAATCTTTTAGACGTAGGAAATTTTTTGATAAGTTTTTCTGACCAAGACAATGAGCACAAAGTCAAATGTGCTTTACTTTTAGGCAAGTACAGCTTGGACACAAAAAAAAGTAAGCTTAAATGTTGGAAGTAGAAGTTTCTTATTTTTTTTGTCTCAGTATAGGTGGTGTGAAAAGGAACTTGGGTATTAGTTCATGGTTAGAAAATAATTATATCAACAATCTATAATATTGTTAACTACGTACTAAATATATATTCCATTATATAGCCTTAAGCAAGTATTTCATAAATATAAAATTAAAAAATTTTTTTCTTATAATGATTTTCTGAAGAGTGTATTAGGGGTATGAGGGGTTTTGAGGGGTGACTTGTGGAGCGAGGGGGTGATTTATGGAGTGAGGGGTGACTTGTAGAGCGAGGGGATGACTTGTGGAGCGAGGGGTGACTTGGGTAGTAGAGGGGTGACTGGGGTAGAGGGGAGAATCTTTTTTTTTTTTTTTTAAAGACATTTCAAGAGACATTTTTACGTTATTTTGAGGAGTGACTTGTGATTTTTTGAGGAGGAGAGAAAAAAAATGAGGACTAGTAGTGATAGGGTAGTAGTGGGAAGGATGATAGTAGTGGTATAGAGAATGAGTAACAAATATATTGGTAAAATAAGGTAAATTTAGCTAAATTATCTAAGGAGGGATGAGTGACGTACGAGGAGTAGCAAAAGGAGTAACTTGGGTAGTAGAGGGGTGACTGTGATAGTGAGTGGTGTCTTTTTTTAAAAAAAAATCATTTCTAGACAGATTTTTACGTTATTTTGAGGGTTGGATTGTGATGTTTTAAGCATAAAAAATAGGGGGAGGAATAATGAGGGGTAGGAGAGGAGGTTTTTTTTTATATAACTATATAATATAGGAAGATATATATATATATATATATATATATATATATATATATATATTATTATTGTAATAATGTTATACATTTATTATAATCAAGCTAAACATATATAGATATATACATATATAAAAAATATGTACAAATTGTATGTAAATTATGTATAAATATTTGCAAATTATATTCATATTTATTTAAATAATAACATTACAAAGTGTAATGTCCATCACTACGATTATGTGGGTTGTGCAATTAACGCTTCTTTACTTAAGATTCACACTAGCTAAGTGGACGATATTGAACACGCCCAAGTGTGATCGTGTTACATGAAAAAATTCCCGCTTACTCGTATGCGAAATGATGGTGAATTATGCTTTATATGCATTCTGATTTTATATTATGATTGAAATGATTATATACTTACATGTACAATTTACGCCAAACTGACACATTTTTAGATGTGTTAATGGTTTTAATGAGCCTGAAGTTTCCGACGTCCAGATCCGACACTATTAAAATAAATTTTTTTTTATTTAAACCACTTCAAAATGACTTAAATAATCTTGTTAACTCTAAAAATGATCGTAAAAAAAATTTGAACCACTTCGGATTACCGAAAGGTAGATATAATGACCTGGGATTAACAACATACTTCTGTGTATATATACGAAAATATGGTAAATGCACAAAAATGAAAAAATTTTATGATTAAATGAAAATAACCAGCCAGAAACCAATAAAATCACTAAATTAACATTTAATTTCTAATTAATAATGATTTTGGCCGTTTTCTACTATCGGAAAAATATAAAACCGGCCTGACTTCGATTAAATCATATTGCTATATACCACAAAATGTATTCAAATACGAAAATTTAAATAATTCTTATTTTTATTGATACAACCAACTGCTAATGGTTGTAAATCCTTTATTAACAATTACATTAATATAAAAAAGATATCTGGTGTAGTATCAATCACCGGAAGGCAACTATATAGAAAACGTATGATGAAAAAATGCTACTTTGATCAAATGAAAAATTGCTTAAGAGCCGTAATAAGAATATTTATTGTTCTCACTAATATAATTAATATAAACTAATATAACCAACTGAAAAAGTTCAGAAAACTTAAATTAATATTGAATTATTCAATAGAAACCGGTGTAGTTTCCACCGCCAGAAGGCAACTATATAGACTCGCGTATGATAAAATAATGCTTGTGTAATCAAAATAAAAAGAGTTTAACAGCCGCATTACGTATATTCATTGTTGTTACGAATATAACCATCTGGAAATATTTCAGAATTTTAAATTGACATCTGTACACTTTTAAAAAATCATCTAGTGTAGTTTAAACCACCGGTAGGTGACTAGATACTTACAAATCCGATAAAATAATGCTACTACGATATAAAAAAAAATAGTGTCAAAGCCACGGTGAGAATATTTATTCTTATTACAAATATAACCAACAGAAAACGTTTAGGAATCCTAAATTACAATGTAAATAGTTCATAAAAAGAATCTGGTGTAGTTTGAACTGCCGGAAAGTAACTAAACATACCCAAGTTTGATAAAGTAATGTTCCGTGATCGGAAAAAAAAGTTTAGAAACCGCATTACGTATATTTATTATTTTTACGGATGTAACCATCTGGAAATCTTTCAAAATATTAAATTAACATCTGAACAGTTTATTAAAATTACCTGGTGTTGTTTGAACCACCGAAAGGTGACTAGATACTCCTAAATCCTATAAAATAATGCTACTACGATATAAACAAAAATAATGTCAAAGCCGCAGTGAGAATATTTATTGTTGTTACGAATATAACTAACTGGGAACGTTTAGAATTCCTTAATTACAATGTAAATAGTTTATAAAACCATCTTTTGTAGTCTCAACTGCCAGAAGGTAACTAAACACACCCAAGTCTAATAAAATAATGCTACTACGATATCAAAAAAATAGTTTAAAAACTGCATTACGTATATTTATTATTTTTACAAATATAACCATCTTTCAAAATCTTAAATTAACATCTAAACAGTTTATAAAACCATCTGGTGTAGTTTGAACCTCCAGAAGGTGACCAGATACTCCTAAACCGATAAAATAATGCTACTACGATATAAAAAATATAGCTTTAAGAGTCAGCTGTATACCGACGCAGTTACCTGTTTTACCGAATCTATTTAAAATTTATTTTTTATGAAAACTAATAGCTTCAGGTAGAAATAAAGAGATGGTTTCGATTCGTGTAATAGAAAGCAATATTTTCTCTGATAAGAATAATTTAATTCCACCGCTTTATTTTCAAGAAAAGTTGGAATAACTTGAAAATCCCATTATTTGACACTAATTTCTAATTTTTTAAGTTATTCCAACTTTTCTTAAAAACGAAGCAATAAAATTAATTCATACTAATCAAAGAAAATATTACATTTTATTAAACATATCGAAACCATCTCTTTATTTTTGCCTCTTGTTGCCAATTTTGGGAAAAAAGTCAATTTTTTAATTAGAAAAGGACAGAGATACAGCGGACTCTTAAAGCCGCATTGAGAATATTTATTGTTGTTACAAATGTAACCAACTGGAAACGTTTAGGGATCCTAAATTGCAATGCAAATAGTTCATAAGAACCATCTGGTGTAGTTTAAACCATCAGAAGGTTTATCTGATATAAAAATTTTTTTTGTAAAATTAATCATAGCGGTCGTGCGTTCTCTATTAACATAGTGTGTAATCTAATATATATAATATAAATAAAAAGTGAGAAGCTGAATCTTCTCGCGATTCACGCAGGCGAGTGTTAATTGGGTTTTCTTTTTTCTTTCATTTTTTGGGTGGTTATGAGCACTTTGGGTAAAAGGGAGAGTGACCACTCCAAAGGACTCGTCCTCTAAACTGGCACTCAAACGGACACCTTAAGGTAGCTCAAAAAGGAAACCAATAATAATAGTAATTAGTAATAATTAATATTTTTTTGTGATTGCCTGTGTGGATCGGGGGGAGTAGTAGGTTAAAAACATAAATAACAATCTTTTCACGTGCAAAAAGCACGAAAAATATACATTTTTCTCAAGTGCAAAGGCACGTAAAACATATATAAAGCACGAAAAATATAAATTTCTCTTACGTGCAAAAGCACATATATATTTGTATATAAAGGATATAAGATTTTATTGTGTGCAAAAAGCACAAGAAAAAGCATATTGAAAAAGAGCAGCCTTGATTGTGCGGGTATATATAAAAAAAAGAGATAGTTAGAAAATCGCGAATATACGTGTGCGTGTAAAAAATTTTGAAAATCGCGAATATACGTGTGCGTGTAAGAAATTTTGAAAATTACGAGTGTCGTGCGTTGTAAAATATTCAAATCGAAAATTCAGGAAACCGTTAGGACGCGAAAATAAAAGTTTTTCTTTCGAACAAAGCAAAGTGATTTAAGGTTAAATGCTGTGTGCGCGTAAATAAGTAAAGTCGCGAAAGTAAATAGATAAGTCCTTGAAAAGGATTAAGCAACGCATATTAAAATAAAGAAAGGTAAACATAGCGCACACATCATCGAAATTTAGTATTATTTTGAAAGATTTATTTTAACGGAAATTAATAACCGTAATATTTAAAAAAATTTTAAATTGTACATAGCGAGCTGGACTATCCGATAGTAATTGTTATTTATTTATTTGTTAATTTATTTTATTTATTGTAACGTATTAATTTATTCATTTGACTTATTTATTTACGTATTTTATTTATATTTTGTTCTGTAATTTTGTTTTATTTAATTTATTTTGTGAAGTCACATATATTTTTTTTTAACAATCTAGTCAAAAGGAAAAAAAGACTGATAAGTGTTAAAAAAAATAGATAAGATAGCTCGCTATAAGGAAATCGTTTATAGGATATAACCTTAAATCACGACAAATGAATAGTAGTAAAAGTAATAATATCGAAATGAAGGACGGTAAAGATAATGATAGCGAAACGAGTGGAGCACGATACGTGTCAACGGTACGTAGTAGTACGCCGAAAAAAAGCAATAAAGAAAATGAACGCGATCGGTATAGAGAGCAAATAGATTTTAATAGAATGTACGCGTTAGAAAATAATAGTTTAAAAGGAAACGACGGGTTAGAAGAGGTGTTAATTAAACAAACGAGAAAAATAGATGAATAATATAAACGAAAGTTCGAAGAATTAAAGAATTATTACGAGAATAATATGCAGTCGTTGAAGAAAAAAATAGAAACGTTAAAGGGAGATAATAATAGACAAAAGGCGTACGGAAATAACGCGGCGCATTCAGACGACAACACTCGTGCTCAAAGGTTAGGCGGGAATATTCAAGCTAACGATATTAGGTTAGAGTTTCAGCAATTAGCACAGGGTAGCTTGTTGCAATTCCAGCAGAATAATTTTCTTTTTTGGAAACACGATCCGGAAACGTGGTTTGAACTGTTTGAAAGACAAATGCAATTACAAAACTTGAATGAGGATAGTGTAGGTTTTATGCTGTTGATCGCGAATTTAGATAGAGACGTAGTTCGCGAGATATCAAACTTAATTAAAACATTAAAAAACGAACAAAGATACAACGGTGTAAGGGATTTTTTATTAGAAAAATACGGACAGTCACAAGAAGAGCATTTTAATAGATTATTTAGAAAATGTCGCGAGCAAGAAAAACCCTCCGACTTCCTAAGGGAAATGTTAGACGTAGCAGGCCAAAATATAAAATGAGAGGTCATCTTAAAAGCCTGGAAATTTAATCTACCCCCAAAAATAAAAAAGATTTTGTTAGGCGAAATAAACCTACGGAACGAATCATCCATAATAAACCATGCCGATGAAATTTATGAAAATGAATGCGAAGAGGCCGGTAAAGTAGGAACCGTTAACGCAGGTGACCATACGTGGGTAGATACGTTACATGATAATCGGCCGGGTGTAGGTAAAGTAGATAGGGTAGGTAACGTAGGAAAGATTAATATAGATGCGCACATAGAAGCGATAGTAGAAAAAACAATCGATAAAGTAGAGAGGAAATTAAGAGGGCAGCACAAGACGGACCGACCAGCATATGATAGACATAGGAGTAGTAGTAGGGAGAGATATAAGACACACTTATGCATATTTCATAGAAAATACGGCAATAAAGCGTATAAGTGCTCTAAACCCTGCGAGTGGGTAAATTATGAAGTAAAAAATAGATCAGTCTCCCCGAGGAGAAAATAGGAAGGGTATCGGTCAAAATCTCCTAGAGGAAATATTAAAAGGAGTAATAGTGTTAATGACAATCAGTACGCGAAAGGCAAATATAATAATAGAGAACATTTAAACTCACGGACCGGCGAGTAGAGGAGGTGAACTCGTCGGAAAAAGAAAGCATACGCCTCCACGTTGTCGATAGAATAACTAAAGAAACGTTCTTACTAGGAGAGTATCAGACCTCCGGATCACGGATTTTGCTCAAACTTTGGGATAAGTTTCCAGATGTCAAAATATGAAAGGAAATAGAATTTTAGACCCCAACGCTCAATATTTCCCTAGTTACAGGCAATTAAAGAAAATCACTAAAAAAGTTACTAGATTTTTAAACGCTTACAGTTCCTTAGCATTGATACTTAGGAGCATGAAACTTTTTTTAAATGAAAGCTGAGCTCAAATCCTTTCGAAGCAGTAGTTACAACATATCAAAATATTATTTTTTCCTAAAGTTATAGTATGATAAACATTGGACCTAATTTTTCTTTTTAAAACATTAATTAATAACAAAAGCTGAAATTTGGTCTAATGTTTATTACGCTATAATTTTGGGAAAAAATAATATTTTGATATGCTATAACTACTATTTCGAAAGGATTTGAGCTCAGCTTTCATTTAAAAAAAGTTTCATGCTCCTAAGTATCAATGCTAAGGAACTGTAAGCGCTTAAAAATCTAGTAACTTTTTTAGTGATTTTCTTTAATTGCCTGTAACTAGGGAAATATTGAGCGTTGGGGTCTAAAATTCTATTTCCTTTCATATTTTGACATCTGAAAACTTATCCCAAAGTTTGAGCAAAATCCGTGATCCGGAGGTCTGATACTCTCCTAGTTAGTTGATACAGGCGCGGAAGTCTCCTTGGTACCAAAAGAAAAAAATAGTAAAGAGAAAGCAACGTCCGTAAGGCTATATGCAGCCAATAATACGCGGATAACTACGTACGGTGTAATCTATAAAGAACTGGACCTGGGTTTTAGCATGAAAGTTAAATGGACGTTCATAGTGGCTGACGTTGCATATGCTATTATGGGCGGTGATATCATCCAGCATTATCACTTGCTTGCAGATCTAACCAGACGCAGGTTGGTGAATGCTAACACGGGTGAATCGATCGCAGGCACTGCAAAGAAAGTGACGTATGTGTAGGTGTCTTTGATAAACCCAGAGACCAAGTATGCGGAAATAATTAAGAAATTTCCAGCGGTAGTAGGCCTAGAAAAGCCGAAAACCATAAATAAAAAAGACGTAGTGCACCATATTAAAACAATAGGACCGCCAGTGGCACAGAAGCCAAGATGACTGGCACCTGAAAAGTTGCAAGCAGCTAAAAAAGAATTTGAGAAATGGTGCAAAGAAGGCATATGTAGACCTTCTAAGAGCCCTTGGGCAACACCAATACACATGGTACCAAAGAAGAATGGTGAATGGAGGATTTGTGGAGACTACCGCAAGCTGAAAGTTGTTACGGTACCGGATAAGTACCCAGTACCAAATCAAGATGATAAGGAAGCAGTACGTGTGGCCAAACATGAATAAGCATATTACATCATGGTGCAGAACATGCGAAGAATGCCAACGGTCAAAGGTCACAAGGGAGAATAAATTTCTACCCTTGAAATTAAGCGAACCAGATGGACGTTTTACACACGTGCATGTCGACATAGTAGGACCGTTGCCATCTAGCCAAGGTTACAGGTATATCCTAAACATGATCGATAGGTATACTAGGTGGCCGGAGGCGGTACCTTTAGATGAGATATCGGCTCCTGTAGTTGCACGCGCTTTTTATGACACGTGGGTATCACGTTTCGGCGCTCCAGTCATCATAACGACCGACCAGGGCAGACAATTTGAATCTTCCTTGTTCCAGGCACTATTAGAACTTATAGGCTGCAAGAGAATACACACAACAGCTTATCATCCAGCAGCCAACGGTATGGTAGAGAGTTACCACCGTGATCTTAAGACGGCACTTATGTGTCATATGATGGGACCAGAATGGTCTAGAGTCCTGCCAACAGTATTACTTGGGTTAAGAAAGCGAATTCGTAAAGACACGGAAGCCAGTCCTGCTGAGTTTGTATATGGGACACCTCTCACGATACCTGGTGATATGTGTGACTTCAGGGAAACGGATGTAAGAGATCAAAATCTGTTTCTATCAGAGTTTAAAGAGTACATGGACAAGGTCAGGCCTGTACCAGTGAGTCACAACAGTGTCACAAAAGCATTTGTGTTTAAAGATCTCGACAAATGCACACATGTGTGGGAAAGGATCAGAGCAGTAAAGCCTCCATTAGTGCAACCATATACCATACCATACAAGGTAATATCAAAGCACGGAAATGGCTGGAACTTCGTAATAAAAAAAGGAAATAAGGATGTAACGGTAAATATGGAGAGGCTTAAACCAGCGTATTTAATCAGAAACGAAGAGGAAAATAGTGAAATTGATACTAATGGTCGTAGTATAATAGCTGAAGATAGCCAAATAGAAGAAAATCAGATAGACGAACAACTAGATAGTACATATGTTGTGAACGACGGAAATAATGTTATGAGAACGCACGTGGAAGTGCATAATGAGTCTCCACCAGAGCAACAAGCAAGTTACGACACAATTAAACATGTCAATGAAGAAAATTTTAATAATGACGAATTGCAAAGCAATTATAGTAATGTAAATGAAGAGAGCCATAAAAATGACATTGGAATAGGAACAAGAATAATACAAAATAGTAAAAAAATTGAGGTTAGTAAAGAAACTAACAAAAGAGAGAAATTTATCCCCGATATTTTAAAGAAAAAAAGCGTAAATAGTATTTTAGTAGGTGATAATGAATGTAGTAAATGCGTAAAGAAAGTTAGATTTTGTACAGGTTCTCACTTCAATTATGTAAATAGATTTAAGAAAAAAGTGTAAAGAAAAAATTGTATTAATTATTGTATTAATATATTTTCTTCTGTAAAAAAAACCAGTTATTATTGTAACGTTCGTGTAATACAATACACGTGAATTGTTAAATTTGTAAAATGTTAAGTTTTATTTACAAAACTGTTATTTATAAAATATTATTGTATAAAAATATTTTAAAAACATAGTAACTAGATTAAATTATTAATTGAATGCAATATTGTCAAATAAATATAATGAACGAGATGATTGTAAATAGAAGTATTAAAATTGCGTAAAGTTACCTGAGAGTGAATATGTAAAAATAAAAGAAAAATATGAAAATATAGGAGATATATGTGTGTAAAAAAAAAATGTCTGATATATATAAATATAATTTAAAAAAGAATGTATAAAATATGTAAAATAATAGAGAATGTATAATTTGTAAGTATGAATTTATTGTAACTAAAGTTATTAATTGCGCGAGCAATCGTTGAGTACAAATAAGTAATTTAATTGCGTAATAGCATTTTGTAAAATAATATTGTAATTAACTGCAAAATAATATTGTAATTAACTGCAAAATAATAATAAAAAACAACATTGTGATTAAATGTCACTCGCATATAAATAACCATTTCTGGTTATTTAGGGGGGAGTATTGTGGGCACATACACACAGAAATGTGTATAGTATAGGTAAGCGCCACGCGCATCCTACGGTGCGCAAGCGAGCGACGGCAAGTAAGCCGAGACAAGTAGATGCGTGCGGACTGGTGAGACACAGCGTGCTCAACTTCTAACACGATAAGTCTCTCTACTCAATCCTTGTACTCTCAGGTAATTTTAAGCAGCAAATAAAGACGAGGCCTATATTGTAATTTCAGAGTCTGGTTATTTCACCATCCTCTACCTCATCTACTTGGCACACATACTAAAGATCTCTGGAAATTTTGAAGTTAATTAGTTGAGAATTGGCTGAAAAAGTCTACGTGAAGTACCAAAATGATCAAAAATTAAGTTTTCGACAACTCAAACGAATTCGAAACATCGGATAAGGATATATTTAAGGTGAAAAGGAGTTTTATTAATTAATATCATGAGAAAAAAAAATTATGACTACATTTGAATTTTTTTTTCCAGGCTTAAACTTAGTCCTGATATCTTCAACAGTTTTTAAATTCAAATACTGTAAATATCTGTGAATAACTATAAATAATTGTAAATATTGCAATTATTAGAAATAACGGAAAATAATAATAGTAATGTTCTATTTACAACAAACTTTTCTTGTTTGTTTGAGGGGGAGGCTGGGGAGGCTGGGGGAGGAGGGGGGAGGCATCTCACAGAGGCTGAAAAAAAACCTATATTTACGTTGAAAAAATTTAAAAATGTGAGGCTGGGAGAGGAGGGGGAGGAGGGGGGAGGACGCAAGAATGCTATTTTTTGAGGCTTACGTCTATATAATATAGGAAGATATATACATATGTATACAGGGTGTCTCATTTTAAAGAAACTACCGAGATATTTTCGACAGTTGGCGTTGTATAAAAAAATTGTTCAGACGGAAGTTATTTGGGACAATGGGGGCTATCTTTTTATGGAATTCGTTTTGACCTTGAGATTTATTTTCAAGGTCATTTAAAGGTCAAAGTGTTTTTTTGAATTGTAACCTCCATTTTTGATCCCGGATTTGGAAAGAGCAAGAAATTCTACGTTCAGATAAGGTATTATGTGTGGGGTGCGGTTGACCCCTCCAAGGTCATGTAGGGGTCAAATTTGTTATTTACTTTATCTATGTACTCAAATGATCGTACCAGGGTGAGGTTACTAATAATAATAATAGCAATAACCCAATAACCCGATAATCCAAATAACCAAAACCTAATAATTTTTTCTTAAATGATTAAACTGATAGCCATAAGATTTATAGTTAATGGGTAAAAAGAACTGGTGATGCTATCGTAATTTAATACTTCTTTATTTAAACGTTTCGATCTCTTTAAGTGAGATCCTCTTCAGTACAAGTGATATATGATCTCTGAAAAAAGTTAAAAAAGTATATAATTTAACTTAATTACAATTAACAATTTGAATGGAAACTACAAATGAGAGCAAATGTATATATATTTTAGTAGTCTTAAATTGGTGATTCTGGTTTCGTGTATGAGGCTTTACATTTTGACTGCTTGTATGTATTATGGTTTCATATAGAATTAAAATGCTATAACATGTATCTGCTGTTGTACATATAAATTTGACGTTGTTTCAAAGAAACATAATTAATATTAATGTGTTATAATTATAATGTTATTTATATACACATGTAAGTAAATGATAACTATAATTATTGTTGCTCTCATTTGTAGTTTCCATTCAAATTGTTAATTGTAATTAAGTTAAATTATATACTTTTTTAACTTTTTTCAGAGATCATATATCACTTGTACTGAAGAGGATCTCACTTAAAGAGATCGAAACGTTTAAATAAAGAAGTATTAAATTACGATAGCATCACCAGTTCTTTTTACTGATTAACTACAAAACCTAATAACCCAAATAAACAAAAGTCTGTTTATCTGAACATTTGCTCATTACGTGTGTTCATACCACCATTAGGTACGTGAATCAATCTAACCAATCTAGGCAATCGTTTCTCGAATAATCCAGCATATTTGGTCTTTTCGAGAAGAAGAAAGAAGAAAGAAGAAAAATGAAACTTCTGTCCATAAACACGTTCGTGCGGGCGCTTCATTTAATCTCTGCGTAAGAAATAATGCTTTTCTCTATCCCTAGGTGAAACCACGTTATATAAATTAACAAAGTAGTTATAGGGGCACCATGAACCGTCACAACAAACCCCCACTCCACCACCTCGAAGGTTACTGACCACTAGGTCAATAACCTCTGAGAAGGCGAAGTAGGGGCTTGCTATGACGGTTCATGATACCCCTGAATTTAAATAAATGAATATAATAATAAATAAATACACAATATTTAGAATTTTATTTATTTTTATTTCATACACACACACCCAATAAAAATTTTTAAATAAGGAATATTTTATTACTTCACACACATACACACACTAACACGCATATACAATTTATATAAAATTAATATTATAATTACATATATATTATATTTTAACATATATATAAACACTAGTTCACTTACAGTCTATAAATTCAAAAATTTTTTGTTTTTCTCACAAACACTAAGATTAATAGAATTTTATTTATTTTTATTTCACACACACACACACACACACACACACACACACACACACACACACACACACACACACACACACACACACACGCGCATATACAATTTATATAAAATTAATATTATAATTACATATATATTATATATTAACATATATGGGTAATTCTTTCATACTTTTAAAAATCATGTTACTGCGTCATTTCTCCTAAATATGAGATAGCACATCTTGTTAGCAAATGTTCACTGATTTATTGAGTTATTAGAAACTAATTTTGTTATATTTGTAATGATAATTAGACGTGTCATTTTATGGCGGATGGGGAAAAGAGGTTTTTTTTTTGAAATTTAAATGTTACCAGGCCATGTAAAATGATAAATTACCGCTATAAAAAAAATGACTACTGCTTTTTTGATTTGAAATTCACACCAAAGCTTTATCTATACACATACTTTTGGAAAATCAAGAGCATGGGTGTGTGCCTGTTAACAAAAGTACTTTCTGAAAGGTTATTAAAATGTTACCAAAAATTTATATATTTTACTTTTTTCTGGAAAATACGATGCTGTAAAAAAAGACTATTCAGCGGTGACATTTTAAACTACATCAAAAGGTAATATTTAGAATCACAAAGAGAAATTTTTTATTAGGAACGTGTGCCTAGTGTAGATAAAGTTCTTTGTTCGTTTGAAATTATACTTAAAAAACGTGACTCACTTTTGAAAATAGGTTTTTATCCACTAATATGAAAACCTAAGCTTTGATTCATCTTTTCTCTGTTGTGAACTTTGTAATTTACTATTTTATAATACTCAATGTAATCTTTAAGTTGCTTTTGAAGTATTATTTCGAGTATTCTGGAAATCATTGAATTTTTCCCGGCTATTAAATTTTCCAAATTTACATCGATTACCTAGTTTCTATCAATGTTTTAATTCTAAAGAGTTTAAACTTTAAAAAGCTCAGTTTTAGTATGTATTTAATAGCTTACACCTAGAACGTTGAGTTGAATCATCACTGAAATTTCTAGATTTTAAATTTAAAATTTTTAGATTTAATGTTTATTAAATAAACTAAAATATTTGGTTAAAAGGAATATAAGTATTTTTATTCGAAAACATAAACTACACAAATCTATGTCAAATTTCATACTCTAAGATTGACAATTTTAGCAAAAATAAATTGATATTCCACTCACTTATGATTTGTAATCAGGAATCCCAAAAGCCATTGGGTAACTAATATCACTCAATTTTAATACCCGAATCGCCAAAAATGAATTTTTCAAAAAATTGCCATTTCTGGCATATTTTATTTATTACAAAAAATTTTGTAATTATTAATGTAAATTGCGTATTTAAATATTTTCTGTAACATATTAAACATGTAAAAATGAAAAAGCTCAATGGAAAATGATCTATTATAGCCCAAAATACTTAAAAAACTGATCTGAGATAGGTAAAATATTATACCTGGGTGTGATAATAATGAATATATTTAAATGTCTTATATTAAAAAAAGCTATCTTCAAAAGTGAGTAATGCGATTTTTTCTTTTATTATCATTTTAATATATCAACATTTAAAAAAAATAAATTTGATACATGTGTCTTCAATTTTTTTTAATTTATTGAAAGTAAATTTTAACACTATGAAAAATTTACTCGAAAATCTGTCTTTTGATGTTTGTTAAAAAGACTACCCTTAAAAGTGAGTAACACGATTTTTTTCTTTCATTATAATACGTCAACATTCAGAGAAAATTAGTTTTATACGTGTGCCTGTATTTTTTTTTTTAATTTGTTGCAGGTGAAATTTTAACATTATGAAAGATTTACCCATATATAAACACTAGTTCACTTACAGTCTATAAAAGTTTATTTATTGTTTATTATTTTTATATTCAAAATTTTTTGTTTTCCTCACAAACACTAAGATCAATAGTATATCTTTATTTATTTATTTACGTCGACATACGCACACACATACACACACACACACACTTTCACACGCACATTAAGACTCATAAATTTTACACACAAAATTAAAAATAATATTTTTACATTTTATGTATAAACATTAAAATTCATAAATTTATAAAACTAAAACTCACACTTAAATTATAATATCATTTTGGCAGTGCACCGGATTCAGCGCACAATCCGGGCAAAGCCAGAAGCCGCACGAATCACACCTTTGCCACAGACCGACACTCTGTCTATAAAAGGGCTTCGCACAGCCCCAGCACACGTCATGACCTCTACGTGGGCGTTATAATGTGGGATCCGCGCGACGATGAGGTCGAGGTATTATCCTCTCCGATTCTTGTCGTTGCTCTCTTACTCTCCTTAAATCCCGTTGTAGACGTCGTAAACTACGCTTTCTCTCTAACGTAATTTTGCAATACGTGCACGCCAATAGAGGCGTACTACACCAAGCACATAGTGTTGACGAGCCTCATCTGCTCGACACCTATGGTAGCGTTGTACCAGTTCGGCCTTATCTTCTTCTTCATCCTCCTCATCTTCTTTATCCTCCTCATCTTCTTCTTCTACCTCCATCGCCTGTGGAGCATAATCAGGATCAACTTCATCTTCATTGGACTCGTATCCTGAGTCGTTGTTGCCTTCTTCTTCTAAATTATTATTTTCCATTTCTTCTCTGCCTTCTGCTATCTCATTTTGTGCCAACACTTCTCTGCCTTCTTCAATCTCATTTTGCAGCATCACTTCTCTGTCTTCTTCTGCCTCATTTTGCTGCATCACTGCTTCACCTTCTTCTACCTCATTTTGCACTATCACATCGTTCACCACTTCGTTCACTGGGTTGTCCAATACCACCCAGTAATTGGGCACAAAAACATTAGCTACCCCGTAATTAATAAAATTTACGAGTGGTGCTATATTCACAGAGTTCTCAAGTACCTGGACATCGTCGTCCAGTACTTGAACTTCGTCGTCGTCGTCGATGACGATCGGCGATGGTGGTTGATTGAACATTTTTCTTTTTGATTATTACAGATTGTCGACTTATCGAGGACTGATCGCGGCTCCAAGTCCACGATCATAAGAAGTATAATTCCCACCCCAAATGCTTAAAAATATTCAAGTTCGCACGGTAAAATTAATAATTTGACACTTTTTTCCTCGTAGAAAGATTCGAACTGCAGTTTTAAGAATCATATTTTACAGTAAAGTTAAAATTAAGAATTATATTACAAATTTAAGACGCAAAATTGATATTAGAGAAAACACATGATACCCCAATCTATAGAAAAAGTTTTTATTCCATCACTAACTCGGGTGTACAGTGATGATTTGTCTAAAATAACCCTAACGTAGTGTGAGAAAAGAATTTAATAAAGAAGACCCAAGGTCGCTGATTTTGTAAAATTACAAAATCTTTATCTGTGGTTTACAAGAATAAACTCACAAGACTTTGGAATGAATTTCATTCGTATATTCACTTGAAAATAATGATAAAATTTAAAACATTACACGTAATAAAGCTATTACGTTTAATTGAATTTAATTTTAAAAAATCTATTAACTATCGGTTATTAACGATATTAAAATGATGAAAAGTATAGCATTCGATAGACAGTAAAGTTCCTTTGCATTTAAAATAAATTTAAATTTATAGAAACCAATAATTATCGGGAATTAACGATATTAAAATGATAAAAAATTATCAGGAGAATAGAAGGCAAAAGAAAGTATAATATTAACTTAACATTAGATAGACAGTCAAGTTCTCTTTATATATATATATATATATATATATATATATATATATATATATATATATATATATATATATATATATATATAAACTTAATTTGCATACTCATATGCAAATAAGAATGATCAAGATTTAAAACATTACATGTAATAAACTTGTTGCATTTAAAATAAATTTGAATTCATAAAAATCAATAACTATCGGGAATTAATAATATTAAAATGATAAAAAAGTATCAGGAGAGCAGAAGGCAAAAGAAAGTATAACATTAACTTAACATTAAGTTAGATAGACAGTAGAGTTCCTACTATATATATATATATATATATATATATATATATATATATATATATACATATATATGTATGAAGAGAGAGAGAGAGAGAGAGAGAGAGAGAGAGAGAGAGAGACAGACAGACACATATATATATAGAAGTCATAAATAAATGTGCGCTCATACACACACACACGCACACACACACACACACGCACGCGCACACAAACACACACACACACACACACACACACACTCATACACATGTATATATATATATATATATATATATATATATACATATATATATATATACCATAACAATAGAAATTTAATAAGACCTCAGGATATTTAACTGAATATGGTCTACAATGTCATAAAAGTATACATGGTAATGAGCAAGTGTGATCGCGTTACATGAAAAAATTCCCGCCTACTCGTAAGCGAAATGATGGTGAATTATATGCATTCTGATTTATACTTACATGCACACCCGTTCACGATTCGCGCCAAACTGACATTATTATACATGTGTTGGCGAATTTAAATATCAAATTAAGATGATTCTTGAAATATTAAATGTTGCGCACATACTACCCCTTCGTCACCCCTCATTCCTACTTCTAAATCGTACTATAAATACGCAAAGATTGACAGGTCTGATTAACAGTTAAAGTTCAACGTTCCAGAGAAGAAGATCAACACGAAGTAAGATGGTTAGAAAAAATTTACTTAAAGTCTTGATAAATATTGTTAATATAGCATAAGTTCGAGAGCTGCAAATAAAATTATTTTGCAATAATTCATGGCGCAAAAGTCTAAACATTTGCTCCAATAATGAATTATTGAAAAAAATTAAATTTATCTTAGGACTTTGCGGACTACGTACCTTAGCTTATATGTTTAAGCGAGGTATTTTTAACGATAATGAAATACTTGACATTGCTGGTCGTTGTATTAAAAGCAGATGGATGCAAGATGCGTCACAAGTCAGGCTTCTCATGTTACATCACCGTGTTATTAAAGGTAAGTTATTCATAATTTCTTTTACCGTTTAAAAGCTTGTATCTTTTTTCTTTACGATCGTAGAGTTTCGCTATAAAATACTTTTTTGTTGTGAATAAAATAATAAATCTGAAAACATAATTTGCAAGAAAATATCAGTTTCGGATCAATAATCAATAACCAATAAACTTTTTGTTTATGATCACAGAATTTCGCGGGATAAGACTTTTTTGTTAAAAATAGTGCAACTAAGCAGATTTTACATAAATTTTACAAACCTGCAAAATATGATGGAGGACAGTAGTGGAGATGAACTGTTGATAAGGCTTCTGACCGAAGAAGAAGATGTATCTGATTCGAGAGATCTTGTGCTACTATCACCTCCCGAAGAGGTAAGAGAAGTCATAAATGTCTCTGAAACTACCCCAAACTTTGCGGTGGAGGGGGTATATAATAATACAGCAGCGCTACGACCTTTTGAACCAATGCCTGGTTGCTCTTGGTGAGGTGATGATGAGAGACAGTCATCAATGGCGATCAATAATAACGGGCAGAATACACTTAATACGATGATTTCATCTGAATCACCAGGTACAGAGAGAATACAGGTTGATTTAAGGAGATGTAAAATGGACACTACACCTATACTCATAAATATTTACTGTCTTTTTATTTTATTGCATATTTTTAAGAAAATAAATGCTTTAGTTTGTAATATGTACTATAAAGATGATTCAATTAAATTTTAAAATAAATTCATATTATCAATTTCTCAGAATTTTAGATTTCTTGTACAAAATTTATAAATTTTAATATGGTCAATGTCCCAATCGCTACTCACGAACCTATTACTAACCGCTCAATGTTATTTAGATACCAAAAAATTTTTAACAATGAGTAGCTAGTAATAGGTTCATGAGTAGCGATTGGGACATTGACCATATATAAATATTGGAACACAAAATTTTTAAAAACTAATGAATGAATTTATTTGAAAATTTAACTGAATAATTTTTATAGTAAATACTACAAGCTAAAGCATTTCTTTTCCTCAAGTTTTGCAATATAATGAAAAAATAAGCCAAATTCATGAATGCAGGGGTGGTGTCCGTTTTACATCTCCTTAAGCGTAAATTTATAAATCATACATTTTCACGTAATTTTGGTATATCATATTGTAGACAAATATCTTCAACAGGGAGATGGTACTACTACTACTTAGAACCACATTACGATTCATGAACAATCATCGCGATATTACCGACAATTTAAGTTACAAGGTAGACAATTAAGAGTGTCAATATTGCCTTCACCACCTAATGCGAATGTGTATACGTGGTTTGAGGCAGCAATAAATGATTTATATCGTCATGTGTGTGAAAATGCGCGACCTTCAGATTATATCGGTATAACTATAAACTCTGACCGATTTGTTCACGGTTCTTTATGGATTTCTCTTAGACTGGTTCGTGATTTTTCACCGACAGATCTACTCGAGTTATTAGCTTCTGTAGCACAGAGTAATGATAATTTTGAAATCAATGATGTTCTAAACGTGAAAGTCAACATTGTTTCTAAACCAGAGGGACGTGGTCGGGTATCACTCACTAGCGAATCAGTTTTCAAGAAATCCATTCTAAATATTCAAAATACCGACAATCTTTGCCTTCCACGCTCGCCAGTCGCTGCTCATGCATATGCTATACGTGGTCAGATGCGCAGTAGTATTCACCATGACAGGTGGAATAGAATAAGACACCACACAGCACAATATCAGAAAGTGCAAGCGTTGAAACTTGTCAAAGCTGCGAGAGTTACGATACCCGAAACAGGTTGTGGTATCGAAGAAATAAAATTATTTCAAGAATATTATGCGCTTTTCGGCGTTGCAATAGTTGTTTATTCTTTTCAAAACTTTGCTCGAGGCTATAAACCACTTCACGATGGTGCACGTTTTGTACACGATGTTGATAATGTAGTTAGACATACCTTAAATATTATGTATTACGAAAATTCTAATCATTACCAGCCAATTTTTAATTTACTCGCAGCAGCTGACAGCCGTGGCTACTGCATACCTTGTAATAAAAAGTTTAGTCATCAAAAAAATCATAAATGTCCACAAAAATGCTGTAAATGTTTTCAGAGTCCCCCTTGCGATATAAATCAGGAAAAAATAAAATGTATTCAATGCACTAGAGATTTTTACGGTAATGTTTGTCTGGAAAATCATAAAATCTCAAAATCTTTCGATAATTTTCGGTCGGTATGCGAGAGCATAAAAATTTGTCGTTTGTGCAGTAAAACAGTTCGAATGTGCGATAAAGATCCACATAATTGTAATACGATATTTTGCAAAATATGTAATCGTAAAATGCCGATAAAACACCTTTGTTACATGCAACCCTTTATCAGCAAAAAAGGATTTGCAACCAATAAAAAGAATATACTTTATTTATTTTATGATTTTGAGACTCAACAATCGGAAATTATCTCGAGTGTTGATGGTGAAAAAATAAGTTTGCATGTACCAAATTTGTGTGTTGTACAACAAGTATGTAATTATTGTTTGGATGATGAAAATATAACAAATTCTTGCGAAATATGTGGTATACGCGAATACGTGTTTGAAATCGACCCTGTGAAACAGTTAGTTGATATGGCCTTAGCAACAAGAAAAAGTTTCAAGCAAATTATTTGTATAGCCCACAATGCACAGGGTTTTGATGCGCAATTTATTCTCAAGCATTTGACAGAACGTACAGATATTAGAGATAAGCCAGATGTAATTTTAAACGGGTCAAAAATAATCATAATGGAAATTTCAACCGTTAAATTCATAGACAGCTTAAATTACTTACACATGAGTTTAGCTGCACTACCAAAAGCTTACGGTCTTGCTAATATCGAGAAAGGTACGTTTCCTCATTTGTTTAACACACCAGAGAATCAAAATTACGTTGATGAAATGCCACCTGTGTGGTATTTTTCACCAGATTCGATGAAGGTCGATGAGCGACGAGAATTTATACAGTGGTATAATGAAAAAAAAATGAAAATTATATATTTAATTTTAAAAATGAGATTATAAAATACTGTAGACAAGATGTAAAAATTTTACGATTAGCATGTTTGGCCTTTCGCAAAACCTTTATAGAATGTGGTAATACAGATCCATTCGTAGAGTGCGCCACCATCGCATCATCTTGTATGCGTGTATATAGAAAAAATTTTTTACAAAAAGACACTATAGGAATCATACCTCAGGGTGGTTATAGACAAGCAAACAAGCAGTCTATAAAGGCGATGCGGTGGCTGTGTTGGATGGAAAATGTGCTGAATCATCAAATTTGGTATACTTTCCGAGCTCGAGAAAAGAGACTTCCCGAGGGCCCTCTAGTGGACGGATACTGCGAACTTGAAAACGGTACGAAAATTGTTTTACAATTCCACCGGTGTTATTGGCATGGCTGTGTATGGTGTTACACAGTGAACCGTGACTCACGCCTCGTGAACGGTGAAAATATGGACGAACGTTTCAAAAGAACCGCGCGAATATCCGAAAAGATAAGAAGCCACGGTTATCAACTAATAGAAAAGTGGGAATGTGATTTTGATCATGAGTACTCACAGAACGAAAGTATGAAGACGTATATCGATAATAAAACACGAAATTGGCATGAACCTTTGAATCCTCGAGAAGCATTTTTCGGTGGTCGTACGGGTAATACAGTCAAAATTTACGATGCAAAAGAGGGTGAGAAAATAAAATACGTGGACGTGTGTTCATTATATCCATATATCTGTAAATACGGTCGATATCCCGTTGGTCATCCTACTCTTTACGTGGGTGAAGATGAGTGTCGCTCTCTGGTGGGTCAAACAAATAATATAAGTCACGTTGAAGGTCTTATTAAATTCGAAGTATTGCCGCCTCGAAATATATATCATGCTGTACTACCCGTTAAAATGCATAATAAGCTTTTGTTTCCGCTGTGTCGAACATGTGCCGAATCAATGTATACCGCAGATTGTGACCATGAAAATCCTGATGATCGAGTTTTTATCGGCACGTGGGTTGCTGACGAGTTGAAAAAAGCTGTTCAGATGGGTTATATCATCAGAAAAATATTTAAAATATGGTCTTATAAAATTACACAGTACAACAAAGCCACGGGTCAGGGTGGTCTATTTCCAACTTATATCGATAAATTTTTTGCTGAGAAAACTTACACGTCGGGTTACCCTCCGGAATGTGCTGACAGTGATGAAAACGCGATTGCTCGATATATTAAGGAATTTGTGCAACAAGAGGGCATTAAATTAGACAAAACTCGAATAAAATATAACGCTGGTCTGAGATCTGTAGCAAAACTCTGTTTAAATCCATTGTGGGATAAATTTGGTCAACGAGAGAATATGCCAAAGACTGAAGTGATAGATGATCCACAGAGATTGTTTGAATTACTCTGCAGTGTCGAGACCGAGGTCGACTCAATTTTACCGATCAATGAGACGACAATCTATGTAAGTTGGCACAACAAAGAATCGGCTGTTGAGCCATCACCATTGTGTAACGTTGTCGTAGCCGCTTATACCACAGCCTTGGCGCGTTTAAAACTCTACGAAGAATTGCAACCGCTGGGTGAACGTGTATTGTATTACAATACCGATTCTATTGTGTATGTAAGTCGCGTGGGTGAGTACAATGCGAAAACAGGGCCGTTCTTGGGTGACTTGACCGACGAATTGGCCTGTTATGGTCTTGGCACAAGCATAACATCATTCGTCTCTGGAGGACCAAAATTTTACGGATATAAATATTTGGCACCAGATGGCGTTGAAGGATGTGTTTGCAAAATCAAGGGTATAAGACTTAATTCGTCGGTGAGTCAGAAAATAAACTTTGATTCTATACGAGATCTTATTACTGGTAAAATACCGCCACTTTTTGCAAACTGTGACGCTATTAGACGCACACGGTTTCACGATGTTACAACACGGCCTGAATGTAAAATATGCGAGCCTGTGTACACAAAGAGACGATTCGTGAATATCGAGATTAGCTATCCATACGGTTATAAGTCTAATTAAAAATAAATTATTATAAATATATTATCACTAAAGCGAATATATGATACAGGATAAAGAGAGAGAATTAAAACACAAACTATTTTGAAATAAATTTTTATATTTTTTAAAAATGTAAAACGAAAAAATAAATGTATTTTCTATTAATTGAGTAGTCATCAATTTTTTTCAAAAGCACAGGTTCCAGAATAATCCGCATCCTTTCCACCCTCATTCTGAATCTTTCTCTATCACGAGCCGCTTGCTCCCACTCTCCACGTCGCACTGTACGACTCGCATAGTCCCACACGCGTATAACATGAATTTCCGGCTTACCCTCTTTGAAATGCACTTGTTTTGTTTGATTCATCGTTCACTGTACTTTTTGTAGACTCTCTTTTCTATAAAATTGTTGAGAATCAAAAATTTAAATCTGATTTATTCTTTGATGAAAATTTATTACCTTTTTCAATTTCTTGGTTATTGCTCACGATAGCAGCACTTTTTTAAGACTAACTAGCACTGACCTTTTACCAACGCTTTTAATTTCATACTATAAATGGTGGTGGTGGGGTGGGGGTATTAATTATAAGTAGGTGATTAATACTTATTTGGCTCTTTCAGCCATATAGCTAAAGAGCGGAATAATGCTGGCGTCAGCCAGCTATATGGCTAATCAGCTAAACGATTGGCTAGCGCCAGCACGATACTGCTCGCACATGCGCGCGCCGCCGCCGCCGCCCTCCACTCTTGCTCATCACTCTTAATGATCGTATATGTAGAGTGGTTCGAGGATTTGATGAGGTTAGTAATAGAAGTTTAGCAGCAACGGTAACATGGACGTTTGCAGGTGGGTGCATCCGTGGACTTTGATGATTTGTAGACCCAGCTCGTGTGTTGAAACAGTATTCGTGAAGAATTTTTTGCATCACATTGATCGCATGAGTGATACAAAATTCGAGCGTATACTCTTGTACTATACCGAGTGGCAGCCAATTTACAAGGAGTTGGCCGACGGTATCGAATTTCACGAGGGTTTACCAAACAGCCAAGACTGTGCCAATGATCCACGAGCAAAACTCTTGATTCTCGGCGATCTGATGAGAGAATCGTCCAACAGAGCTGTAGTAAATCTCTTTACCAAAGGCAGTCATCACAATAACTTGAGCGTCATCTTTATCTCGCAAAATCTCTTTTATCAAGGTCAGCGAGAAATAAATCATCTGACGCGCCAAGTCTGCCCCGAGGAGCCTCGTTTTTTGCAAGAGGCATATCTCGATGCCACAGCACAACCACACGGCTATTTGTTCATAGATCTGAAACAGGGTACGCCTGAAAACGTGAGATTTCGTACTTGTATATTTCCGTTCGACAAACGTCAGTACGTTTATGTACCTCGTTCCGAACCCATAAAAGCTGGTGCTCGCTCGAATAATGTACCAGTCGTGCGATTGTAATGGAGCCGGTAAGACGTAGTCGTAGCAGCAGCAGACCAATTCCAGAAAAGTACTGGACTCAGCTACATGTTTTGTGTAAAATCGAACTTTCTCAACTCAAGGCCATATTACGCGAAGCAAATTCCAAACTCATAACGTACATTTGCGAGTGTGCTTTGAACATTTTACGTGGAAATATTCCACTCAGCAAGTATGATAAGAAACGATTGCGAAAAGTCGCACCACTGTTGCGAAAACTCGCTAAACCGGGTATTTTGGAGGTAAAAAGGAAATTGGTGGTAAAATTAGCGTATTTACTACGGCTAATTGTGAAACCTGTTTTATCAGCATGGAGTACGCAAGAAAAATGATTTTAGTACTACAAGAGTGCTTAGAGCAACAGCGGCTGCAGCAGCAGCACGACGTACCAACTACCAATCATACAACACCACCATCCAGTGTCCAGACACCTGGTACAGCCACGACACGCCTTGACGAAGAAATGAGTAAAATTTTACATTCTACCGGTGATGAGCGTCAAAAATCTCTGCAATATCAACAAATCTTGCAGCGTTACTTGCATCTAAGAGGGGAGGAGAAGGATGAAAATAGGAGTATAATACGTTCAAACGAGACAACATTATCAGAAACGGAAACGACGATGGGTACAGACAATAATGACGAAATCGACGACGAACAGCTTGTCCAGTCGGTACCAAAGAAATTTCAAAGTAATGCTAGACATCTCATTAGATATTTGCGGCAAGCTGGTAATATTGAATAGGATAGTCGTGGTATAATCAAGCTAGATGGCACTGTTGTCTAGGGTGCTAATATTGTCGATTTAATGAACGAAGCTATGAGAAGTAGAAAAAGGCCGCCACCGCGCGGATGCAAACAGTTTGCACGCGTCTTGCGACAAGTTAGCATACCTCGAGAATTCATTGGTAACGATCAACTGTGGCGTACGATTGCATCTCACAGCCCTGATTCACCGCTGTCATCGTCGTCAGAAAACGAAGGTTATTATTCTTCAACAGCTACTGGTCTAACGAGCGTAAAGGAAGAAAGAAGTTGAGAGTGCGAAAAAGCGTAAAAAAGTTGGTAGCGAGTTGGCAGCTACGCCATCAACCCCTGTAAAAAAGAGTCGCCTCAAACAGCTAAAATGGAACCGCATGTGAAAGCATGGAAGGAAGTGATGGAGGGGGAGGAGGAGGAGGAGGGGGAGAAAACTGGTACTTTTATAGACCGATTGATTTCAGTTGCACCCTTTGAAATGCATCTACCAGGCTACCAGTTTCTCGGCCCTGGCACGCATCTCGAAGAGCGTCTCAGACGTGGTCAGAGAGGAAAAAATCCTCTTGACAATGCCTGTATAATGCACGATATTTCATATTCAAATAAAAAAATAACGAATCATATAAAAGTCGACAGACTGCTGGCTGCACGAGCATTTTCACGCATGCTCTCGGAGACCGCGGATGGTAATGAAAAGACTGCAGCTGGTATTACTGTTTTGTGCACGGTCAGCAAAATTGCGTTTGATAAATTTTTGAAACGCATTAAAAATACATTTAAAAGACAGCAAAAGAGAGAGAAAAAGCTAGTTTGTAAGAGGGGGAGAAGGAGGAGCAATGAAAAAGAAGAAGGAGGCGAAAAAGCCGGACGATCTTGAGCATTATTACTATAATCTTTCTGCACCATTAGCGTACGCTGGTGCTCATCTACTGAAACACGCGAAACCCAAAAAATTTGATAACAATACCATTGCCAAATGGTTGGAGAGTCAGGATGCACATACCTTACACAAACTCATGAGACATCGTTTTCCTCGTCGACATTACAACGTTTTTAGCCCCTTTGAAGTGTGGGAAGCTGACTTGGCAGATTTTAGATCACTTAAAACCTACAATGATGGGTACAGCTATATTCTCATTGATATTGATGCACTTTCAAAGTTTGCCTGGGTAGAGCCTCTTCTCGACAAAACCAGTCAAAGCGTCGCTGAAGCATTAGACAAAATTTTATCACGACGTAATGATAGACATCCTATTTATCTACAGACTGATAAAGGTAAAGAGTTTATCGGTCGAGAGGTGCAAGAGGTGCTAAAAACGAAACATATTACCTATCGAGTCGTCAGAGACCCTGATATAAAGGCAGCCATTGCCGAACGCTTTATTCGAACTCTCAAAGGTCGTATCTAGCAATACTTTACTCACTCGCGCACAAGACGTTATATAGATGTTTTGCAAAAAATTGTGACGTGTTACAACGAGTCGTGGCACAGTGCCATAAAAATGCCCCCTTCCAAAGTCAACTTATATAATGCTCACGTGGTACGTCAAAATTTGACTTTGCGTTACAGCGAAAAACAGCCGTTTCGAGTAGCTAAATACAGCGTTGGTGATCTGGTTCGTGTCAGTCGTGCCAAGACAGCCTTCAGGAAAGCATAGGAGGGTGGCTGGACTCTGGAGCTGTTTAAAATTATAAGAGTCGACACAAGACAACAACCATCCGTCTATATTTTGACAGATCTTGATGGAGAAAAAATTGACGGATATTTTTACGAAGAACAGTTGAGCAGAGTGCGCAAAGATTTAGATAGCGAAGCGTTTGAGGTTGATGAGGTTTTGAAGAGCAAAGGTAGGGGGTCGAAAAAACAATATTTGGTCAGTTGGAGGGGGTACCCAGAAAAATTCAATTCTTGGATAGAAGCGAAAGATTTAAAAAATTTACAATGAACGATGAATTTTACATGATTTTACGCGAGCAACAGCAGCAAGTTTGTCTTTCCACACAATGTGGCGACGCATTTTACAACACAATTATCACAAAATTTTTATCTTCATGGCGACTGGTGTGTAGGACTCACGGAAATTCAAATACCTCTCACATTTCAGCATATATCAGTGGTAGAGCGTGAGGGGGTGATTTCTGTTAAAACATCCAAACGTGACGTGGCGAATGTTTTGCGAGAAACAGAGGAGGAGACTCAACAGAAGGCCGAGGTGTTTGCCTGCGTTAAACCTGGTGTTTACCGTGACATTGAAAGTCTCTTAAGAGGAGGTAGAGTATATCTGTCCTTTTCTAATCAAAGAATTGATTTTTTCACAAAAATTAATAATTGAAGCAAAAAATAAGAAGAAAGCCCCATCTCGTATAATAAAAAGCAAGATTCTCTTTTATGAGGAAAAATTATTTTTATCGCTTCGTTTTTAAGAAAACCTTGAAAAACTGAATTGTCCATCCTAACCTCTATTTTTTAAGTTTTTCAAGGTTTTCTTCAAAATGAATCGATAAAAATAATTTTTCCTCATCAAAGAAAATCTTGCTTTTTATTATACGAGATGGGGCTATCTCCTTATTTTTTGCTACAATTATTAGTTTTTGCAAAAAAATTAATTTTTTGATTAGAAAAAGGACAGAGATATACGACCTGCTCTTAAAAGAAATAAATAATCTCAAGAATGTAAAGAATCATTTATATTTTGAAATCCGCGCTGGTGGCTATTTACAGATTAAATGTCGATGTAGTGAAGATTGTACAACTTATATGCACACGTTTACCCTATCGGAAAAATTACTTAGAATTGTAGGTTTGAAAAATGTACCAATTTTCTCTTGGAAAGGTAACTACATTGCCGGTAATCGTCCAGCAAATCTTGTGAACGGGTTACCAACCGTGCTCGTGGTTTACAGCAACATTTGCCAGCCTTATGTAACAGGTTACATGCGCACGAGCTTACTACGTATAGTCTCGCTTTATTTGCGTGACTACATTTACGAAGGTGTTGAAATTAAAAACTTTTTACCACCCATGTACCTACCACTGCTGTCTTCAGCGTTTCAGTCGATAGAAATAGATATAAGAAACGAACACGGATTTCCCATTCCATTCGACTACGGTACGCTGACTGTAACGCTTCACTTTAAGCGCATCCGATAAAATGCCTGTGTTTAAAGATTTTTTCAATAACCAAATGATTGGTGGTGGGGGTAAGTGTGTTACAGTTGGTAAACCTTGTTTTGGTTATCACCAGTCGGGTGCAGGAGTAGGTAGTTTTTTGAAAGGTCTCTTCCGAGCAGCTATACCAAAGATCAAACAAGGTGCAAAAGTGGTCGGTAAGGAGGCTCTCTGAGCGGATAAAAATATCCTAGATGATGTCACTCTAGGTGGCAGACTGGTCAAAGAAGCGACCAAACAGCGCATTCGCGAGAGTGGTAAAAATCTCAAAAGAAAAGCTGACGTTGTTCTGGACAAATTGCTCTTGGGTGAGTCAAACGCGAAAGAAGGGAAGGAATCAGAATATAAAAAGAAGAACGAGGCATCATCAACTCAGTCGTCGAGTGCACCTGGCACTACAAACACCTCAGCGGCTAAACGCTCGAAAAGTAATAAAGTTGCGAAAAAGAAGAAGGAGCAGAATAAGAAAGCACGTGTAGCTAGAGATATTTTTGAAAATTAAAATTTCAAGATGGCGCTGTTGCATACAGAATCTTGTCATTCGATCAAGTCAGAATTATCACTTTTTGAATTACCTTCGACACAGACTGCAATTGAAGGCTCTTACTGGGTTCAGTACAAACCGATATCTTTACTTAACGACCAATCACCAATTGAATTTACCATCCCTGGCAACACTGAGTATCTAGACTTGGCTCACACAATGTTAAGTGTGAGTGTAAGTGTAACATGCACTAGTGCTGAACCACCTAAAGATCCGAACGTTGGACCAATAAATAATCTTTTGCATTTGTTGTTCAATCAAGTCGACGTGCTATTCAATCAGAAACCTGTTTCACCACCAAACAATGCTTATGCATACAGAGCTTACATTGAAACATTACTAAATTATGGCCCAACAGCTAAAAAGTCTCATTTAACGAGTGGATTGTGGTACGATGATACAGCAGGAAAAATGGACGATACTAAAGGTGGTAATACAGGTCTCAGCCAGCGTAAAGCGCTTATGGTTGACAGAAAGATTGATTTACTCGGCCATTTACATTGTGATGTTTTTAATCAAGACAAATTATTACTGGCTGGTGTTGAAGTTAGAGTAAGACTCGTGCGTTTTCGTGATGGTTTCTGTCTCATGGATCCCGCTGGTGCTTTCACAGTAAATATTACAGAGGCTACGCTTTTTGTGCGTCGAGTAAGATTAAATCCTTCACTCGTGCTAGCACACGAAAAACTATTGTCGCAGACTACTGCAAAATACCCACTGACACGTGTAGAAGTTAAGGCTGTTACGTTACATAATGGTGTGCATGGGGAAACAATCGACAATGTCATATTAGGTCAACTACCAAAAAGAATTATACTCGATTTTGTTGAGAATAAAGCTTACAACGGAGATAAAAGTCTTAACCCGTTTGATTTCAAGAATTTTAATATAAATTTTTTATGTCTGTACGTTGATGGAATGCAAGTGCCATCGAAACTCTTACAGCCAGATTTCAAAAAAAGCAAAATGTACGTTGATGCTTATCATACACTTTATTCCGGCACTGGTATTCACTTTATGAATTCAGGCAACTCGATTACCCGTAAAGACTATCCAAACGGTTACTGCCTATTCGCTTTTGATTTGACACCTGATTTATCGGCGAGTGATGGTAGTTATTGGAATTTGATAAAAAATGGTAATGTACGAATTGATGTTAGATTCGACGACCCGCTAGAGGGTGCTATAAATTGTATAATTTATGCTGAATACGACAATTTGCTCGAAATTGACTCGTCGAGACAGGTTGTCGTGGATTATAGCGGTTAAGTAGTAGTGGTGGGGATATAGTTCTCGCTATTTAAGTGGAGCAAAGCTATCTTTATCATCTCAGTCGGCGAGCAACTTTAATTGCAAACAGTATGGACGTGGTGATTGACGTGCAGTTTTCAAAGGACAACAAAAACCGTTTGATTCCAAAGGAGGTGGCTGTACTTGCTATTCATAAAAACTTTATCGCTCATTGGATTGTGGCGCCTCCTTGTAATTTAAGACGCTTACCTAAAAATGCTTTGAGACAGAACAATTGGGTGACACTGAATCATCATGGTCTGGAGTGGTACGAAGGTGATATATCGATAAAAAGATTATACAAAAATTTGGAAGATATTTGCAAGCATTGTCGTGTAATTTTCGTGCGAGATCAAGAAAAGCTTGAACTACTTTCCAAGCTCACCACCTGTAAGATTGAAAATTTAGAAAAACAAGATTGTCCAGCTTTTAGAAATTTGAATTTCAGCAGTGTACAGTGTATGCATCATTACATAAAATCATCGTATTCAAATTACGTGTGTGCTCTAAATAACGCTGCTAATCTGAAACATTGGCTACTAAAACTTAACCCCAGCGTAAAATCGCTGATTGTGGAAGAATTTTTCGAAATTCTCCGCAATGAATTTAAAAGAGATTGTTCGATATCTGATGAGGATCAAGTTTCACGCAGTAGGCGTTTATCCAGCGGATCGGATTCTTCTGATGTGGGTGAAACCTTGTGCGCTTGTGCTTAATACGCAAAATTATAACCAGCGTGGTGCGCACTGGGTTGCCATATACGTTGATAAGTATGGCACAGGTGTGTACTTTGATAGTCTTGGTAAGCCGCCACAAATTCAACAACATTTACGACGTATTCAGCAAAATTGTAAAAAATTTAGATGGAATAATAAACGCTTACAAAGCGAATATTCCAATGTTTGTGGTCATTATTGTATCATGTTTCTGTATTATATGTCTACCGGATTGGGTTTCAAGGAATTCTTGGAAAATTTCTCGCAGAATTTGCAAAAAAATGATGCTATGGTAAAGAATTTTATTGAAAAAATTTGCTATGCGTAATTTGATACTTGACTGTCTCCGATTGGTTGCACGCCACCTTTTTTACGACATTCCCACCAATTTTTACAGTATAAAAGAAGTGGTATCCACTTGGTCTAGCCACAGTTGTGTGTGATCGACGATGACAGCAGTAACAAGCAAGAAAACCTAACCAAGATGGCTGGTCAAAAGAGAAGCCTGGAGCAGACATTTGGTAATGACTTGGCATATTTAACAAAATAAAATAGCAAGAAAAATTATTGGCAGCAGTTTCTGCCAATGGTCTACGGGCTGAACAGCTCTTTTGGAAAAATTATCCAGGTAGGCCTGGAGAATATAGGCGGCGAAGGCAAAAAGGAGTTTGCACCCGTGGTACGCTTCTGTGGAGCCAATTTTCAAGGTCTACCTCTGTCACTAGACTGTTGGGAGGCGTTGAAGCAGGAATTTGATAAAATTGAAGATTTTTTCACTTGCTATAATGAGGAATCTATGCTGGATCAGCGGCTATCTATTCCAGGATACACTATCCGTTTTATGATTAGTTTTCACGAGAGAGCTTTTGAATTGGTACCCAATGACGCACAACCAGACGGAGAGGAGTGTGGTGGACCGCCGAAAAAATATGGTCGATTTAATCGGTCACTAGTATTTAAACGTGTCACGTTTGAATGTTTAAAAGATTTATCAAAATGAATAGATTATAGAATTAGATATTTAAATACTGTTGCAAAATCTGTAGATTATATATTACGAGAAATGGTTGCAAATATGAAAAATGTATTAGAAAAAAGTCAGGAATCTCAGTATTTATACTTTACTTCTAGCGATATAAAAACCACAATGTCTAGTTTTAATGATAATTTTGTAAATGATCTCATCGAATTATTAAAAAAGAATAATCTTGTTTTAGGAAAAAAAGATTTGTTTATAATCATACACGAATTTATTATTTATCAAATGTACACACTAGTTAATTGTATGAATGCTACGTTGTAATGTTTTATTATTAATAATGAATTTTGTTAAACTTCAAAACGTGAGTATTTCATTTACCTCGTTCATTACCAATTCCTCAACCTTCATACACACAGTAATATGACAAATTATATATTTCACGATTCAATATAAAATTTTTATTATTTTAGTATTTAAAAGTATTTAGTTGCAAATTGAAATCTTTCAAATTAATATTTTATGATTCAATATAAATTTTAATAACCAAAAAGTATCATGTTACATATTAAAATATTTAAAATTTTTAAATATTTAGTTGTTCGGGTACCATGCCTAACAAGCCCCTACTTTACCTTCTCAGAGGTCATTGACCCACCGGTCAGTAACCTTTGGTGTGGTGGAGTGGGGGTTTGTTTTGACGGTCCATAGTGCCCCTATAACTACTTAACAATTATTTGCTTTTTTTTGTTTCCGCGCGTGTATGTGTTGTTCTTCGCTGCCGCCCAGCATTTGTCACGCGAGTGTAACAAGCGTGAACTGGCTGGTGGCGGCAGCAAAGAATAACACATGCACAAGCCTAAATCACGAGAGAAAGAAAGACACATGAAAAACACGCGCACAAGAATCCTCTTTTATGAACGAGGAAGAGAGAGAGAGAGAAACACATAAAACACACGCACAAGCCTCTTTTATTTTTTTATACGAGTTAAAATAAGAAAAAAGAGTGTGTACACTTTTTATAACACTACACTATTTATAATATAAGATTTTAAAGTTTAGAATCATATTTTATTAGAATATAATTCGTTTCAATTTATAAACGCAACGTACATATCGTCTGTATTTTTTTTTTGTTATGAGAGAGACAAAGACAGAATACAATCATAAACACGTGCCTACGGCTTTTAGCAACAGTTTTGGTTAGGTCAAATCTATGTTTCTTTTTGAGAGATATTTTAACGTGAGGCACGGAAGGCGCTGACAGGAGGCGCGTGAGTCGTTTCAACTGTAGCTAAAAGTGCTACTTTTTCTAGTGTAAAGGCTCGGCGAAACCGCGTGATTTCGCCTAAGGAATAGAGAAAAAATTTTTAAAAGATTTTCAGTTTCTAATAATGGGTTTAACTGAGAAAGATAAATTGATTGTTAAAGGACAAGAATCGTATAGTGGAATAGCTTACATGTTAACTGATATTCATAAATTAGGATTCAATAATCTTTGAAATCAGTGCCCCTCATTTAATATGCAAAAAGGTCACTGGATTAGTATGTATTATAATAATAAAATAATTCATATGTATGACAGTTCAAATCTTAAATATCTACAAGATGAGCGTAAGATTAATATAAACAGATTATTTCCAAACAAATCAAAATTGAGCACAGTTTTCGAAACAGTACAATCAGAAACAAATAATTACGATTGCGGCCTTTTTGCAATTGCTTTTGCTGTTGCAATACTTTATAATTTATGTCCATGTTTTACAAGATATGATATTTCTCAAATGAGATTACATTAATTAGGTATTTTTGAAACGCAACAAATCAGAATGTTTCCTTTTTTACATAATTATAATAATACAAATATTAATTACAATAATCCATCAGACATGATAAGAAGTTTTTGTTATGAACCATTTTTCAATAAAATACCATTAAATTTAGATATCGCACGGTGCTTCCCTAGTGGAAATCAGTTTTGCTAATAACTGCAAGAAAATGCTAATAACTGTTATAAATAGTTTGGTTTGAGACAGAAGTAGCGGTTATTTGCAGTTATTAACAGTTATTAACTTTTATAAACACAACAATTTTGTACAATACAATTTTTAAAAATTAAGATAATTGTAACAGTTATTTGCAGTTATTTACTGTTATTTGCGGATTCTTGCAGTTATTTGCAATTATTTTCTGATTTTTGTAGTTATTTGCAGAATCTTGCAGTTATTTATGGTTAATAATAGTTATTCATAAAAATTTATTGTCTTGGAAATTTTTCTTATGTATAAAAAATTAAAAAATTTTTTTAAAAGCGTATAATTGTTAATAACTGTAAATAATAGCAAGAAATTGCAAATAACTGTAAATAAACGCAAATAACTGCTAATAACTGTTAATGAAATACTAAATAACTGCTTATAAATGCTAATAATTGCTAATAACTGCTAATAACTGATGATAACTGCTATTAACTGCAAATAACCGCTACTTCTGTCTCAAACTAAACTATTTATAACAGTTATTAGCAGCTTTTAGCAGTTATTTGCAGTTATTAGCAATTATTTTTAGTTATTAACAGTTATTAGCAAAACCGATTTCCACTAGGGTTCCGAGGAAGTTTAAATACAAATTTAATGTCACTTCAAAATTTCATCTAAAAATGATTTGTAGGCCCATTACACAATTCAGGCATCACTTTTAAAATCATTTTCACATGATCGATTTGGAGAAAAATAAGGAAGAATGAAAAAAAAGATTCAAAACCATTTTAAAAGCATTATATTTTATTTTTAAAACAAATGCTCAAAAATGTTTGGAATGTCAGTGTAATAGTAAAAATATAATAAAATTAAAGAATATCTGCCTTATGTTATGCAGCTATTTAGCTCAAATATTTATTAAAATTAATAATATAAACTTTTATCCAACCAATGGGAAGTAAGGCCTTTGTAAATCAATAAGATCCAAAAATCATTTTAAAAAAATTGTTACGTTTCGTCGGTATGGTTTCCGACCTCTTCAGACTAAAAAGACGTAATTAAAATTTATTAAACAAAACAAATTAAATATACACAAAAATAGTTTTCACTTTACAGTACATACCTAACTTAAAATTAATTCATACACTAAACTAGTTACATGAGAATTACTCATATTGTCGAACTAAGAACTGATACAAGTTGTTGTCTATTTATATTGAAAATCAGAAAGACAGTTAGATATTTGTTTATAAACAGAAGGCAAATACATTATGTCTGTTTTTAAATTTATCGCATTTTTATTTCCGTTTATATATAACATTTTCGGATATCTTACGCTTTTTGTTGTTACATTCTTTATCTAAAATTATTGTATTTGACCAATCAAATTCATGAGAGCATTTTTTCATGTGTTCACCCACAACTGTATTTTTATTGATAGACTTTTTATGTTCATTTAATCTTGTTTTTAATGATCTCTTTGATTCCCCAATATAACAAGCTGAACAAGATTTACAGTTAAATTTATAAACAATACCAGTGATATCATCTTTCTTAAGCTTATCTTTACCAATTTTGATAATGTGGTCAAGTTTTTTATTAACTAATGGTATAGTATTTATGTTAAATTTTTTTAACGATTTTTTGCATTGGTTATATAATCGAGGAACAAAAGGAATCGCTATTGTACATATTGAGTCAGAAAAATTACTTAGTTTTGATTTTTCATTAACATTATTGTATTTATAATTTTGTAATCTTTTGTTTATGCATGATATAATGAATTTTTTTGGATAATCATTTTGTTGCAATAACTTTTTAATTAAATTAATATTCTTTTCTTGAAATCGTTTGTCTGAAAGTAAAACTGCTCTATCGGTTAAATTGTAAACAATATTACGTTTTAATTCTATGGTATGAAAAGATTTAAAGTTCAGTAAACGAGAGGAATTTGTTGATTTTTGAAACCAATCAGTTATTAAATAATTATTTTCTCTAATTAAAGTTAAATCTAAAAAGTTAATTTTATTGTTTTTTCCATCTCATGCGTAAATCCAATACATTTGTCATAATTATTAAAAATATTCAATACAGTTGTGAGATCATCTTTATGAATACAAGTTATTATGTCGTCAACATATCTATAATAAAAGATCGGTTTTATATTATGTTCAAATTTTAAAATGCTAAGACACTCGCTCTCTAAATCGTCCATTACTATATTCGCAAATAATGGTGAAATGGGAGAACCCATAGGAGTGCCATAAATTTGTTGATAAGTCACATTATTAAAAGTAAAAAATGTATTATTAAATAAAAACTTAGTAATACTGATAACATCACAAAACGGAATTTTACATTTATTATGAATTGACTCTACACGTCTTTCTAGACTTTTCATTACGAGTTCATATGATACATTTGTATACAAAGAAGTAACATCTAAAGAAATTAAACAAAAGTCTTTCGGAATTATAATGTCTCTAATTTTATGTACAAAATTTAAACTGTTATCAATGTTAGAATTCGGAATATTAAATGTCTTTTTTAAATTATCATATAAAGATTTTGCTAAATTATGAATGGGACTACCAATGAAAAGTCTAGAAAGACGTGTAGAGTCAATTCATAATAAATGTAAAATTCCGTTTTGTGATGTTATCAGTATTACTAAGTTTTTATTTAATAATACATTTTTTACTTTTAATAATGTGACTTATCAACAAATTTATGGCACTCCTATGGGTTCTCCCATTTCACCATTATTTGCGAATATAGTAATGGACGATTTAGAGAGCGAGTGTCTTAGCATTTTAAAATTTGAACATAATATAAAACCGATCTTTTATTATAGATATGTTGACGACATAATAACTTGTATTCATAAAGATGATCTCACAACTGTATTGAATATTTTTAATAATTATGACAAATGTATTGGATTTACGCATGAGATGGAAAAAACAATAAAATTAACTTTTTAGATTTAACTTTAATTAGAGAAAATAATTATTTAATAACTGATTGGTTTCAAAAATCAACAAATTCCTCTCGTTTACTGAACTTTAAATCTTTTCATACCATAGAATTAAAACGTAATATTGTTTACAATTTAACCGATAGAGCAGTTTTACTTTCAGACAAACGATTTCAAGAAAAGAATATTAATTTAATTAAAAAGTTATTGCAACAAAATGATTATCCAAAAAATTCATTATATCATGCATAAACAAAAGATTACAAAATTATAAATACAATAATGTTAATGAAAAATCAAAACTAAGTAATTTTTCTGACTCAATATGTACAATAGCGATTCCTTTTGTTCCTCGATTATATAACCAATGCAAAAAATCGTTAAAAAAATTTAACATAAATACTATACCATTAGTTAATAAAAAACTTGACCACATTATCAAAATTGGTAAAGATAAGCTTAAGAAAGATGATATCACTGGTATTGTTTATAAATTTAACTGTAAATCTTGTTCAGCTTGTTATATTGGGGAATCAAAGAGATCATTAAAAACAAGATTAAATGAACATAAAAAGTCTATCAATAAAAATACAGTTGTGGGTGAACACATGAAAAATGCTCTCATGAATTTGATTGGTCAAATACAATAATTTTAGATAAAGAATGTAACAACAAAAAGCGTAAGATATCCGAAATGTTATATATAAACGGAAATAAAAATGCGATAAATTTAAAAACAGACATAATGTATTTGCCTTCTGTTTATAAACAAATATCTAACTGTCTTTCTGATTTTCAATATAAATAGACAACAACTTGTATCAGTTCTTAGTTCGACAATATGAGTAATTCTCATGTAACTAGTTTAGTGTATGAATTAATTTTAAGTTAGGTATGTACTGTAAAGTGAAAACTATTTTTGTGTATATTTAATTTGTTTTGTTTAATAAATTTTAATTACGTCTTTTTAGTCTGAAGAGGTCGGAAACCATACCGACGAAACGTAACAATTTTTTTAAAATGATTTTTGGATCTTATTGATTTACAAAGGCCTTACTTCCCATTGGTTGGATAAAAGTTTATATTATTTGTTTTAAATTGTGGAAGAAAAAGTTATTCTAAAATTTATTAAAATTAATGTCGAAAAGTAGTTCTATAGCTATTTACGTATAGATATATAGTATTTAGAGAATGTAAATTCGATGACATCTGTTAATATACACTTTAAGTAGTCATTTAAAACTTACATAACTAATAAGGAGAAGTCTCCACACCTCTAGGAAACCGAATTAGCTGATACTACAGGTTATGATTCTTTGATCAAAAGAATGAATCCGTGTTGTTTTTTTTTCTATAATAAGCCCAGCGACAGAGATGAGGTTGTTTCTTCCAAAAATATAGTAACAAGAAGTGTTTATAAGAACTTTAACAACCAAATACCTAAAACTCTTACAAAAAAATGCATGAAAGATAAAAAAGTATAAGTTGAACACTTTACTTTGAACCTTATTGTGTTAAAAAAGTTTTTGTGATTCGAAAGTTATGCTGAATTAAAGATTACTACATATTTTCTTAATATTTTTAGCATGTAACACAATGAATTTTTACACTATTTAATTAGCATATTTTAATCACCTCGTACACAGCATGAAATATTTATCGAAGCTTCCTGGAATAATGGCACGGAAGATTTAAAATATTTCAGGAATCTTCCATGGAATATTCCTGTAATATTTTGATTTTTCTTATATTGGAATATTCTATGAAATATTGTTGGAAAACTCAAAGAATATTTCATTAAAAGATTTGGGTCATCTCAAATCTTTCATTGAAACATTTCAGGAATCTCGCAGGAATATTTCATGAAAGATTTTCGGAATATTGAAACGGAAGATTTGAAACATTTCATAAACCTTTTATGGAATATGCATGAAAGGTTGACATGATATGAGCTCCAACAAATTAAAGAATATATTAGAAGATGGCATCGATGTAAATATCTACATTCTTTGAATACTATGTATTCATACGTAAGTAGCTATAAAATTATTTTTCGACAATATTTTAAATATTTGAGCCCAATAGCTCCATAACATAAGGCCAATATTCTTCAATTTTGTTATATTTTTACTATTATACCTAATCACATTTGAGCATTTTTTATAAATAAAATAAAATTGTTTAGTTTTGAATTATTCTTTTTATTCCTATTTTTCTTCAAATCGGCCATGTAAACCGATTTTAAAAAATGATGCCTAAATGTTCGCAAATCATTCTCAAAAAGAATTTTGAAATGACATTAAATTTTTATTTAAATTCACTCCATAGCACCGTGATTGCCGAGATTGAACTTCTTGAAAAAAAACTGACAAATGCATTTATTAGCATAACAAAAAAATATCATGGAAATGTGTCGTGATTAGAAGAATTCAAATCTTGAAATGATCCAGATGGAAATTGACAGTGACATATCAGATACAATTTTTTTTAAACGAAATGATGAATTAATGGATTCCGATGATATCTACATAAATTATAACGATATTAAAATTAAGACTGATGAGATTACATCAAATGAAGAAAAAAAAAAAATTAAAAGAAACAGACGACAAAGGAGCTTTATGTATAACAGGATTCAATATGAAAATGGTAACAGTACTATCGAATGAATATAAAGAAAATTCATAAAGACATGATTATGAAAATGCAGAAAAAAATTAATAATAAATTAGAACTAAGGCGTATTCATAGTGTTTACGTAAAAGAAAATTATATGAAATAAAAGAAGATAGACCATATAAATATGAAAAATATTAAATAATAATAAGATATTAAAAATGAAATTGAAAAAAAAATACTGATGAATTGGAAAAAATACTTGCAAATGAGGCTTTAAGAAAAAAAGGAGCTTATATTTAAATGAAAAAACAACAACCAAATAGATATAAAAAAGTAAGAAAATACAAAGATAACGAAATTAAAATTTAAGAAAGAAAAGAGTACTGATTAAATGGAATAAATGCGTACAAATGAGGCTTTACGAAAGAAAGAAGCTTATATTAAAATTTAAAAAAGTACAATTAAATAAATATAAAGAAAAATTAGAAAATACTAACAAGGAGAGTTCCCCACCTCTGGGAAACGAATTTGGCTGAGACTGCAGAAAAGGATTTTTTAATGAAAAAAAATGAACCGTGTTTTTTTTTTCGTTGAATAGGTCTCGTAGACAAAAATATAGACATTTTTTCGAAAATGTAGTAAATAGGAGCCTTTATAAGAACTTGAATATCCAAACAACTAAGACTTTTACGAAAAAATACATAATAAAAGAAATAAAGTGCAAATTGAATGCTTTACTTCAGGCTTTGTTGCATTAAAAAAGCTTCAGTGGTTTAAAAGTTATGCTTTATTGAAAATTACTACATATTTATTAATTTTTTAAGCATATAAAAAATGAATTTTTTATGCTATTTCATTAGCATATTTTAATAACCTGTATCTTTTGAATAACTGAAGCTTTTTCAACACAACAAAATTTAAATCAAAGCATTTGATTTGCACTTTATTTCATCTTGTATGTATTTTTTTGTAAGAGTCTTAGTTGTTTGTATATCCTTATAAAGGCTCCTTTTTACTATATTTTCGAAAAAATGTCTATATTTTTGTCTGAGGGGTCTATTCGAAGAAAAGATAAAACACGGGTTCATTATTTTATCAAAAAATCATATCCTACAGTTTCAGCCGAATTTGTTTCCCGGAGGTGGCTTCTCCTTGTAAGATAGCGAAAATGAAATTCAAGGAAAGAGTGAGTAATGATAAATTGAAACAAAAACATACGGTTGAGGTTTTACGCAAGGAAAAAGCTTATATAGAAATTAAAGAAAAACAATTAAATAAATATAAAGAAAAATTAAATAATACTAGGATAACAACAATGTAATTTAAAAAAGGGTACTGATAAATTGAAATAGCAAGAGAGGGTGAGAGAGGAAGAGAGACAGCAAGAGAGGGTGAGAGAGACATAGACATTCTTTATTTGGCTTTGAGGTATATACCCCGTCTGGCACTATTAGGTAAAATACAACGACGTATAAATTTATTTAATAAATTAATTATAAATATTGGGCCCAAAAATAAGAAACCCAAAAAAATATGAGACCCAAAGAGAATAGGACTTAGAGAAATGTAGGGCCCGAAAAATATAGAGCCCAAAAAGATCCAGGACCTAAAAAAATTTCAGGTCCAAAAAAATATAGGACCAAAAAAATAAGACCCGGACAAATATTGAGCTTAAGAAAATATGAAAATCAAAAAAACGTCAGGCCTACATGAATAAGAAGCCCAAAAAATATAAGGCCCAAAGGAAAAAGGGCTCAAAAAAATGTAAGGCCCGAAAATATAAGGCCCAGAAGAATATAGAGCTCAAAAAAATATAGAGTCCAAGAGAATGTAAATATTAAAAAAATATTAGGCCCAAAAAATTAGGGGTAAAAAAAATATGAGGCCCACAGAAAATAGGACCCCAAAAAATGTAGGGCCTGAAAAATATAAGGCCCATAAAAATATAAGAATAAAAAAAAATTGGGCCAAAAGAATAATAGGCCAAAAAAAGACCCAGAAAAATAAAGGGCCCGATATTATATAAAGCCCAAAAAAATATAGGCACCAAAAAAATATCGGGCCCAAAAAATATAAAGCCCAAGAAAATATATGAATAAAAAAAATAACGGTCCAAAAAAATGGGCATTGAATAAAAATATAGGGTCCAAAATAATATAAGTCCCAAAAAAATATGGCCCAAAAAAAGCTTTCGACTAATAAGTACTAATTATATAGAACCCAATAAAAAATTTCTTCTTTTATTATGAAAAGATTAGACACATTTACAAAATGCGGAGAATCGGAGAACCGGAGAACCAGAGAACCGGAAAAACGGAAAAAAAGATGTTTCACTTTAATATAATATAAGATTTTGAAAGATTTCCAGATGGTCATACTGGTAAAAATAATAAATATACGTAATGAGGTTTTTAAAATATTTTTTTTTTCGATAACAGAGTATTATTTTATCAGACTTGGGTATGTCTAGTTACCTTTCGGCAGTGCAAACTACGCCAGATGGTTTTTATAAACTATTTAGATTGTAATTATGATTCTTAAACGTTTCCAGTTGGTTTTATTCGTAGAAACATTAAATATTCTCACTACAGATTTAACGTTATTTTACTTTATATAGTAGTAGTATTATTTTATCGAATTTGGGAGTATCTAGTCACCTTTCGGTGGTTCAAACTACACCAGATGGTTTTCATAAACTTTTTAGATTGTAATTAAGGATTCCTAAACGTTTTCAGTTGGTTTTCCTTGTAACGACAATAAATATTCTCACTGCGGCTTTGAAACTATTTTTTTTACATCATAGTCGCATTATTTTATCTGATTTGGGAGTATCTAGTCACCTTCAGGCAGTGCAAACTACGCCAGCTGGTTTTTATGAACTATTTAGATTGTAATTTAGGATTTTTAAACGTTTTCAGTTGATTTTATTCGTAACAACAATGAATATTCTTACTGCGGCTTTAACATTATATTACTGAATATCGTTGTAGTATTATTTCATCGGATTTCGGAGTATCTAGTCATCTTCCGGCAGTTCCAACTACACCAGATGGTTTTTATAAACTATTTAAATGTTCATTTAAGATATGAAAGGATTTCCAAATGGTTATATTAGTAAAGATAATAAATATACGTAACGCGGTTTTTTAACTATTCTTTTTTTTCGATCACAAAGCATTATTTCATCAGACTTGGGTATGTCTAGTTACCTTATGGCAGTTTAAACTACACCAGATGGTTTTTATTAACTGTTTACATTATAATTTAGGATTCCCAAAAGTTTTCGGTTGGTTGTATTTGTAACAACAATAAATATTCTCAATACGGCTTTGAAACTATATTTTTTTCGATCACAGAGCATTATTTTATCAAACTTGGGTATGTGTAGTTACTTAACGGCAGTTCAAACTACACCAGATGGTATTTATGAACTATTTAAATTATAATTTAGGATTCCTCAACGTTTCCAGTTGGTTTTATTCGTAACAACAATAAATATTCCCACTGCGGCTTTAATATTTTTTTACTCTTATCGTAGTAGTACTATTTTATGGGACTTGAAAGTATCTAGTCACCTTACCATTTTTTTTATCACAGAGCATTATTTTATCAGACTTGGGTATGTCTAGTCACCTTACGGTAGTTCAAACTACAACTGATGGTTTTTATGAACTATTTTAATGTCGATTTAAGATTTGGAAAAATTCCAGATGGTTATATTGTTAAAAATAATAAATATACGTAACGCAAATTTTAAATTATTTTTTTTTCGATCACAGAGCATTATTTCATCAGACCTGGGTATGTCTAGTTACCTTCCGGCAGTTTAAACTACACCAGATGGTTTTCACTGACTATTTAAATCATAATTCAGGATTCCCAAACGTTTCCGGTTGGTTGTGTAACAACAATAAATATTCTCAATGCGGCTTTGAAACTATTTTTTTTTCGATCACAGAGAATTATTTTATTAGAATTGGGTATGTGTAATTACTTGACGACAGTTCAAACTAGACCAGATGGTTTTTATAAACTATTTAGATTGTAATTTAGAATTCCTAAACGTTTCTAGTTGGTTTTATCCGTAACAACAATAAATATTCTCACTAAGGCTTAAATACCTTTTATTATTTGATAAGATTAGGACACCTTCAAGTTTTACGTATCGCTGTATCCAAATCCAGGGTCTGTTGGAGTGTCAAACGACGTAATTACGTGAAAATTAATTAAATATTGACTAACAGAAAATTTTTGTTCTCCAAGAAACCACAGTTTGAAACGAATTTTTCTGTAATTACGTCGTTTGACACTCTAAAGGGCCTCGAATTCGGATCCAGCATCACGTAAAACTTATAGGTGTCTTAATCTTATCGAATAATAAAAGATATTCGCGATTTGACCTTCAAATGACCTTAATGGAGACTGGTAGGGTTAAGTAGATATAAGATTTGGATTCAGTGACTCGAGTTACCTATCAGTATCTTTATTTCCTCACTAATCAACATTGATCAATGAGTAATTCGAGAAATAACTATTATTTTCGGATATGATCTTCTGATGACATTGTAAACTAATTATGAAATCTCTAGGTTTGAGCCGCCATATTGGAGCCGCTATTTTGAATTTTTAAAATCGCCACATTGCAAAAGAAAGTAGAGTGTAAGATGAAAATTTTGAGCCCATACACGATTTTTTTGATGATCTACAATTTCGGACAGAGCCATTATCCGTTTGACGTAGGTTGACACATATATATATATATATATATATATATATATATATATATATATATATATATATATATATATATATATCTACCTATATTATATAGTGAATTCGTTGGAGTTTCCGCTGTATCACCCTCCATCCCCCTCCTTGCCCTTCTAAGTCGCTCCCCCTTCCCTCTCCATCCATATTCCTCTCCGTATCCCTCCTAAAACCAACTAAAATTCATGTTTATTTACGTTATTTTTTAAGTCATCAGTGACTCTAGGTGATTCCATTCCACTCCATGGGACTCCGTGCCGTTTTATGGGACTCCATTCCCGTATACGCTCCGTGAGAATTTTTAATGCTTATTCACATTTTGATCCATATACCCCTCCGTATACCAGTTCATATAACACTTTGTAAAATAACTTTAAAATTCTGTTATTTTTTGGTAAATTTTTCTCTGCATTTTCCTCCCTCACCCCTTCATAAATATAATCTACGATATTTCTATCTAGCTACCGACCGCTCCACGTATCCCTCCATATACTCTTCCGTTTACCCCTGCGTCTATGACTCTGTCTACCTCTCCATATTCCTCTCCGCAAAATTCTCTACAAAAACATTGTCATTTCATATCATACCCCTCCACATCTGGTAACTATTTAGCATAAAATTATCAATAACTTTTTGCATAAAAATTGATGTACCTATCAGCATACATTTTCGCTCAATACTACGCATAAACCTTTAAATATTTCACAGTATAAATTAAAAAAAAATTATTTTCATTAGTATAAATAATTTAAATTTATTATTTAAGATCTATTAAAGATAAAAGATTTTTTACGCATTGAGTTATATCAATGATTTTCTATTTTTAAAAAGTCAATAATTTTTATACTTACTAGGAGAGTGTCACACCTCCGGATCACGGATTTTGCTCAAACTTCGGGATAAGTTTTCAGATGATAAAATATGGAAAAAGCTAAAGTTATAGTCATAAATACTCAATATTTGCCTAGTTACAGGCAATTAAAGAAAATCACTGAAAAAGTTACTAGATTTCTAAACGCATATAGTTCTTTAGCGTCGATAGCTACAAGCTTGAAACTTTTTTTAAATTAAAGCTGAGCTCAAATCCTTTCGAATTAGTAGTTATGACATGTAAAAATATTATTTTTTCCCAAAGTTAGAGCATGATAAACATTGGACCTGATTTTTCTTTTAAAAACATTAATTAATAATAAAAGCTGAAATTAGGTCCAATCCTTATTACGCTCTAACTTTAAGAAAAAATAATATTTTGATATGCTATAACTACTAATTCGAAAGGATTTGAGCTCAGCTTTAATTTAAAAAAAGTTTTAAGCTTGTAGCTATCGACGCTAAAGAACTATATGCGTTTAAAAATCTAGTAACTTTTTTAGTGATTTTCTTTAATTGCCTGTAACTAGGCAAATATTGAGTATTTATGACTATAACTTTAGCTTTTTCCATATTTTATCATCTGAAAACTTATCCCGAAGTTTGAGCAAAATCCGTGATCCGGAGGTGTGACACTCTCCTAGTTAGTAAAAATATTTTGAGGGGACAAAACACTTTTATAACCTGCAAACACAAATATTCAATATTCATTTTATTTAACTTACTAGGAGAGTGTCACACCTCCGGATCACGAATTTTGCTCAAACTTCGGGATAAGTTTTCAGATGATAAAATATGGAAAAAGCTAAAGTTATAGTCATAAATACTCAATATTCCCCTAGTTACAGGCAGTTAAAGAAAATCACTAAAAAAGTTACTAGATTTTTAAACGCATATAGTTCTTTAGCATTGATAGCTACAAGCTTGAAACTTTTTTAAAATTAAAGCTGAGCTCAAATCCTTTCGAATTAGTAGTTATAGCATGTAAAAATATTATTTTTTCCCAAAGTTAGAGCGTGATAAACATTGGACCTGATTTTTCTTTTAAAAACATTAATTAATAATAAAAGCTGAAATTAGGTCCAATCCTTATTACGCTTTATCTTTGGGAAAAAATAATATTTTTACATGCTATAACTACTAATTCGAAAGGATTTGAGCTCAGCTTTAATTTTAAAAAAGTTTCAAGCTTGTAGCTATCAATGCTAAAGAACTATATGCGTTTAAAAATCTAGTAATGTTTTAGTGATTTGTTTTAATTGCCTGTAACTAGGGAAATGTTGAGTATTTATGACTATAACTTTAGCTTTTTCCATATTTTATTATCCGAAAACTTATCCCGAAGTTTGAGCGAAATCCGTGATCTGGAGGTGTGACACTCTCCTAGTTAGTTATTTTTTAATAAATAAAATATCTAAAAGTAGACTCAAATACCTTTAATGTAAGCTATTATAAGCAAATTTTGCTTTAGTTGTAAGCCCATGATCATTCGATGAACCTTTGTACTCATAAGCTCTTGACCGTAAGATTTAAGCTGAACCCATAGATGGATTTAACTCTTCCAAATGGTTTTAGCTTTGATATGACTACCATGCTCGCATAAATGAAAGAATTTCTGAAACACAAAAATTTTTTTATTTTTCAACAAAAAATATAAATTTTTTCAATAAATTTTAATATTTTTACCTTATTTTTGGGTTTTTTTACTACTTCTAGTCATTTGATTTTAAAATCCTCCATTCATGCGAGAATGATGCTAATACTGAAGCCAAAACCGTTTGGAAAAGCCAAATCCATCCATGGGTTCAGCTTAAACCTTACGGCCCAGCACCTAAAATTTTAAAAATTCAATATTTAAGAAAAACAGCTTTAAAGTTTTCAATTATTATATCTTAAAATTATCAATGCTATACGTATCTTTTATAAAATAATTCTTTCCTGGTATTTCTTATTTATATTAGCTAACAATATAAAAAAGAGATACCAGACAAGAGAAGCTTGTTATCGACTAGATAAAGCTGAAATGCAAAAAGATATAAGTTATTAAAATAATTAATAATAATAATCTTTCTAATTATAAGATATTTTGTCAGTACTCACCCTTATTCACCAATGAAACTGTGTATTTGTTGTAAGAATCAACAAATACATAGTTATTTGTTACTCTGATGGTTTTTAGAATTACTCGTACTAACCTTGAATGAGCTGGAAACTAAGAAATAATATTTAATATAGAGTAATCATATTATATTTTATTTTATAATTCAAATTCAAAATTAAGAAATAAAATTTAGATTTAAAATTTATATTTTAATTAATATTAGAATTTATAAATAGAATTTATATCCAAACATGTAATGATAATTAGAATTATACACTTACATGAATTTAATATGCACCCGGTATATAGAAATCCATCACACCTATTCGTACTTTTCTTTTCAGAGTATGTGCTTCTTTCGAATGAGACTAACTTGATCACTCTACATTGAATTATCTTCTATCATTTAAAGTCCTGACCCATTCGACAGATACATTTCCAAGTTCGATGTTCAATTTCTCCAACATCTTGAGAAAGTTATATCAAGATCAGCACTGTTTGGGGAAGTCGATTCAAGTTATTTTTTAATAGCTTTAGATGTAGAAACTTTTGCCACTTGTTCGTATACTTTTGTTATTTAACTATTTATAGCCCTGAACGCTGGCTTTGATAAATCTATTAAACTACAAAAACTAGACAATTTTGCAAGTCCATGGCCAAGTACACGAGTAGCAAGAACATTATATCTGTTAACTTTATACGTATTGTCCATAAGCACTTTCTCTCTTGTTAGAGTTTACAGTTGCTTATTCATCACAAAAATCACAATTCATATCAATTTTGAATCCTTATCCTCGGAAAAAGGTTTCAATAAAGAGTACCCCCCGTTAAGATAGGTAAAATGCCCTCCCTTCATATATTTCAAAACTAACATTTTTTCTTGTTTTTATAGTAATTAAGATTAGGTTTTGTTATATTTATAGTTTCCTAGCACATACCCTAACCTGAACATAACCTAAAAATCACTTTTTTTATAAAATTTTTTTTTTATCTGGAAGGATGAATGATATTAATCCCGCGAAAATCATATGACTAGGACTTAGCACTCTCTTTTACTGTGATTTTTTGCGAGTCCTAGAAAGCAGTTTTTCTAACCTAAAAATAACATTTAAATCATAAAATCTCCGTAACTTTGCTCAGGGAGGGGCTACAAGCAATTTTCTGGGCTTAAAATTTGTATTTTTAAAAAACAAATACAATTTATGATAACCAAAAATTCGATTCTGGCATGTCGCCATGGCGAAAAACTCGAAAAACCATTTTTTCATAGGTTTTCTGTCGGTTATTGGTCTCTAGCAACTCACAAATCATTTTTAAAGAAAAAAAAATAGCTTCATTGGATTCTACGTGAAAAAATACATTGAAAATATGCATAATAACTTTAGGAATACTTGGATGCTGTTACAAAACAATTAAAAAAATAAAATAATTCTAAAATTATTACATAGCTACTTTGCGTCGTTGCTGCATTTTATGTTTTTATGACCTTGGTCATCTCTTTAGAGTCTCAAAGCTACTATTCAATGTATCCATAGGCAAATTATGTCCACTACACCCGAAAAACAGAGACAAATACTAGACAGATAACGTTAACTCCTATATGTACATATATATATATATATATATATATATATATATATATATATATATATATATATATGTGGAATAACTTGCTATCCCTCGTATATACATAAGGAATAGTGAGTTGTTCTAAGGAAACGCAAATTATTTTTCTTATACATAGATAAAAAACCAATGTTTATCTATTCTTGTAACTATTCTTTTTTAGTGTTCTTTTTTTAGCTTGTAAGAGACCTAACATGTTTTCTCTCCTCCATAAATCACGAACTCGGTAGATTTGAACAATTAAATGATTCTAATTAGGTTCCAAATTCAAAAATTAAAAGATCATCATCTCTTTAGAGTCATAAAGCTACTATTCGATGTATTTACAGCCAAATTACGCCTATTGCACGCTAAAATAAGATTTTTAAACATAACTGAAGTAACGGTCCTATCATCTGTCTTTTTGTATTACAGTAGACTCTGGATACAAGAGAATCAACGGGCCTTCAGGAGAGGAATTTTCTTGAAAATTCTTTCATACAAAAAGTCCCCAACACGCTTGAGTCAAGAGTGATACCCACACCTACTGTTTTGTTGTGTGAGTTGTATCCAACATGCGTGTATATTCTGTCTCTCTCACTTTCATAGTGGTGGGATAACGCAAATACTTAGGCTCACGCCCATATTTAGAAGAAAGAGCTCGAAATCTCTTATATCGCAATCTCTTGTATCAAGAGATCACTGAATCATTAGAGAGACAAAGACGGAATAAGGTTTTAGTAACAATCGTGTTGGGTCTATAAATTCGAGCCTGAAAGTACACTTCTATGTAAGCATTTATATTCTTTGTTAGAACTGCCACAATTATAATTTGTCTTCAGGCCATTATACGCAAAAAATAGAGTAGCAACCGATATAAGAAATACATTGCTTCTACATATATGAGAATCAAGCGCGTTGTTTCTAGCAACAGCTCACTATTCTTTGTATATATATATGAGAAGCAATAGCTCCTAGAGTTCCTAGCAATAGCTCACTATTCTTTTGTATATATATATATATATATATATATATATATATTGTTACTAAAACCTTATTCCGTCTTCGTCTCTCTAATGATTCAGTGATCTCTCGATACAAGCGATTGCGATATAAGAGATTTCGAGCTCTTTCTCCTAAATATGGGCGTGAGCCTAAGTATTTGCGTTATCTCACCACTATGAAAGTGAGAGAGACAGAATATACACGCATGTTGGATACAACTCACACAACAAAACAGTAGGTGTGGGTATCACTCTTGACTCAAGCGTGTTGGGGACTTTTTGTATGAAAGAATTTTCAAGAAAATTCCTCTCCTGAAGGCCCGTTGATTCTCTTGTATCCAGAGTCTACTGTAATACAAAAAGACAGATGATAGGACCGTTACTTCAGTTATGTTTAAAAATCTTATTTTAGCGTGCAATAGGCGTAATTTGGCTGTAAATACATCGAATAGTAGCTTTATGACTCTAAAGAGATGATGATCTTTTAATTTTTGAATTTGGAACCTAATTAGAATCATTTAATTGTTCAAATCTACCGAGTTCGTGATTTATGGAGGAGAGAAAACATGTTAGGTCTCTTACAAGCTAAAAAAGAACACTAAAAAGAATAGTTACAAGAATAGATAAACATTGGTTTTTTATCTATGTATAAGAAAAATAATTTGCGTTTCCTTAGAACAACTCACTATTCCTTATGTATATACGAGGGATAGCAAGTTATTCCCATATATATATATATATATATATATATATATATATATATATATATATATATATGTACATATAGGAGTTAACGTTATCTGTCTAGTATTTGTCTCTGTTTTTCGGGTGTAGTGGACATAATTTGCCTATGGATACATTGAATAGTAGCTTTGAGACTCTAAAGAGATGACCAAGGTCATAAAAACATAAAATGCAGCAACGACGCAAAGTAGCTATGTAATAATTTTAGAATTATTTTATTTTTTTAATTGTTTTGTAACAGCATCCAAGTATTCCTAAAGTTATTATGCATATTTTCAATGTATTTTTTCACGTAGAATCCAATGAAGCTATTTTTTTTTTTTTTAAAAATGATTTGTGAGTTGCTAGAGACCAATAACCGACAGAAAACCTATGAAAAAATGGTTTTTCGAGTTTTTCGCCATGGCGCCATGCCAGAATCGAATTTTTGGTTATCATAAATTGTATTTGTTTTTTAAAAATACAAATTTTAAGCCCAGAAAATTGCTTGTAGCCCCTCCCTGAGCAAAGTTACGGAGATTTTATGATTTAAATGTTATTTTTAGGTTAGAAAAACTGCTTTCTAGGACTCGCAAAAAATCACAGTAAAAGAGAGTGCTAAGTCCTAGTCATATGATTTTCGCGGGATTAATATCATTCATCCTTCCAGATAAAAAAAAAATTTTATAAAAAAAGTGATTTTTAGGTTATGTTGAGGTTAGGGTATGTGTTAGGAAACTATAAATATAACAAAACCTAATCTTAATTACTATAAAAGCAAGAAAAAATATTAGTTTTGAAATATATGAGGGAGGGCATTTTACCTATCTTAACGGGGGGTACTCTTTTATCTTATGATGGCACCTGCAACACAATTTTCCTAACATAGAAGATAGAACGTTGATATCAACATTTTTATTTTTTGCCCTGGAACTTGAAAATTCTGTTATTTTCAGTTTAGTAAAAGAAGTAGAGGGTCTACTTCTCTTAGCTTCAGGAGAATTTTTTTTACTCCTACCAAGAAATTTCCTTGGCCTTTTTTTAGATCTTCCTGTAGATCGTTTTCTATCTTGATGTTGGTCATGAAATCTGCCTCTTGTATCTCTTTCATTATTTGACATTTTTGAGGTTCGTATTCTTAATATCCATTCTAGCTATTTACACTTTAAATACACTTTCTATTTAGATAAGCGTCGAATTTCAGGCGCACATAAAAAAATATGAAATAACTTGCAAACGTGTAATTTATTAAAAATTAATAATTTTACGTAAATTAAACTACAAAACCTACTAATAATTTTTTAAATTCACTTTAAACAAACTTATTGCAAACTGACCATACAATCAGCTGAGACTGACTGTCATGTAGCGAAATGATACGAGCCGAAAGCGCGAACGCGCGAATTTCAAATTGATAAAAAATTACATGAATAACTATATGCCACTCGTTTTTTTACAAAATCAAAACGGAATCAAATATGGATGTAAAACTTTTTAGAACCTCAATCAAGATAAATATTTTGTTAAAATTAAAAAATAAACTCTTTTTTTTAATTAAACCTAAAAAAAATCAATAAAAATTTAAGAAATTTAATTTAAAATAATTCTTAAAATTTTTTATTTTTGTAAAAATTATATCATTATATACTTTATAAATAAAAACAAAATTAAATCTCTTAAAAAAAACCTTTTGGAGATTAATTTATGATTCATGAATTATTGAATCAAGTAATAAAAAAATAAGTTCTCATAGTGTTTTAATAAAATTAGCTAAAAATTTGAGAAAAATCTCAAAACAGCAGAATTAACAAAAAAATCAATTAAAAGTTTATCTTACTAATTTCTTCATAAAACCGAAACTAAATGAGATAGGATAAAAAAACTTGTTGGGGCTCATTCTACAGTAAATTTCCTATAAAAAAAAGCAATACACCCAAATTTGATGTTGGGACCAGAAAAAAGGTGTTTTGTGCCCTTTTAAGCAAAAAATAGTTGAAATTTTTTTAAATAAAATATGTACAATTTATATATAGCAAAATATAAAATTTGTATATACAGTATCATGAAAAATAAAATTATATAAAGATAAAAATATATAAGAAATGTACAATTTGTATATAACACAATCTAAAAAACAAAATAGTTTTATATGAAGAAAATGTGATTATAAATATAATATATAAAAAGTATTAACATTTTCATTAAAAAATTTGAGAATACAATAAATTTTATGTTTTCAAATTATTGTTATTTCAGTACCTAAAATCATTCCTTCTATTTTCATCGTTTCATCTGGAATAATTTTTATTTGATTAAAGCTTTTAACAACTATAGTGTATATATTTCCTAAAAAATAAAATTATATGATGTAATTGGATATATGATTAACAAAGTTATTAATTATTGAGACCTCACTTGATGATTTTCATATAGAAAAGCATCATGGTAATAAGCGGCGAGAGGGGATATAAGAAAGATCTGAACGCGCGTTTACAAGCGCGCAGCTACGCCCCTAATTTTGACAGCTAAGCGACTATCAAGTGTAACGCGTATACTTTATAATGTATAATATCCCTACTCTGAGGCGGCAGAGTAGAAATGTAGCGGCAAGCGCCGCAAATGCGAAGTATCTTGCTTAACGAAAAGCTTGTACTCCGCAATCTCATTCCATCCTCGAGTCAATAAAGATATTTAAACTGAATTCACAATACTAGCTTATGATATCGTTATATCTTTCTTATAATTTTTACAATATATGCTGAATAACATTTCTTTCATAGGTACAATATGAAATCATTTTCTATGTTTTACAAAATCATGAGTTAAAGAGAAATGACGTTCTTTACATTTGCTCGTGTCATTTAATAATATCCTATTGCAGACGGATAATGAGTCTATTAACCTAGGTAAAATTTGTAGTTTGCATATTTTTGCGTTGCCAAGTTGATTACAATAATTTATACTCGATAAGGTCGTATATTTTGATATATCATAGGTTATTAGTACATATTGATCGGTTATATCTAATGCTGTATTTTTAAAATGTCTTTCGATAAGTAAAGGTTCATATTGGAGTTTTTTGTACAGGTCATCGTGGATGATGGGATATTTAGTAAGCATCATTTGAAACGCGTAAAAACCAAAAATATTGCCACATGATGTTTTGACATGATAAATCACCTGAAAAATCAGGTGATTTGTCAACTGATTTTTTTACCAGGGTTGTCTATATCTTGATTTATAGAATCGGCGTCATCAGAATTTAAGGTACCAAATAAGAATTCGCTGGCTGTTCCTTAAAAGTTGAATAATCCTCTTTTCTTTCTGTTGTGCTCTGAATGTAAGGATACAAATAAGGATGATCTTGCGAATAGTTCATTTAGACGTTTTTCTTGATGCATTATGTCATCTTTTGCAGGACAGTTTTGCATATTTTTTTTATTTTGTATAAGAGCTGTAAGATTTATGTAATTAACAATAGTCTAAGCATCTTTGAACACATAAGCAGTTCCTAATATTTCTGTGATCCTGGTATATAAGCTGGTGTAATTTCTATATCTGCTTCGCAGTGATGAAATGTATCAATTAACATGACTGTTAATATTATGATTATCGCCTTTATTGATCTGTAATAGAGAAGAGATTTAAAATAAGACTGATCTCATTAAAATGTCGCCTGAGAATTCTGGTTTTAAACATAAACTGAATGGTATGACTTTCATTATTGACTATGAGAATTGTTGCTGGCCGCGCAATGTTTTAAAATTGACCCTATCCACTGGTTGAGGGTTGATTCTTGAAGTTCGTCTGTTATCTACTGTATTCCTATTTATTTCCTTTTGTCTTTGTATATTCTCTCTTACTTCTTTTGTATTTTCTTTCAGTCGCTTATTTAGTAAATTTGACTTGTGATGGTTCCAATTTTCTTCAGGTAAGATTTATCCAAAGAATAATTCATAAAGTATATATTTTGTAGTAAGGTGTATTGTTCTATTATAGGCAGTAATAATTGGGTAAAAGCTTTTATTGTTTGAAGCTGCTCCAATTATTCTTTTCTTCAAAGTCCATATAAGCCTTTCTACTATACTATTTGATTGTGAATGTTATGAAGTTGTTGTTATATATTGCACTTTATGTTTTTCTAATAAATTTTTAAATATTCTTAATGTAAACGTAGCTGGATTGTCACTTATTATTTTTTTTGGTATTCCTCATTCACTCATCAAATCTTTCATAGATTGTTTAGTTTGATCTAGCAAACTTTAGCATATCGTGAAAGCACTTCCTTAATAAAGAGTGATTCTGTTTCCTTGTTTTCAGCATGATCTATATACTATAACTCATTGATTTTTTTTAGCGCGTTAATAATATTGACTAGAGCCTTAAATCTGCTATTAAAATTTCTTTTCACACACTATTCGCAAGTATCGATCCAATATCTAACCTCTTCTGCTTTTATTTCCCAGCAATATTTACGCATGTAGAACATAGTTTTATCATAAGCCCAATGAGCCATTAATGTTTTCTTAATCTTTGCATAATCCACATAAGTCTGTGCTAGCCTCTTAATTCTTGGAAAATGAGCAAGCCTCAATAATAAATCTTGAGCTGAAGCGTCGACAAAATTTCTTAATTCTATAATTTTTTTATAATAGTTAGGGTAACGACTTAGTAAGTAATTTATTGATGATTGTATTAGCTCTCCATTTGGCTTTAGTATAATGTCTCCTTTACATGCTTGTTTATTTCTATCTTTCCATATTTAGGTTCCTTTTGTGTCCAAAAGTATACAAATGTTATTTCCTTCACCCCTCTTTTGGCTGCTATAGTTTTAAATGATCTGCAGCATCGAAGAATTTCTTTCTGTTAAACCCTCTGAGTCATAATATTTGCCCCTCTGTGTATTCAGACGGTATATCTTTTAAAACTTTTTTTATGTCTTGATCATCAGTATTGTTATATATTATGTGATGCATTTATTGCATCTCGATAACGAATTTATTCGAGAGAATATGAGGAAAAGACTTAAGTCGAAATACACTCAAGAAAACAATTATTCATTTAAATAATTGTAATTAATAAGTTTTATTTTTCATTATTTTGTTTTGAGGAACACGTGAGTTGAGAAAGCAGACGACTTACCGGTAGAAAGAGGCAGAGGCACAGGGCAATCCAACCTATAAGATGAAACACGTGTTAATGGGAAAAGCCACACTCATCATCGGTTTTCCATAATAAACTAGGAGTTAAGCGACGAAGAAGGCTGCAACTCTTTAGCACTAGTGCACAGAACATATTTAAAGAATAAACACTTTATTGAGGAGTATGAGCTGTCAGTGCTCGTGTATGTCGCCATCTTCTATGACGTGCACGCCGTGGACTGCTAACACTACTAACACGTGGACTACTAACTGCTAGACACTTACACACACACACACACCCGAAGTATGGGCACACACCACACACTTATACTCGTGGTAAATGATGACAAGCGAAACCGGGAAACGACGCGGAACATTAGAAACACGTGCTTGAGAGTAAAGAGGAAGCGTCAGTATAGATATAAGTGACCGACTCGCGACAGAAATTTACGACCGATGACGGAATCAACAGAAAAAGGCAACGGTAGAAGGATAGAGAAAGGGAATCAAGTCAAGAGTAGAAAGAGTAAAGGATTACAGAAAAAGGAAAGCCAGCTATAGTTTATGCATCAGGCTCATATATACGTTATTATATGGACATATATATGGAACTATGTAGTAATCGAGAGCAGGATGAGTATTATATGTGGAACTACGTAGAATCGAGAGCGAGAATGATAAAAGATAGGAGAATCGAGCGCTAGAGCGAGATAACAATGGAATTAGTATAGATAATAATCAAAATCGAGTATATAGTGTATTCTAAATATGAATTTAAATGGAGCATGCGAAGAATAGAGGGCGCTAACATCAAAGAAGCCGTCAAAATGAAAGATGTTGATTGGTTACAAGTCAACATCCTTAGTAATTGACAAATACCAATTACGGAAAGGATTAATAACTAATCAACAGTTATTATAGTCCTGACGTAATTGATTAAAGAAGAAATGAGGAGTTAGGAGCTCGAGAGAAGACGCTCCATCGACATACTTCTCTATTGGGTCTGGATAGTTTCACTTGGTTGATCTTCCTATTGTTAGTTATACTCGTTTAGTTTATTTCAAGTTTTATACTCCATTTTGTTAGGATTTTATTCGATTAAGAGGAAATATTACGCTGCCATTTTGCCTAAATGCTAAAATGCTTAAGGGATACGAGAGGGATTCTTTATTATTTTTGAGAGAGCAGAGGAGATTTCTTATTGGAGATTTTCGTATTTGAAGAGTAACACTCATTACAATTAAGGTGAGTCCTCCATTGTACGTCTTTATCAACTGAAAATTCAGAGTCAGTGCGCTTCGCCGGTTTGCATTTAAATATTAACGTTACACATTTAAGTTGATTTTTATTAATTATAATTTATATAAAAGTTTTATTGAGTCGAGTCTGAGTTTTTTCTTATACACTGTTTTTCTTACACTCCACATAATTTTGAGAAATTGTCGGGTAATTAAACTATTGAATTTACTTAAATAAATTGAGGGTGAAAATTACTCATCTTTCAACTTACTTAACAGTGTTACTTAAGGGATGTAAAACGGACACTACACCTGTACTCATGAATTTGGCCTATCTTTCCATTATATTGCAAAACTTGATTAAAAGAAATGCTTTAGTTTGTAGTATTTACCATGAAGATTATTCAGTTAAATTTTCAAATAAATACATTCATTAATTTTTCAGAATTTTGGGTTCCAATATTATATATTAAAATTTTTAGATTTTGTACAAGAAATTTAAAATTCTGAGAAACTAATAAATGAATTTATTTGAAAATTCATCTGAATAATCTTCATGGTACATACGACAAGCTAAAGCATTTATTTTCTTAGAATTTTGCAATAAAATAAAAAGATAGTAAATATTTATGAGTACAGGTGTAGTATCCATTTTACATTTCCTTAAGTATTTTATTAACTTTGTGTTGTTCTGAATATATAAATTAATTATTGCTGATTTTCATCGGTGGTTTCGTCATTGTTCCCTGCGGAGACTCTATTAGAATCCAACTGAGAGAGTTCATTACTAAGCTATTTTAAGATTATATTCAGAGTAAAATGAAGAAAATTAATATATGGCATTGAATTCAGAATAATTCAGAGATTTTATTATAGAGTTGAGATTATAGTAACTGAGAGAGAGAGAGGGAACGAATGCCCACATTACAAATGACGTCCAAAGTCTGAGGCTTCGTCGGGACCGGTTAAAAACCCGTGAAAAATTCTTAGCATTTAGAGAGAGTAATTTTCAATTACTTAAAGTGTAGAGAAAATTTTAAAGTGTTTGTCAAAGTATAAAATAACCGTTAAAGAGAAATCTTGCATTTTTCAAAATGGCGGTGTAGCGTGGGTTTTTGAGTCAAATTTGAGAAAATTGGCGAGCGTCAGTAGTTAGACAATAAGTGTTTTAAACTTAGATGAATTTCATTGTGTTGAGGTTAATTTTTTAATTTAGAGAGTGTTTATATCCACACACACACACATACTTCCATCTATATTTAAAGTTTTTTTTATATACTTAAATTTTAATTTGTTTTCAAAATATTTCATCTGATTTACTCCTTTTATAAAGAATTAGACCAAGACAAGAGGTCTTTAAACATTTTATTAAGAAGAGAGAAGAATATAATTTTTTTTTTGATTCGAGAGAAATATTCTTTATTGAAGAGATTTTTCGAGATCAGAGGGGTAGGTTAATAAAACAGAGTCAGAGAAGAGAAAATTTTAGAATTTTTATTTATTGAGAAGAAATTTACTAACAAAATTTTTATTTATTGAGAAGAGATTAACTGAGAACTTTTTATTTATCAAATAGAGATACTAAATTGACACATACTCAAGATTATTTTATTTACTCAATAAGAGCGTAAAACAGAAGAAGATTTAAGTCTCATTTTATGAGCAAGTTTTTTTATTTTCCCTTCTAGATAAAAATAAAATACAAAGGTAATCGTCAGAGTATGAATTTATATAATTTGATATATTTTAAATATTTTTTTTTATATATATATATATATATATATATATATGTGTGTGTGTGTGTGTCAATCCACGTCAAACAGACAATGGCTCTGTACAAAATTGTAGATCACCAAAAAAATCGTGTATGAGCTCAAAATTCTTGTCTTACACTCTACTTTCTTTTGCAATATGGCGATTTTGAAAATTCAAAATGGCCGCTCAAACCTAGAGATTTCATAAAAAATTTTCGAAAATTGATTTTGATTTATTCAAATGTGATTATACGTATTTTTTTATATCAGAAATTAATTCAGCGTTTAATTTTACACAGGAATATAGTATTGCTCTCGGGGTAAAAAAAATTTACAATGTCATCGGAAGGTCATATCAGGAAATAAAAGTTATTTTTAGAATTACTAATTGATCAATGTTGATTAGTGAGAAAATGAAGATACTGATAAATGGTTCGAGTCACTGAATCCAAATCTTCCAAGGTCTGAATCCATGACCTTCCGATGACATTGTAAATTTTTTTTACCTCGAGTGCAATACTATATTCCTATGTAAAATTAAACGCTTAATTGATTTCTGATATAAAAAAATACGTATAATCACATTTGAATGAATTAAAATCAATTTTCGAAAATTTTTTAGAAATCTCTAGGTTTGAGCCGCCATATTGGAGCCGCCATTTTGAATTTTTAATATCGCCACATTGCAAAAGAAAGTAGAGTTTAAGACGAGAATTTTGAGCCCATACACGATTATTTTGGTGATCTACAATTTTGGTCAGAGCATTATCCGTTTGACGTGGACTGACACATATACATATATATATATATATATATATATATATATATATATAAATATTGTATATAATTTCTTTTATACTGTATTTGGAGACAGATTAGAGATTAGTGTATATATTATAAGCGATTTTTGTTTGTGAATGTCTATTAGCCTATACCTCAAAATGATAAAGTCCCTTTTGAATATCCAAAAGAGAATAGATTCTACCCAGTTCCGAGATTTGAGTAGGAAGAAGAGTAAAATATAAGAAGTTATTATTAGCAGACCATATAAAAGATTATTCAGAGCAGTTGAGGCCACTGATTAGTAGTTCTGAGATTTTGAGAAATTTATACAAGGATATCAGAGATTGACCTATTGAAAGAATAAATAAGGAGTTAAATGAGTATGACCTTAATACTTAAGGATCAGAGAAAATTCCCCACACAGCATGAAACATTGCATTGAAACTTTCACTAAAATATTGTGCTGAAATATTGTCACAAGATTGCAGCAATCTTGTCTTAACATTGCTAAGAGGTTTCATGAAACATTTCAGTGTGATAATGCTGCATACTTGCTACAAGGTTACAGAAAATAATTCAAGCAATATTGCAAGGAACCTTTCATGAAAGGTTGCAGCGAGGTTTCTGCAAGATTTTAGAAATATTTCATGAAATATTGCAAGAAACCTTTCATGAAAGGTTGCAGCGAGGTTTCTGTAAGATTTTAGAAACATTTCATGAAATATTGCAAGAATACTTTCACGAAAGGTTGCAGCGAGGTTTCTGCAAGATTTTAGAAACATTTCATGAAATATTGGACGAAAACTTTCACGACATGTTTTAGCGAGGTTTTCAGCAAAATTTAGAAAACATTTCATGGAATATTGCAAGGAACCCTTCATAGAAGGTTGCAGCAAGTTTTCTGCAAGATTTTAGAAATATTTCATTAAATATTGCAAGAAACCTTTCATGAAAGGTTGCAGCGCGGTTTCTGTAAGACTTTAAAAACATTTCATGAAATATTGCAAGAAAACTTTTATTACATGTTTCAGCGGGATTTTCAGCAAGATTTAGACAACATTTTGATGGAATATTGCATCGAACTTTTTATGAAAGATTGCAGCGAGCTTTCTGCAAGATTTTAGAAACATTTTATAAAATATTGCAAGAAACCTTTCACGAAAGGTTGCAGCGAGGTTTCTGCAAGATTCTAAAAACATTTCATGAAATATTGCAAGGAACATTTCACGAAAGGTTTCAGCGAGTTTTTCAGCAAGATTTGGGGAACTTTTCATGGAATATTGCAAGAAACTTTTCATGAAAAATTGCAACGAGGTTCCTGCAAGATTTTAGAAACATTTTATGAAATATTGCAAGAATTCTTTCATGAAAGGTTTCAGTGAGGTTCCTAGAAAGATTTGGGGAACATTTTACGAAATATCGCAAGAGACCTTTGATGAAAGGTTGCAGCAAGGTTCGTGCAAGATTTTAGAAACATTTTACGAAATATTGCAAGATACCTTTTATGAAAGGTTTCAACGGGGTTTCCAGCAAAATTTAATGAATATTTTATGAAATATTACGAGGTATCTTTTGTTAAAAGTTGCAGTAAGATTTCTTCAAGGTTTTTGACAAGATTTCTAAGATATCACAAAAAATATTGCTATGTACATTTCGCCAATGGTTATTACCATATTTTTGGCAATCTTTATAAAATATTCCAGAAAAGCGTTTCACAAAAAGTATCAGCAGAGTTTCATGAATAATTTCAAATGAAATTGCAGCAAACCTTTCATAAACAGTTTCAGCAATAATTCCGCCAGTTTTTATAAAAGATTCTAAGAGCAGTCCAGATTCGCTGTTCTTGCCTTATATTTGGTTTCCTGTTATTTACTCAAGTATTCATTGCTGTAGTTTTATTGTAAACGGGAAGTTCAGCGCAATAAGTATGCTATTATTATAAATATTTATGCGTAGGGTAAAAAAATCCATCGGATTGTTATTGAAAAAAGTAAAGAACGCATAAATATTAGAAACAAAACCTTTTATTTCAATATTCTCTACTTTTCTCAAAAACGATGCTGAGGAATTTTTTTTCTTGGGCACAAATATTGATGATAATACTATTGCGCTCAACTAGTAGTTTATAGATAGAACGATCAATATTTAAGCAAATAAGAAAAACTTTATCACACAAGGATAGAAAATCCTGCCTACTATTAAATATTACTGCAGCAAGCTTTTGGCAAGATTTAAGAAATATTTTACAAAATATTGCAGGAAACCATACGGAAAGGTATGAGCGTTGTTCGCGGCAAAATTTGGGAAAAATTTCATGAAATATTACGAGAAACCTTTCATGAAAGATTGCTGCAAGGTTTCTTGAAATGTTGCTGCGAGGTTTTCATGAAAGGTTGCTGCGAGGTTTTTAGAAATATTTCAACCGGGTTCTAGCGCGGACATATAAATGTTGCTGCAATATCTCATAAAAGGTTGCTACGAGGTTTTCTGCAGGGTTACGGCGAGATTTTCTGAAAAATTGCTATGTGGTTGCTTGAAATGTTTTTGCTATTTTTCCCGCAAGATTACCGTAAGGTTTCTTGAAATGTTTCTGTTACATTTCCTGAAAGATTGCTGCGAGGTTTCCTGCGAGGTTGCGGCGAGGCGTTCTAAAAGATTGCTGCAAGGTTTCTTGAAATGTTTCTGTTACATTTCCTGAAATATTGCTGTGAGGTTTTCATGAAAGGTTGCTGCGAGGTTTCCTGAAAGATTGCTGCGAAGTTTTTAGAAATATTTCAACCGGGTTCTAGCGCGGACATATAAATGTTGCTGTAATTTTTCATGAAAGGTTGCTGCAAAGTTTCGAAACTTTCATGAAACCTTGCAGCAACCTTGCGGCAATCTTTCATGCTGTGTCGGTCTTTGAGAGAGATTATATAGAGCAAAGTTACCAAGAGCTGGCGTAGATCAAATTCCGTGGTTTCCTGAGGTTAACGAATGTGGCTCATTATTGAAGTCGTTGTTTTCAGATATGAGTGATTTGGGCATACACATGCAGATGGAGTGTCAAGTAACAGCTTCGAGATAAAACTCTGAAGAATCAGAGGGGGCTAGAGGCTACGATACTAGGTGATCTATGATTCCAAGTGAAGAGTATACAAGGTTATCTCCGTCGCACAACGTTACGACGACCTCATTTTTGTCACAGGCATCAGTGGTGACGACTATAGCAGTAACGACTACGACTATAACGAGTACGCTTGCTATAAGTGGCACTCATTTGCATTCAACCTATTCATTATCCAAGATGACGTCTACTGTCTAAGTAAATAGTGCTTTGACAGGATTGCCCCCTAAAACCACTCTGGCTGGAAAAAAAGGATCTAATCCATTATCCATAAGCGATATATCATCTTGGGTTGGATTAATAAATATAGTAATCCAAAAAAGTTGTCGTATGATGCAAATGTGACGATAAGGGGATATAATAAAATTGATAATACTCAACATATTGGAGATGAGTCGCAAAACGATTTGAATAAAAAAGTTGAAGAACGGAGTCAAGACCAACAACGAACAAACCAGACAAATAACCAAGGAAGAAACAATCAATCAAGAAAAGAGGAAGATGAACTCCAACAGAGAGATTGTTGTCATAAATGTCAAAAATCTGACAGAGATGATCCTCGATCCTCAGATAAGAGTGAAAGGAGTCAGGTACCTACAGACAAGTTATCAATATTAAGATCGACCCATGGAGGTATTCGTGAGGTATCGAGTGGTAAGAGATATAAGAGTCATACCAGTAGACATAAACATTCTAGAAATAAGTTAAATGATCTGAGCAGCAGTAGTAGTAGTAGCAATAGTTCAGCAAGTAGCAGTGAGTTTGATTATCCTTTTCGAGCCAAGAGAAAAACTCGAAGGAAAAGAAAGAAAAAGATAACTCTAAATTAGTCAGAATTCTACAATCTTGGCACCTGACATTTTCAGGTCAAGAGAATGTAGAAGATTTTTTAAAACGTTTAGAGAAGTACAAAAAGAGTACTAATTGCTCAGATAATGATTGGTTAAAAGTACTACACTGCATATTTTTGAAAGAAGCAAGTCAGTGGTACGAAAGAGCTAAGAATGGAATTTGAGATTTGAGAGGATTTAAAAGGGCCTTCAAACGACACTATATTCCACTTATGGATAAAGAGGATATCTTAAATGAGTTAAAAGCCAGAACTCAAGGAAAAGGAAAAAAGATATCCAATAAACTCTCTAATTTTGAGTATATTGTCGGCCATTCTAATTATCCTCCATTACTTAGGAGACAACTCAAGATCGCATATCAGAATCTATTGCCAGAATATCGACGGTATATGGCAACAAAAAAAAGATATGATTCCGATGATTCAGAGAAGTACGTACAATGATGGGAGAAACAAAAAGACTTAGATTAAAAATATGTTTTACCTCCTACAAAAAAGAATTTATAAATTCCAGGTGCTACTTATCATCGAGAGACTAAGAGTGCGAAAATAGCCGCTTACAGAGTCGAGAGTAGAGATAAATAGAAGAGAAAGAGACAGATGATTCACAAAAAGTAAATACGAAACCACCAAAGCCAGTACCTCAGAAAAACAAGCACAATAAAAAGAAATCGTTTGCTTCATCAAATCAGCAAGTCCAGACGGACGCTATAGATCTGAATGCAAACGATAACATTCACAAGGAGTGTGTTTTACCTTCGGGTCACCGTTTTTGCTAAAATTTTTGGAATGTTTTGTGAATGCAGAAATATAAAGAAAGCCAAAATTTTAGAGGCCAACGCTCAATACTTCTCTAGTTACAGGCCATTCAAGAAAATCACTAAAAAAGTTACTAGATTTTCAAACGCTTATAGTTCCTCAGCATTATTAGTTAGAAGCTTAAACATTTTTTCAAATAAAAGCTAAGCTAAAATCCTTTCGAAATAGTAGTTATAGCATATCGAAATATTATTTTTTCCCAAAGTTATAGCGTAATAAATATTAAACCCAATTTTAGCTTTTATCATTAATTAATGTTTTAAACAAAAAATTTAGGCCCAATCTTTATTATGCTTCAACTTTAGAAAAAAATAATATTATGATATAATATAGGTGCTATTTCGAAAGGATTTGAGCTCAGCTTTCATTTAAAAAAAGGTATAAGCTCCTAGCTAACAGTGATGAGATACTATAAGCGTTTGAAAATCTAGTGATTTTTTTAGTGATTTTCTTCAATGGCCTGTAACTAAGGAAAGATTGAACGTTGGCCTTCAAAATTTTAGCTTCCTTCGTATTTCTGCATCCAGGAAACTTTCCCAAAATTTGAGCGAAATTGGTGACCCGAAGGTAAAACACTCTCCTTGTCAGTCTACGCAAACAACTGAAAAAAATGAGATGAGGTCTAGTAAAATGGAACCAGACCTAAAGAACCTAATAATCAATGGCAGTCTAGATCAGAAAGACGCACCGTAAATCAAGGTCAAAGAAGAAATGAACCTTCCAATAAAGCGTATTCATCGACTTTTTATGGTGAATGTAATGTGTCTTTATTTGAATATCCAAATAGAACATCGAATAATCGAGAATGGGGTCAAAATACCAATAGAGCACCATCAAATCTTAGCTGCCAAGGGTGTGGAGCTAGAGGTGTAACCCTGAATACATGCAAGAACTGTGCTCACATTCGTAGCTTTTTGGGAAATGGCCAAACAGGAACATAGGATCGCCCTCTACGCTCTTAAGTGATCGAGAACGAACAAAAAATATAAAAGAGAATACACAAGAGACAGAAATCAATGAGAACACAGAGAGTCAAGAAACAGGGAATATTTATATAGAGGATAGAGAACCAGAGAATAATATAGAGAATCGAGATACTGAGAACATTAATAAGAAGAATACCAATTCAGAGCAAAGAGAAATAGAGATAGAAATAAGAAATATAAGAGAAACGGAGCCAGAATTAAGAAATACAAGAGAAACAGGAACAGAAATAGTAAGGGGGAGAGAACCTGATAGAGAACCTAGTCGGAGTATAAACAAAGATAATGAGATACCTTAAAATGATGAAGAAAATCCGACTCCTGAAAAACATATTAGAGAAGCTGTAAGAGGGTTGGCGCAATAGATGAATTTCTCAAACTCAGTGAACAACAGTATTCCAGATTCTGAGGTGGTTCTTGATCGGTCTGTTGAAGACGATGCTTCACCTTCACTAGTCCAGAAGGGGAGAAAAGTCGTACCTAGAATGACAGAGAAGAGAAATTCAGAGAATGGTTGCAGAATCAACGTCAGAGAATCGAAATTTCTTACAAGTGAAATTAGGAGGAGAGAAACACCTAGCTCTATTCGACCCAAGTGCAATGATTACATTAGTTGGGTCAAAGATTGGAGAGAAATTTTGAGGCAGATTAAATCTAGCAATTTATGAATTAACACAGTAACTGGAGCCATATCAAAACTTTTGGGTGTATTAGAGGTCGTATTAGACGTTGATAGAGTAGTTGCAAGACAAATGAAACACGATATGGTTCTTGGTATAAATTTCCATCGGAGATGGGACTAAGAAATAAAACTAGGTCAAGATTTATAGAGAGTTCCAGATGGAGAGTGGAAAAAATTTTCGAATCATCGTTCTGAGAGTAAGGCAGTTATTTTTGGAGAGTGTGCTGGAATAGTTGAGATCACTAAAGATCAAGAGAAAACAGTAAAAGATCTGGCTAAGAGAATCTTACCACCACCATCAAAAGTACCAGGAATCACTACCTTAATAGAGCATCATATAGAGATCGAGCCTGGAGTTAGGCCGATTAAACAACGCCCAAGACGTATGCCACCATACAAACTTTAAGTGGCACAAGAGGAGGTTAAGAGAATGCTAGAGCAGAATATTATCGAGCAATCAGCGAGTGAATAGAGTAATGAACTTGTGACTGTCAAAAAACCTAATGTAAAGTATAGGTTTTGTGTTGATTTTTGAGACGTGAAAAAAGTTACTAAACCTGGTGCTTATCCAATGCAGAGTATGGATTCTATTTTAGACAAATTGAGGGAAGCAAGATATATTACTAAAATAGATCTAGAACAAGCGTATTTCTAGGTGATCTTGAGCCAAGAAAGTCTTAAATACACAGCATTTGCAGTATCTGGATTGGGACTATTCTAATTCAAACGTCTCCTATTTGGCCTAACTAACGCACCAATGACCTTTTAAAAGCTTGTCAGCGCCTTATTTGGTCCAGAATTTAAGCCACATATCTTTGGATATCTACAAGATATCATCATTGTAAAGTAAACTTCAAAGAACAGTTAAAGTGGGTCGAGATCGTATTAAAGAGATTGGTGAGTGCAGGTCTAGTCGTGAACGATGAAAAATGTGAATTTTGTTGTTAGAGTGTAACTTACCTAGGATACAAACTAGATAGAGATAGGTTGAAACCAGATTCAGAGAGGATATCACCAGTGCTGAAATATACTGCTCCTAAAACTATTAAACAATTGAGACGTTTCTTAGCAATGCTGGGTTGGTATTCGAGATTTATAGAGAATGGGTCAGAGATAATAATTCCGTTGGTAAAGCTACTTTATTAAGGTCAAACCTGGTCCTGGGGTGAGGATCAAAAGCGAGCTATCAAAAAAAAAAAGCACTTACTTAAGCACCAGTGTTGGGAATACCAGATTTCAGTAAGCCATTATCAGTACATTGTGATGCTAGCGATTATGCCATAGAAGCTATGCTAACACAAGCTAGTGAAGATGGAGATCACCCTATAGTGTATATTAATTGAGTCTTGAGTTAAGCAGAGAAAAATTATACCGTGACAGAGAAAGAGGGTCTTGCATTACTATGGGCAATGAAAAAGTTGAGACCTTATTTAGATGAGTATCACTTCACAGTATACACGGACCATAGCGCTCTCAAGTGGCTTAGAAATCTTAAAGATCCAAATGGTAGGCTTGTTCGTTGGGTTTCAGATTTACAGCAATCATGGCTTAGATGCTTTATCGAGAGATTCCGAGTTAGAGAATGAAGAGGTAAATAATTTTACTACTATTGAAAATCCATGATATCTATCGAGAGTAGAGGAAGTGAAACATTTTCCCAAAAAGTTTCCGAATTGGCAATTGAAAGATAATTTGTTATATTACTTAAAAAGAGATAGGTTGCCAGATTCAGTGATTTTTCGACAAGAAGGCTGGAGATTAGTTGTGCCAACAGAGTATCGAGAGAGAGAGTGATAAGTGATGCCCATAGAAAAGCCACATTAGGACATTTTGGCATAGAGAAAATTTATGATCGAGTAATTAGAGAATATTATTGACCAGGAGCGTGGTATGATATTAATTAATATATCCAGCAGTGTTTAGAGTGTCAGGAATATAAAGTGATGCAAACAGGTACTCAAGGTTTGGTGGGATAATGGTAAAGAGTTTGATAATAAATGGTTAAAGAGTACTTTAGACGAGTATGGTGTGAAGCATGTGACTACTCTACCATATCACCCCAAGGCTAACCCAATCGAGAGAACAAATAGGACTTCAAAGGCTATGATTTCACTAGTATTACTAGCATTTCTGAATTATGGTCGTAATCCTGTACCAGAGAAGAGTTTACCAAGAGAAATCGAGACCAGAGGACCTAAGTTGAAATCAGATTCAGAAATCTGGAAAGATCGATTAAAGAGATTAGATGCTTTGAGAGATTTGGTAACTAGACATATTGATCAACCAAGATCAGTAATTCCACTTATTTTAAATCAAAAATTTTCCGAGACCATGTTATTTTAAGTGTAATTCAAGAGCTGTGTTTTCTTGGTTTTAGTTTGTCCCTCGAGATAACCCAATGGTAAGTGTGGTCCAGTCGGTAGTAATGCATGTCGAGACAGAGTTTCCTTACAAGAAGTAAAATTTTCCTTTTTATTTTTCTTATGTTAACAGATGTCAAGACGTACAAGGAGAAAATCACCAACGATGGGCTAACGTTGTGCACTTAGCTCAGGCCATCGCGCTGTGTCGGAATTCCATCTTCCGGCTCATCGTGTACTGACGTGGGCTGATAAGGTTGAGTTGAAAAAAAAGACAAGGAGGTGAAACCAATCTCCACCACCTGCAATTAACACTAATACTTGGTCAGACCAGTTCAAGTATGAGCTACGTTTAGCTGCAGAGAAAGAAGAGAGAGAGAATAAGATACGAAAGGTTTCGAGAGTAGAAGATAGAAGAGAAAAAAAAAAGAGATAAGAGAAGCCGAGGATCAGTGGCTTCTTAAGATGAGCCAAGTTACTTTGAAAGAGCTTGAGAAGGGTGATGAGAAGGAGTCAATCTGTCATCATCATTATTACTAATCCTTATTCGAGACTCAAAGAAGAAGAAGAGAAAAAAGAAGAGGCGAAGATAATGGCATTGTAGATGGTCTTTGATATCATCGAGAGCTTGGAGGAACGAGCAGAGAGGGAATTGGCTTAAGTCCTAAGACAAAAATAATAGATATCTGCCTGTCGAAAGTGCGGGACTAGTAGAGTCATCAGCGTGGGATCGAAAAAAAGAGGGGTGAGAGCCTGAACCAGAAGACACAGTCACCTTTACTCATCTGGGTACACGCGTCAGTCCACCTCAACGCAGCCGAAAACGGAGTAGTAACCCTCGACGTCAACTTCAACTTGACGATTACTGCTCCGCTCCAAGGCCTGCACCTTATATAGCTTCACCTTCACCTCTACCAGGACCAGCAGCATCAACGAGAGCCAGTGCCACTTAACCGCCATCTTACAGAACAAAGAAGAGCCGCTCACGGAGCCAAAGTAGGAGTCGTCACTCGCTTCGGGTAAAAACTAGAAGAACTCTTTTTGGAGATCTGAAGCCTACCCCTACTAAGCCTTACCTCGACCCGCCACCGTATGCTTCCTACAACTGCTGGGACATTCCAGATTTGCTTGTCTTCGAGCTTTTGTTGATACTTTCTGTTATTATTGTGGCCGAAGATACGAGGACTTGTTTAGCTGTCCACGTTGTAGTGAAGCGCATGCGAAGTACATTCGGAGCAGAAACAGAGAAGGAAGAATGGAAGAGAGAAGGCGGTCATTATCCAGGCACAGAGAAAGGTCTCAACCGCCATCAAGGAGAACCACTGAATCCGCACCTGACAGAGAAAAAGATAGGAGTGGTAGAAGCACAGCACGAGATCATAGACCAAGAAATTCGAGTCATCGACCTCGCACTCCACTCCGAACTCGCCAGACAAGCGCAGATCATAGAGGGATGTAGAAATCGAGAGCAGCATAAGTATTATATGTGGAACTACGTAGAATCGAGAGCAAGAGTGATGGAAGATAGGAGAATCGAGCGCAAGAGAGAGATAGCAATGGAATGAGTATAGATAATAATCAAAATCGAGTACATAGAGTATTCTAAATATGAATTTAAATGGAGTGCGCGAAGAATAAAGGGCGCTTACATCAAAGGAGCCGTTAAAATGAAAGATGTTGATTGGTTACAAGTCAACATCCTTAGTGATTGACAAATACAAATTATGGAAAGGATTAATAACCAATCAACAGTTATTATAGTCCTGACGTAATTGATTAAAGAAGGGATGAGGAGGTAGGAGCTCGAGAGAAGACGCTCCATCGACACACTTCTCTATTGGGTCTGGATAGCTTTACTTGGTTGATCTACCTATTGCTGGTTATACTGGTTGAGTTTATTTTCAGTTTTATACTCTATTTTGTTAGGATTTTATTCGATTAAGAGGAAATATCACGCTGCCATTTCGCCTGAATGCTAAAATGCTTAAGAAATACGAGAGATTCTTTATTATTTTTGGGAGAGTAGAGGTGATTTCTTGTTGGAGATTTTTGTATTTGAAGAGTAACACTCATTACAATTAAGGTGAGTCCTCCATCGTACGTCTTTATCAAGTGAAAATTCAGAGTCAGTGCGCTTCGCCGGTTTGCATTTAAATATTAACGTTACACATTTAAGTTGATTTTTATTAATTATAATTTATATAAAAGTTTTATTGAGTCGAGTCTGAGTTTCCTTTTATACACTGTTTCTCTAACACTCCACATAATTTCGAGAAATCGTCGGGTGGTTAAACTATTGAATTTACTTCAATAAATTGAAAGTGAAAATTACTCATCTTTCAGCTTACCTAACAGTGTTACTTAAGTGTTGTATTAACGTTGTGTTATTCTAAATATATAAATTAATTATTGCTGATTTTCATCGGTGGTTTCGTCATTGTTCTCTGCGAAGACCCGAGAGAGTTCATTGCTAAGCTATTTTTAGATTACATTCAGAGTAATATGAAGAAAATTAATATATTGCATTAAATTCAGAATAATTCAGAGATTTTATCATAGAATTGAGATTATAGTAACTAAGAGAGAGGGAACGAATGCCCACATTACAATCATATCACTTTCTATAGCACTAACGTACTTCATTCGTGGATTTTCTCTTTTTGCAACAAATGCTTGGCTAAGAGCATTGGCATTAGTATTCAAGTTGCCCTTTCTATATTCTACTATAGGTTGGAAGTCTGGGATTCTCAATAAAAGTTTAAAATTTCTAGATTCAATTTCTGATGATTTTGATTTTATGAGACCTGCTAATGATGCATGATCTATTATTAAAATTAAAGATTTTTCATATAAAAATGTCTAAAATGTAGCTTTGCCCATACCAATGCTAATAATTCCTTTTCGGTGGTTGAATAATTCTCTTCGACTTGATTGAGCGTTCTTAAATCATAGACGTATGATTAATCTTTTCCTTACTTGTAATCACCTTGACTAAGAATGGCACTGAGTCCTTCGTTACTTGCATTTATTGTCAGTATAAACATCTCTTCCAAATTAGGGTATTTAAGTATAGGCGATGATGTTAATTTCTCCTTAAATATTCCAAAGGCCTTTTTGCATTTATCATCAAAGTTCAACGTGACATTATCACTCATCAATTTGTTAAGAGGTGCTGTGATTTTAAAGCTATTTTCAATATATTTCCCATAATATCCACATAATCCTAGAAATTATCTGATTTCCTTATGATTGAAGGTTGTTTATAATTTCTCATACATTCTTATTTATTTGGGTTAGGATGTACTTCTTCCTCTGTGATAAAATGTCCTAAATATCCTAGTTCTGATTTTACATACTCGCATTCATAGAGTTGCAGTTTTAAGCCTGCAGTTCCAAGTCAATCGAATAATATCTACAAGTTCTTTAAATGTTCTTCAAAGTTTTTTGAGTATACTTTAATGCCATCTAGATATACGAAACATATAGTGCCTATTAATCCTTGTAATTTTAAATTTATTATCCTTTGAAATGTAGCAGGGGCTTTTTTAAGGACCTGCCACATTTCTCTCTATGCTCTGGTAAAACCAGTACTTGATAAAAACCTGAGGCTAAGTAAAATGCAGAAAAGTATCTCATACTTCCCAATTGGACAAGGATTTCATTTATTGGAGGCAATGGGTAATTGTCTTGAAGTGTGTATCCATTCAGTTCTCTAAAGTCTATAACGACATTATATTTTTGTATTTCTGATGCACACATTTTTTTTAAACACGCCAAACGGGTGATACAAAAGGTGAATTTGACTTTGTTATTGGGATATCACATTTTGAGTGGCACCGTCTGTTTTTAAAAAGTAGAAGTATTCGAAGCATATTAATGTTTACCGTTCGCATATGGCTTTGATGCCGTAAGCCATACTTGTTTATTATTAATGATGTTTTCACCACATTTAACGATGTGTCCAGCTTTTACCACTCACTCTCCTTCAATAAATTCCCTTTCTGCAGGATTAGTACCTACCCAATAACAAATTTGATATTAATTTAAAAACATTTTTGATAAAAAATAACTTTTTGTATTTATTTTTATTTTTTCTTCTGATCCAATAACGATGTTAAGCGTTGTAGTTTTATTTTGTACCGTATACATAGCTGGTGTTATTATATCTTCTGGATCGGGTATTATGTATTCTTCATCTCATACATCTATATCTATTTGCTTAAGATTGACTCTTTGATTCACAAACACAGGTTTTTCATTAAATGTGAATTGTAAAGGGTTATTTTGTGCATCAAAAATTCTTATGTTTGGTTTTTCTGTATCTACCAATGCTTTGTAATGTTGTAGCTATCCTCGGCCCAAAAGTCCATCGGCATCAAGAGTATTTTATTGCTTGAAACGTGATATATAAAGTCTCTTCCAAAAACATTTTATTAGCATTTACTAAGCATTGTGTGATTTCTGTTAACTATATGTATTGTTTGTCTTTCTTCTGGTCGTTGTTTTCTAGGATTGCAAGTATTTAGATCCAATACTTTGTCTTTAATGAATGTTATACCTGCTCCTGTGTCTACTAGGAATTTTAATGATTTTCCTCTTGTTCATGAGGGTCGCATCCAAAGATGCCATTGTTTTCTATCCGTTGAAAAGATAGCATCTTGTAATCCTAATCGTCCCAATAATTCTGACGGTCGGGTGGGGTCTTTGACCATGGCGCCGAATATTTTCTCTTTCATCCGATCGATGGTTTTCTTGTCAATCACGAGAAAAACTTTCATCACGTCTGTAATTTTCATCAGGTGTCAAATGTTTTTCACTATTTCTTGAGTCATATCTAGAATGACTTATATCTCTTGGATAGTTTTCATATTTACTTTTTCTAGATCTATCATCATGTTTGTTGTGACTTCTGTTTTGAAGTTCTCCGTCTTTTTTCCGAAGTTTTTGTGATCGGTTTTGTTATACAGCTAAGAGCATGTCTTCTGGATACAATCTTCTTATGAATTTTAAAATTGCGTTTTTGTTTTCATGATTTCTATGCATGTCTTTAAAATTGTCATTTAAACTATTTATTGAAATCTGTATACGCCGATTTATGTTATTATATCTTTGTATGTAGTCTACTACCTTTTTATTTTATCTCTGTTGCATAGAATTACGCATTTCGGCTGATTGGTCACACGCAAGTTCCAATTTTTCGAAGTGTGTATTTAAACATTCTCTAAGATACACGGCTGTAGTGACTTGATTTCTCTCAACTACTTTTTGTACTTCTCCTTTTAACTTGACGGCTATCACTTTGCGTATAACTGCTGATATCTTTTGCTCGGAGCTAGGTTGTCTAGATGCGCGAATAATTTGATCAATAAATGCGCTAACCCCTGTTAATCCGTCATATTCCCGTATTTTTGTTAAAAGTTCGCGTATTAATAGGTGATGTTTCCTCGTTAGTCCTGAAAGCACATTCAATCTAGGGTTGTTGTCCCTAACTGCAGGTGGTCTACTTAGGAGTAGTAATAGATTTTTCTTTTCCGTTATTTGAATCGTTAAAATTTGTAATTGTTCAACAATATCATTTGTTTTTCTAAAGCATCTGCTTTTTCCTTTCGCCGTTGTAATTCCTACACTACATTTTGTTCTTCTTGATCGCATTGGGTTATATCTTTATTAGATTCAAATTTCTCTAATTAACTATCCGTTTTGCTGGGTTTTTATTTTCAATTTATATAGTCCGGCGGTAGTATCGTAGAAATTATTAGATACGTCGGAGAAGGATGCAGGTGATCGTGGGGTATTCTCCGATCTTATGCTATCGTTATTGTCTTTACGATAATCACAATACATACGCGGGTGATGTTCCTATGTGTTAATCTCTCAAGCGTAGGTGGGCACTCACACACCTAGCTATAAAGCTCCGGCTTAAGACGTAGTATGTCTTATGAATAACTTATAAATAAAATGTTATAGAAAGTTGGACATGTCTTTATTTTTCATCTTGTCCCACTGTATGCTTAAAATTATTGTACGACTTACTTGAAGGTTTGAGAAGATTATCTCTTCATCCCTGGGGATGCAGACGTAACTTGATGAAATCTTCAACTACTGGTAGTCAACTCCTGAGAGTATGGGCTATCGTCACTAGATTACAGATAAGTTTTTTTGATTTTTAAAACTCTCCGTTTTCTCCTGAGAGAAAATATCCTGAAAGATCGAAGTTTTGTTTAGTCAGTTTTTATCACTTGGCTTCACTATCCTCTTAAGCTACCACCAATTCATGTTAACCGTTAGAACCGAATTTTATCAATTTGTAAAGTTTAATTTATTATAAGCGCTATATATAATACATATATATAGCACTTATACGTAATCCATACATAATACAAACAGACAGGAAGTTTTTAATAACTAACGCATTGGAATAAAAATCATTAAGTGGCCGTTAAAGATGTATCTGCATATGAGTGCGCGCTTTATACATACTGAACGCTTATGTGGTTCACAACGATTTGTACGCTCATGTGCCGATGTGCCTTCTCTCTTCCCTCCTATACTTAGCTTGTGTGGTGCATATTTGCTTGCTATACTCTCTCTCTCTCTCTCTCTCTTTCCAAGTGAGTATAGTTGGTTGTGCTGCGTAGTGCTCTCTCTCTCTCTCTCTTCATTTGATACTTGTTGTTGCTTAATCCTGCCTACGGGCGTTTTTGTTGCAGGTAACTTGCGTGCAAAACTGCATGGCATTGATTGATATATTAGACATCAGTTTTATATCCTGCCTTGCACATTAATTTAATCGTTTTCCTTGGACTGCATTTTTGGAAGTTGAGTAGAAAAAGTATTTTTATTCTACATCTGCGCCTCTATCGCGTGCTAACAACGATACACTCATGCTATCCACTCCTCAACAATGGCTAATGTGTGCATCTACCTTATCAACCGTAGCTGCCTAATATTTTTATATCAACGTGTGTGCTTGTTGAAGCATCTTTGCTGGTGTCCTGCATTTCATCTGCTGTGTTACGAGGTTTGTGCTATTTCTTTAGTTTCTACGACAAGTGTGTGTGTAATGGTTGTATGTGTAGTGTAAATATCTGAGATAAACCGCTCTGATCTCTCTCTGCAGTGTGTTAACTGCAGTACACTTTATCATTGTTCTTGCTGTAAATCAGAGTCGTTTTTAGACGAACGTAAGGCTGCTTGCTGCACTCGTCATACACTTGCATACAAGCCACGTAAATCTCGCTTTGATAATTTCTCTCTTGAAGCAGAGCAGGTGTGCGTGCTTGTGCCTGCTGCTTCTACGCTTCAGTGTAGTGGTAAGAGGGGCGTAGCTCCTCCTAATACGTTTCTTGAGCCTTTACCTCGTAGGCGCTGCCCCAGTACGGAGCATAGCTCCTCCCACTCGAATCTCTCTTTGCAGCCAGGTGGGGCGTCCACACCTACTTTACTTGAATCATCAGCGGTATTCGTTGACGCTCAATCTCCGCCTGTAATAGAGGCTGGTTCTGATCAGTCGACTGTACCTCTCTTTTCTAAATTTAGTGATCTTATAGCTGGCGCCTCAATGCCGCCTAAACAGAACCAGACTCCTAAACAGGATAAGGTTTCTCCTCCATGGTTCCTCGAGTTTAAAGTTAGTATCATGGGTACTCTTGGTAAGATCTCTTCGGATATTAAAGGTATTGCCTCCAGGATGGATAATCTGGAAATTTTTATGAACGAAGCTAGAATTGAATGTGCTGCAAATGCACGTCAGCTTGAAGGGTGCATTGCTTGTACTGAGGCCTTGATTTCGTGTCCTTATAATGACCCCTGTGAAATTCTGGTCACAGGATTACCAATAGAGAGCGACCCCTTAACATTGACTCTTTCATAAAGATTCTTGTTCCAATGGGTCTTAATATTTACAGGTCTCACTTTCTTAGTACCCACAAATGGTCTCCTAAGACTCCTATGACTAAGCTTGTTGATGGTACTGAAGTGGAGGTTGACCGTGGAAATGCAGTGGTTATTCAGTGTTCTTCTGGCCATATTCGTGATCGTGTTGCTGGAGCGTTGGCCAGACTAGAGGAATTTCCTTGCTAACGTATTTTTAGAAGTAGTGGCCCTTCAAGAGTTTTCGTAAGAGCGTTATGGCCTAAGGAGGTCTATTCTCTATTGGCTAAGGCAAAAACTGCTTCTAGAGAATTAAAATACGAGTGGCCTTTCGTTACTGATCTTAAGGTCTATATGAGATCTACTACAGACTGTATTCCCATTTTAATTACTTCTGAGTCTGATTTGGTCTCAGTAGTACCTAATGAGAAAAAGAAGGTGCCAGATCAAAAAAAGAAAGACTGAGTTTCTAAAGATCTGCAGGCTGTGTCGACCAATGTTCTGTCTTTTAGTAATTTAAGTAATGATGTAAGAAATAGTTTCTTAACAAATTCCATATATATCGCACATGCCAATGTAAATTGAATTAAGACTCATTTTAATGAGATTGAGTGGAAGTGCAAATCAGATGATTATGATATTTTTGCAATCACTGAGACCTCCCTAACAGATTTAGACTTAAGTTCGATAATGAACATTGATGGTTATAAGTTTTTTCGTAATAATAGAAAAGGCAAAATAGGTGGTGGTATTGGTGTTTACATTCGTAGTTGCTTTAGAACTCGAATTTTATACCACTCTGGCCCAACATTCGACAACTCTCCAGAATTTCTCTTACTAGATGTTAATGATGGTGTTAATTCTAAATTATGTTGCGTTGTTTACATTAGGCCTAAAGCCTCTTCATTTGATATCTTTTTTAATGCTCTTTCTAATTTTGCCTATAATTATAAGAATATCGTAATTACTGGTGATTTTAATATTAATCTTTTAAAAACTTCTTACTCATCTGACACACTCAGATCTTATTTTGAATCTCTCTCTCTCTCTTTTTATTGTACCTTCAGATGCTACTCATCATGCAATTACATCGGATCATGAATCCCATACTTGGTTAGACTTATTCGTCATAAATGATAGTTCTTCTTTACTATCATATGAGAAGTCTGCTGCTCCATTCATAGCAGGTCATGATCTGATCAAGCTTAGACTTAAGATTTCTAGGTCTCAAAGGATTACTAAATCCTTTGTTACAAGGAACTTTGCAAACTGTAACATTGATGCACTCAATGCTGCTGTGAGTTCTAATCTTTCTTCTTATCCTCCTGCGAGTCTTTCTTATTTGTGTTCTTTTTCTTCAAACTTGTTGTCTAATTTTGCGTTTAATTCTAGTTCTAGTTCAGTTAACATTTTTCAGTCACCTCAGATTTCGAGTCCTCATACTATTGATGCCAAGGTTGATATTTTCTTTTCTGGTATAGTTAAGGCTTTTGACAAGATTGCGCCTGAAAAGTTAATAAAGATTACCAGTAAGTGTAAGCCTTGGGTCAATCATGATATCAGGATACATATGAAAAATCGTGATAAGTGTTATAAACTGGCTATGAGAACTGGGTCAGATGATGCTTATGCTCGTTTCAAGTCACTTAGGAATAAGATTTCTAATTCTCCTAGTAAACTCAAAAACGACTGTATAGCTGGTAAAGTTTCCTCTGTTTCTACAGTCAAGAGCAAATGGTCTAAATTGCATAAGCTTGGCCTGGCTAGTAGTGCTCTGCCTTCACCTCTCAAGTACTTCTCTTTATCAGTGCTCCTAGAGCATTATACTTCTGTTTCTCCTCAGAGCCTAGCTTTAACCGATACGGATGTTTATCGGGTTCTTGCCATACCGCTTAGAATGGACCTTCCGGTGTTTAGCTTTGCCTCAGTTGACCCCTCTAATCTTAAGTTCTATAAACATGCACTGGCCTTGAATACGAGAAAGCTATAAGTGGAGTCTCTTATTTTCCCACTTCTCGATTATACATCAGTTGCTTATGATGATCTGACTCAAACGCAAAATTTACGACTGCATAGAGCCTTCTTTTCAACACTCATTTGCCTTCTCGGTAGCAGAGTATTTCAATAAAGAGTTATTCTCTTTGGAGTATTTTTCTCCTGAGGCTTCCCTCTCTTTTAAGCGTTCCTTGTATGATAGGTTTTTATTGAGTGAATGCGAGTTGTGGCAGCTTGAGACTGGTACAGGCTGAGTTTCATTGTAGTAATAATTAGATGAAATTTAATTTTTAATTCTGAATTTTATTGATATATTATTTCATAAAACTCAAATTTAAATTGAGCATGAAAATATGTAGCAGCGACTGTACTCACTTAATTGTTAACTGTTATTGCATATAAAGTTAATATTGCTAATTGGGTAATTATTTATTTCTATTATGTACTATATTAGAAATGTTACTTATTTGAATCTGCGTTAAGCTTTACTTTGTGATTTTACTTTTCAAATTTTATTGTTTTGTTTTCATATTTCTATACTTTATTGCAATAATTTATGTTATGTTGCATATAGTTACTTATTTTATATATAATATTCTAATTGATTTTCTATATGTTCATTGTCTGAATCATTGTTGTTATTTTTTATTTGATTATCATTAAAAAAATGTATATTATGTTTTAGAATTCGACCTCTTACTTGTTATTATTATTATTAACTGTAATGTGACGTTGTAATTGATTCTTTAGTGCCAGACAGGGTTCTACCTCAAGGCCAAATAAATAAGTCAAAGTCAAAGTCTAACCTAGGCTTGAATATACATTGTTTGGTATAGTATAGTGTTCCCTCTCTCTCTCTCTTATTCTCATAACTTAGTTGTGTGTGCGTGCACAGATAGGGTCACACGTACACAACACATATTAAAATGTAACGTGACGGCAACTTAGAATTTTATCCCCAGCAAATTTTCGAGACGCGCTAAAAGAAGTATTAACTTAAAAAAAACCGACTTCAAAAACATTGCACTAAAGAAGACAAATAATATATTATCCTCAGAAATTATACGCATACTACACATCTAACACATGTATAGCGAACATATAGACTAGCTGATTATTTGCAAGAGCACAAACGCATTATTTTTTTATTAGGTTGCTTACAAAGAAATTAGCTAACAGGTAAGACAATATATACATAAAAATATTGGAATTTACAGAGTCGGTGCCAGGCTAAAAAATTGCCTTCAATCTAAAAACAATATGATGAAAAATATTTTTATAAATAGTTTTCTTAATTTTTTAAAATCTTTCATCAGTTATCAATCACTTCCTTTATTAACTTTGAAAATTTTTAAATATTTATCAAATATTTTTTTGACACACCCTCCTTCATATAAAAATAATTTTGATACAAATCAATCCCTTTGAGAGTTATACACGGATATAGTAATTTTTTTTTGAGGATTTCTTTTTTCTAAATAATTGATTTGTACTAACTCACTAGGAAAGTGTCACATCTCAATATTACGGATTTTGTTCAAACTCTGGGATAAGTTTTCAGATGGCAAAATATAGAAAAAGCTAAAGTTATAGTCACAAACGCTCAATATTTCCCTAGATACAAGCAATTAAGAAAAATCATTAAAAAAGTTACTATATTTTCAAACACTTATAGCTCTTAAGCTTCGATAGCTAGAAGCTTATAACTCTTTTTGAATTAAAGTTAAGATCAAATTCTTTAAAAAAAGTAGTTATAGCATATCAAAATATTATTTTTTCCCAAAGTTATAGCGTAATAAAAATTGTGCCTGAATTTTCTTTTTAAAACATTAATTAATAATAAAAGCTGAAATTAAGTGCAATCTTTATCTTACTATTAAATAAAAGGACAGCGTTTGTTTGAATGTTATCAATTATCTCAAAAACTACTGAACCGATCGTTTTCAAATTTTAAATTTAAATTCTTTATAATATGACGAGTGTCATAGGCTATATAAATAATTACTTTTTTAATCAATAATTTCAATAAAATAATTATAGACCTAGATCTTAACGCGTCGGGAATAGGGACTACTTTTTTTCGGCGTTCTGCGGTCAACGTGCTCTATCCTTGCTACTTTCCTTTGTTGCCCAATAGGTGGCGACCGATTTTGTCTTTCACTTTATTAAACTGGTACGGTAGAAATACTTATACATCTATGATATTCCGTAACTTCAACACAATAAATTTTTATTGCATATTCTCTAATCACAGAGTAATATTACCTCGGATTATAATGAAATATTTTCCTATTCCATTAGGCAGAATCAAAAATTAGACAATTTTTTTTAACTTTAGAAAAAATTTTATATCTTATTCGAGGAAATTTTTTATTCCTCAATTATTTATTGGCTCATACATGAGAATTTAACCCTTCATGGTTAATAAAATAATTTTAAAAATAACAAATAATCATGTATGATTTGCGATTTTTTCTAAAAATTTTATTCCAAATATATTAACAAAAAATATTAGATGTTTGACCTGCTTTCAAATCACGTTAATTTTATTTAAAATACAATTTCTCATAGATTTTTCAAGAAATTTGATGTTTACAAAACTTAGCCATTTTTATACAAATAAATTTTTTTTTCATTTATTAACACATTCGCAAATAATGTTGATTTTATCATCCTGTGATTTTTATCATTATTTCAATATTATATATATTTACCGATTTTATTCAAGAAAAAATGCTGAAGGTTAAATTTTCATTTTTAGTTTGAACAAAAATTTACATATTCAAGAAAAAAAATTTTTTTCAATAAAATCATTTTTTTAAAAATTTTTTTATTTTAATTTCATATTCTTGCCATTTTTCAATAAATAAGTGCTGAAGGTTGAATTGTCATTTTTAGTTTATGTTTACTACAATTGACATAATTATGGAAGAAAAAAAAATTTTTTTAATGTCATTATTTTTCAAAAATTTTTTATTCTAATTTAAGATTTTTATCATTTTTAAATAAATAAGTGCTGAAGGTTTAATTGTCATTTTTAGTTTATGTTTACTAAAATCGACATAATTATGGAAAAAAAATTTTTTTTAATGTAATTATTTAAAAAAAATTTTTTAATTGATTTCATTTTTGGTCATTTTTAAAAAATAAAAATTAAATTATTTTTTACTTTCTTCATGTCACTTTAATTTTAATAGCTTACGATTTTTTTATTAAAAATGACACTTCGTTCACTTCTCAATAGGTGGCGACCTGTTTTACCGCTCACTCTACTAGATGAGCACGGTAGGATAATGCAAACAGCTTATCGGCAATAAATTTTTATTGCACTTATTCCCTATCATTGTTGAACATTCATATTTATTAATGAATATCTGTTTCACGATTTTGATTCGCTAAAAAAATTTTCTATCGTCAATTTAAATATATTTTTTGACTTATTGGTACTAAATTGAACATATATCGAAAAATAAAAAAAAAAATTCAATGCTTATTAGACAAAATGTCTACAAAAAAAAATTATTTTAAATGAAAATCCATTCTATTATCACATCGTTCATAAACAAAAAATGTTGTGTATTCCGAAGTTTTGTAAGAGTACGATTTAATAAATAATAGTTTTTGAGATTCTATTTCTATACCTACCGACTTCTGCCCAACTATTGCGCGGGTGAAGCCGAGTCGGGGGATGCTAGTTACGTTATAACTTTAGGAAAAAATAATATTTTGATATGCTATAGCTACTTTTTTGAAAGGATTTGAGCTCAGCTTTAATTTAAAAAGCTTTTAGCTATCAAAGTTTAAGAGCTATAAGTGTTTGAAAATCTAGTAAATTTTTTAATGATTTTTCTTAATTGCTTGTATCTAAGGAAATATTGAGCGTTTGTAACTATAACTTTAGCTTTTTCCATATTTTGTCATCTGAAAACTTATCCCGGAGTTTAAGCAAAATCCGTGATCCAGAGATCTGACACTCACCTAGTCGGCATTAGCCCAGTACTTAAAGACACGTATAGGATCTTTCTGGTGACATCCTCTATCAGATAAAAAAAGTTTTTTTTTGACCTAGGCCGCAAAATGACCATTTTGCGTCCTACGGAAAAACTTTAAATGTCTCGGCCTCGGGACAAAAAAATAGTATATTAGACCATGGATGCATATTGATCATCCTAGCTCGTACAACTTTCGAGGCCTCGCTACGCTCGGCCCCAAAAGTTCGCACTCGCCGAGAATGATCAATATGCATCCTTGGTTAATAATGTACTATTTTAAAATCGGTTCAGAGATGACGGATTTTCAAGGTGAAAAACATAAAAACAAATAAAAAATTTAATCGAATTGAAAACCTCCTCCTTTTTTGAAGTCGCTTGAAAATTGTTTTGAATTTGTCAATCATTGAAAATTTTCTTTTTCTTAAATTCTTTTTTTTGGAAATTAGAAAAGTTGAGACCCATTTATGTTATACGTTGCTGTAAAATTCATTTAATTTCCTTTTTGTAATAATCATTTAAGTTAAAGTGTCTAAGTTTGGATAACTATGTTTTTCTTTTATATCAAGGATGGATAAAGGAAAAATTTCCTTAGTCGCTGACACATAAAATCTTGCATATTAATGTTATATCTAAATTATTATTATGATTTTAGTGAATTATGCTACAGAAAACTAAGTTTGTAATATAAAATAAACAGATTCTAGAATTTTTATTTGATTATACCTATCCAATTTTCTAATTCCATCATAAATATTAGAGTAAATGTTCTGAACACAATTCTATAACTGTAAAGGGCCTGATTATGAGACACCTTAGTCCAGGAAACAGTCTAAATAAAATTCAATATACATAACAATAAATAATCTCAATTTAGAAAATGAAATTTTTCAATGATTTTCTGCGTACTATAGTTGATAAATTTATATTACGAGTAATATAATTTTAAATTAACTAAAAAAAAAATAGATTGAAATCGATTTGGTTGGCACAACAGACAAACTGAATTTTTTGCAGAACGTAGCAGTAATACAATAACAGACAAACTGAACTTTTTGCAGAACGTAGCAGTAATACAATAACAGACAAACTCAACTTTTTGCAGAACATAGCAGTAATACAATAACCTTTTTATATTTATTTTATTTTACAAAACAAACATTTATTAATGCATTTTTTTTAAACAGTGATTTCTAATTTTAGGGCTAGTACATGTGGTTTTTTCTTTTATCAAAATTGTTGCTGTATAATTAACAAATACACTTAAATTTAAAAAAAAAAAGTCCTATTTATCGAATGATGCATTTAGTGTTCCCTCCTCTCTGAACAAAGTTTTATCGAATTATTGAGAATCATCATTGCTTATTTTAACACACAAATACTTGGTTAGCCGTTAGGCTACCTGCTGCAATTCCTTCCTTACTTTTTTTATCATCTAGTGATAATAAGCAAATTTTTTTAAATTTCGCGTAGTTAGTTTGCTTGCAATTGAACATTTCAATCATAACGATTTTATGGTGTATCAGATAAAGTTGTATGGATTATTTCAAAATATTAATATTTTGTGAGAGAATAAAACAGATATAGAAGAATATTCTATTCTAATCTAGAAACAAATAGAAAAACTGCTTCTGCTAAATTTTCTCCAAATGGCCATGAACTTAATAAATTACTAGCAAAAAATACCTCGCTCTTAACGTCGCTCGGTTGAATTTCCATATATTATATTATTATGTATAAATTAGCCAATTTTAAAATAAAAAAGAATCGACGCCACTTATGAATTGTGATATTGTAGTTTTGTACTCAATTAAATTTTTCTATTTTTATAAAAAAGATTAATTAAAGTTACAATGTGCATAAAAATTGTTTAAATACAAATTATATCATGATGAATTAAGAATTTGTTCTACTAAATTGCATTTGAATCAATGAAAAAATATAATATGAATTTTTTCTTCTTAATCACGTGTTTCAATTACGAACCATGAAATAATCGAAAACAGTATTTGACGTTTACTAGAACTAACAACTGCACGGAGAAAAGAAAGTATTGTTAAAATAGGTTCTAAATCAAGTATATCTAATTTATGTATTAAGTTACTTAAAAAAAAGTGACGATATGATTTCAATTAATACTATAGCTTGAATTTTAGGCACCAATGTTGGTACTATTATATTATGAAGTAAGAGCATAAATTTGCGATGCTTACTCCTTTTTTTTGGTATTAAGACTAATCTTTCACCTACTCAATTCGAGGGCAATATTTCGCAGAAAATGCAATTATTAACCTCTTTTCGTGCGGCTTTTCCTGTTACTAAAATTGAAAATTATTAAATATAGAATTATTTATATAATATATAACTCTTTAAAATTACTAATAATTAATATTTAAATTCGTGATATTCAAGGATTAAAACGATACATGTTTATCTTCCATATTCCGTTTTAAAATAGTTACTTTCAATTAATGATTAGAAATTTAACATTGATATATATATTATATGATTTACATTATATTTATCAACTGTTGAAAATCGTTACACAATTTATTGGGTTTTACGTTAACAGGTATTAATTATATTGAAGTTTTTCGCTCCTAACGTCGCTTAGTTGAATTTTCTTTTATTATATTATTATGTATAAATGACTAATTTTAAGTAAATAAGAATTAATTAATTTAATTTTGAGTACTGAATAAAATTGAAAATAATTTGATGAAATATAATATAAAAATATATGTACACATGTGCTTAAAGTAAAAAAGCGTATAATTTATTTCAAGTGACTAACTTCTCACTCTACTTCCATTAGAAAAACAAAGATAGTACGATATTTGATGTAAATAAACTGAGAACTGCGTACTGAGTTACAACTATAATTTCCAGACCTCAATATATGACCATGAATTTAAATGATGAAATTAATTTATAAGTGAAACATGTTTAAAAGAAATTCGTGTTAATTTCTAATAAAAATATCTTCACAAATGTATTTTATATATATGAAATACGAAATTTAAATAGAAAAAACCATAAGATTAAAATACAACATTTTAGTTAATTTTAAATTCGAATATTCCGGAATCAAAAAAAATTTATTTGCAATTACTTAACAATCCTTTTTGCATCTAATATAAAAATTTAATGAGATATAAATATTACAAAGTGTATGTATCACAAGTAAGGTTTGCATATCATAAATATTATAATTTTTAGAAAATTCTTGATATTAATAGATTATTAATTTGGAAAATTAAATATTTTTTTATTGATGACAAGTAACTTTTCAAAAATAGTTAAAATAATACTGTGAATGTCAATCAAATAACATTTTCATCAAGATAAATTTCAACGCTATAATTATTAAAATAATCATTTTTATTTAACTACAATCTATTGTAATAATTATTTTTTTAATATATACACTCGACGGACATTGATTCGTATGGAACGTTTAAAAATTGTACAATGCAATTGGATAATACTATTGTATCGGTTATTCTCATTGGAGGATTTCAAAAACGTTCCACACGAATTAATGTCCATCGAGTGTATATATATTAAAAAAATAATACTTTTATTTGATGAACAGTTATATAAGTATTATATATTTATAATTGTATAACTAAATTTATTAAATTAAAATTGTATTCAGTTATCATTCAGAGAATGAGGTATTTAAATTAGTTTTCATGAAAATATATTATTAAAAAAGTTACTCGTTAACAATTTTTTATAAATAACATACATTTAACCTTAATTACATTTTCATTTGTCTACGTGTTTATATTTAAATGAATTGTGATTTATATAAAAATTGTTAGCAATTCATTTCATTAAAGCAATAATATTTTTAATAAGAGAGACATTAATTTTTAAAAAATATCAAATTACCTCATTTGAAAAATTATAATTACGTGATATAAAAATATTTTTTTTAATATCGTGTGAACATAAATTTTATGAAATACAATTTTAAAAAATCATTTATTGGATATTCAATTTTTTTAATAGTCAATTATAAAGATAGGACAATATATAAAATATGAATAAATGTTTCTGATTATGTCTATAATTATGCATTTATATGTATGAACTGTCTACATAGAAGTAGAATTCCCCCAAAAAACGTAAACATTTCAAAAGAAAATTTACTTATTATTTGCGAAACATTTATTATGAGTGCGGAAAAAAATAATATTCTGTAATATCACTCTATAATTTGTATTAAATATGATACAAATCATTAAAAGTACAATTATTTCATTATGTTAAATTTGTTGTCAAAGTTTGATTATATTTTACTATAAGAAGATAGAAAAATCAACTGTCTTTCCATTCTATTGCTAAATTTCCATAAAAGGAATGTATTAACTTGTAGTATGTCTCGTGATGATTATTTATTTGAATTTTTAAATTATTCCAATCATAAGCTTTTAAGATATTTGAATTTCTGATTCCAAATGGAAAAATTTTAGTGAATAATATTGGAACCCAAACTTCTCAATAACTAATGAATAGATTTATGTAAAAATTTAACTGAATAATCTTCGTGATACATACTGTATGTTAATGCATCTATTTATTCAAAATTTTAAAATACAATGGAAATAAAATTAATATTTATGGGTGGAAGTGTGCTTTCCATTTTACATCTCCTTAAATAATTTATATTTATAAAATTCACATAATATCATATAAAAACTATTAAAATAATAATCATATATTCAATATGATTGTCAACTATAAATAAAAGGTTTAAAAAATTAAGTGATAACTTATAAATAGTTATATTATTTTATTGAATACATTTCCGACCTAAATAATTAACTTCATGTTAAAACTAAATTTAATTAGCATTCAATACCACAAATTATTTAAAAAATTTACCATTGTTCAAAATTATTAAAAAGTTAATTATAAAAAGTATTCCCATATCAAAATTTCAAAATTATACCAATTTAATTTTTTATTCTTTACATCAGAGAATTAGTTTTGATGTTGAAATTTTTATGTGAAATGAAACAAATATATATTATATATATATATATATATATATATATATATATATTATCTTATAGTAAAATATTTTATCACCTTGTATGGAAATTATTTTGTAAAAGTAGAATAATGCTGCGAATAAACAAATAATAATAAGAAAATATTGGAAATTGTAAATAACAATAAAAAAGCGTTAGGCTAGAAATAAATAATGGTTCTCACATAGTATGAAAGATTTCACTAAAATATTTCGAATTATTCCACTGGAATATTTCACTGGAACCTTTCATGCAGATTATTGAAAGTCTTCACGGAATATTTCTGAATATTCCACTGGAATCTTTCATTAAGAGCTCCCAGGAATATTTCAGGAATATTTCAAAGGAATGTTCGAAAAATTTTTCGAAATATTCCATGTAATATTCACGAAAGATTTCTGAAATATTTCATAAAATATTTCATGTAATGTTTATGAATATTCCAGTGAAATATTTCATGGAAGATTCCAGAAAGATTCCATAAACATTTCGCTGGAGGATTCCGATTAACTTTAAAATCGTACAGCGGATAATTACATAAATCTGTCAGAACTAGTCAACTAAATATTCCACAGAAAGATTTAAGTAATCTTCCAGTGGAATATTTCATGAAAGATTTCAGAAAAATTCCATAAACATTTCACTTGAAGATTTCAAAAAACTTTAAAATCGTACAGCGAAATATTAGATAAATCTTCTATAAATATTCCACGAAACATTTCACAGGAAGATTAAAGTAATCTTCCGATGAAATATTTCATGAAAGATTTCAGGAAGATTCCGATAAACATTAAAATGATACAGCGGAATATTACATAAATTTTCCATAAATATTCCACGAAATGTTCCATAGAAATATTTAAGTAACCTTCCAGTGGAATATTTTATGAAAGATTTCAGAAAGATTCCATAATCATTTCACTGGAAGATTCCAAAAAACTTTCAAATCGTACAGTGAAATATAACATAAATCTTCCATAAATAGTCAACGAAATATTCCACAAAAAGATTTAAGTAATCTTCCAGTGGAATATTTCATTAAAGATTTCAGAAAGATCCCAGAAACATTTCACTGGAAGATTCCTAAAAACTTTTAAATCGTACAGTGAAATATTACATAAATCTTCCGGAAATATTCCACGAAATATTTTACGCAAAGATTACAGTATTCTTTCAGTGAAATATTGCTTAAAAGATTCTAAAATGATTCCATGAAGTTTTCGTTGGAAGATTGCGCGGAACGTTACGGGAGGTTTCCAGTAACGCCGATAAGGGGATGTTTGTTAAATGGGAGTTTTATCCCCAAGCGGTTGAAAGATACCTCACTTACTATAAAAGCGAAAGGGTATCAGCACTTTGATGTGCACAGTTGAAGCGAATATTAGAATGCAATTTTATAACTAAATGTTTATGTATGCGTATATGTATTGATGTTTAAGTGTAATGTTATTATATAATATATATACCATCCCCTCACAGCATTTCACATTTTCCAAAAATCTTCCAGGAACATTTCATGAAAGATGAAATTCTTCCCACATTACAATGTGGGAAGAATCAAGGACATACGAATATTACAGGAATATTTCACGGAAGATTCCTGAAATATTCCAAATCTTCCGTGCCAATATTCTGCGAATCTTCCATAAATATTCTACGGAATATTTTACGATAGATTTCTAAAATCTTCCAGAAATATTTCATGGAATATTTCATGAAAAATTCTTTAAATCTTTCGTGCATATTTCATGAAAGATTCTTTAGATCTTTCGTTTATATTCCATTAAAGGTTCATAAAATGTTTCAAATCTACCGTTCCCATATTCCGGAAATTTTCAATGAATGTTACAACGGAATATTTCATGAAATATTCCTGCAAGATTCCTGAAATATTTCAATAAAAGATCTGAGATATCCTAAATCTTCCAATGAAATATTCTTAGAATCTTCCAGCAATATTCTATGGAATATTCCAATGTAGAAAGAATCAAGGACATACGAATATTACAGGAATATTTCATGGAAGATTCCTAAAATATTTTAAATCTTCGCTGCCAATGTTCCAGGAAGCTTCCATAAATATTTCATGCTGTGTGGGTTGTTTATTATCATTTATACATTATTTAAAATTATGAACGATTAATGTTTTGAGCAACTGAATTTACGGAAGAAAGTATTGATTTTCGACGAAATGTTAGGTTGTACAATAATGCTTTAGCATTTGGAAATTTTGATGCCAATTTTGATACATTGCCGGGTAAAGGACCACAAGTTATTAGAATATGTGGACAAATTTACCATAATGTATATGCGTTACATCCTAATAAAGATGAAGCACGTAAATATAGACAATTATATATTTTAGATAATGAAATGGCAACGATTGAACGACATAAGTTTAATACAAACTTAACATTATTAAAACATTCAGATAACTTAATAAGAGATATTAACCCTCATGCTAAAGCCTATCAAATGATGCATAAAGCAGGAGAAGAAGAACTACAACGATGTGCAAAAATCTAATGTCTTCTGGAAACTGTTACTATGCCTATTGTCCGCAATAATAATTTCGATAAAAATAGATATAATCTACCTACCTGTAACGATGTAGCAATGGTATACGTTGGAGAAGACGATATGCCTCCTATTGAACGTCATATTGTCATTTACCCTAAGTCTGATAAACCAATTAGTATACTAACAATTAGAAAACACACAGATACTATGACATATTCGCTTATTCATCCTAATGGTGATTTCGGATGGATCTCAAATATGAAAAATAAATTTGAAAAATCTAATATTAAAAATTTGCAATTTTATAATTATAGATTTAGTGTTAGAAATGAATTTAATCCATTTCTTAATTTAGGAAAATTATCTCAACAGTTAATTGTTGATGCGTTTGTAAAAGTTGAAACCTCAAGATTATATTTTATACGAAAAAAACCAAAACGTATTAAGAAGTGATTGTTACAAAGGTGTTATGGACTATTTACATAACAAAAAAGAATTAGATTATTCAAAAATTGGAAAAATGGTAATATTACCATCAAACTTCACAGGAAGTCCACGATTTTTAAAACAATATTTTTCACGATTTTTGATTCAATAACACTTGTAAATTATCATGGTAAACCTAACCTTTTCGTAACTATGACCTGTAACCCACATTAGAAAGAAATAACTGAAAACTTGGAAATTTATGAAAATGCAATAGATAGACCAGATATTATAACAAAAGTATTTTATCAAAAAGTAGAAGAATTAAAAAATTTAGTAATAAAAAAGAAATTTATTAAGAAAATGTATTGCATATAGTTATGTAATTGAATTTCAAAAACGAAGATTACCACATATGCATATGTTGTTATTCTTAGATAAAAATGATAAATTTGACATTCCCGAAAAAGTTGATAAAATAATAAGTGCAGAAATCCCAAATAGAGATATTTATCCAAAATTATATAGTATTGTTAAACAATTTATGATACACGGTCCCTGTGGTATGCAAAATATAAATTGTCCGTGTATGGATAAAAATACGAAACAATGTACGAAAAATTTTCCAAAAAAATTTAATAATACAACAACATTAAACCAAATGGGTATCCACTATACAAACGCAAAAATGATGGCGTCGAAATTATTTTTAAAAATAAATTAACAGAAAGAATTGCAGATAATGGATTCGTTGTTTCTTATAATCCTTACTTATTATTGAAATTTAATGCACACATAAACGTAGAAGTTTGTTCCACTGTACAATGCATTGAATATTTATTGAAATACTGTTATGAAGGTCATGATTGTGCATACAATAAAATACGTTAAGTAAATGTTGATTTTAAATCAGAAAATTAGAAAATCAGAAAATGTTGAATATGAATATGACGAAATCAAACAATACATTAATACACGATATTTATGTCCACCTGAAGCAATGCACAGATTATTAGAATATCCTTTACATGTTATTCTACATACTATGAAACGTCTAAGCGTTCATGAAGAGAATCGACAAAACGTATTTTTAAAGAAGGAAAAAAAGAAATGATCATGCAAAAAAATGTTGGAACAACATTTACAGCATATTTTGAATTTAATAGAGGAGATTTCGAAGCTCGAAATGACTTATATTCAGAAATACCAAATTTTCATACATTTGATGAAAAACTGAAAAAGTGGAATGAAAGAAAAAAAAAAGAAAACCAATACTCACTAGGAGAGTATCAGACCTCCGGATCACGGATTTTGCTCAAACATTGGGATAAGTTTTAAGATGTTAAAATATGAAAGGAAACAGAATTTCAGACCCCAACGCTCAATATTTCCCTAGTTACAGGCAATCAAAGAAAATCACTAAAAAAGTTACTAGATTTTCAAACGCTTACAGTTCCTTAGCATTGATACTTAGGAGCATGAAACTTTTTTTTAATGAAAGCTGAGCTCAAATCCTTTCGAAACAGTAGTTATAGCATGTCAAAATATCATTTTTTCCCAAAGTCATAGCGTGATAAACATTAGACCCAATTTCAGCTTTTTTTATTGATTAATGTTTAAAAAGAAAAATCAGGTCCAATATTTATCACGCTCTAACTTTGGGAAAAAATAATATTTTGAGATGTTATAGGTCCTATTTCGAAAGAATTTGAGCTCAGCTTTCATTTTAAATAAGGTTTAAGCTTCTAGCTATCAATGCTAAGCAACTATATGCATTTGAAAATCTAGTAACTTTTTTAGTGATTTTCTTTAATTGCCTGTAACTAGGGAAATATTGAGCGTTGGGATCTAAAATTCTGTTTCCTTTCATATTTTGACATCTGGAAACTTATCCCAACGTTTGAGCAAAATCCGTGATCCGGAGGTCTGATACTCTCCTAGTCAGTAGAATGTACTTAGTAAGTCCGAAAGATAGAGAACGTTATTTTATTAGGTTATTACTATTACATGTTAAAGAAGCCACGTCTTTTGAAGCTTTGCGTACTGTTGATGATGTGATGTACGATTCGTTTTATGAGGCAGCTAAGGCAAAACAATTAATTAATGAAGATAAAGAATGGGATAGATGCTTGGAAGAAGCATCTTCAACAGAATCCCCTTTCGCTCTTTGTGAATTATTTGCTTTTATTTGCGTTTTCCATAATCCTATAAGTGCACGAGATTTATATGAAAAATATAAATATAAATTTTACCACCCTAAATACGGAAAAAATGTAGGTGAAAATCTTGCATTGAATGTTATTAAAAATAATTTACAAGTCAATGGATTTTCATTAAACGATTTTAATTTACCTAACATAAGCACATTTATAGAAGAAGATAATAATAAAACAATTTTAAATCATAATAATTATATTCTTAATGAATTAGAAATGAAAATAAATTCTTTAAATAATGAACAAAGGCAAATATTCGACTCTACACTAAAAAGTTTAAACAACCAAAGTAAAGAAAAATATATTTTTATAGATGGACCGGGTGGAAGTGGAAAAAGTTATTTACTTAACGTTTTAATGGCTTATTTTAAATATCATACCATACATTATTTATGTGTAGCTTTGACAGGTATAGCAGCGAATTCATTAGTCGATGGAAAAACCGTGCATACAACATTTAAACTACCGTTAAATATAACAGATTGTACAACTTGTAATGTTAAACCTAATTCTGCAGAAGGCAAACAATTAAAGGAAACACAAATAATTATTTGGGATGAAATATCCATGACTTCAAAATTTGCTTTTGAAGCGGTTGATCGTCTTTTTCAAGATTTATGCAATGTAAACCAACACTTCAGTGGTAAAACTGTAATTATATCAGGAGATTTCAGGCAAACATTACCAATTGTACGACATGGTAGCCGTATGAACATTATTGAAAATTCAGTTAAATTTAGTTTATTATGGCAAAATTTTAAGCAAATGAAGTTAAATGAAAATCTGCGAGTTTCGGATAATGATAATAATTTTAAACAATGGTTATTAGACATCGGAGAAGAAAAACGCCGCGATGTTTTCGAAGATGATAATGAAGTAAATACTTTACCAGATAATTTTATCATTAAAGAAAATCTTGTCAAAGAAATATTCGTAAAAAGAATAAAAATAGACAATACGAATATAACGGAAAAAGTTATTTCGGCTCCTAAAAATAATGATGTTACTTGAATCAATAATAATGTTTTGAATTTAATGGAAGGAAACTATGTTGAATATTTGAGTATTGATAGTGCTGAAGATGATAACAAAGAAAATTTAGATATTATGTTACCTTCAGAATTTTTAAATAAGTTAACTCCTAAAGGACTTCCACCACATAAATTACATTCAAAAGTAGGGTCTATCATTATACTTTTAAGGAATTTAAATGTCAATGAGGGACTTTGTAATGGAACAAAGTTGATAGTAAAAAAAATGCTTTAATATTCCATTCAAGCGGAATTAGCGTCTGGTCAAAGCAAAGGTAAATTAGTTTTCATTCCGAAAATAAATTTATCTACATCTACGGAAGAAATTCCATTAAATATACAACGAAAACAGTTTTCTATTAGATTAGGATTTGCAATGACTATTAATAAATCACAAGGACAATATTACGAAAAAGTTGGTGTTTATTTGCCGTCACCAGTTTTCAGTCATGGGCAATTATATGTTGCTCTTTCAAGGACGAAATTTAAAAACAATTTAAAATTATTTTTAGGTGACTATGCTATTGTCAACGGAGAAAATAAAAATGATCAGAACACAATATATACAAAAAACATTGTTCATAAAGAGATATATAAAGAATATGTCAATATGTATTTTATATTTATGTTTTAGATTGTGTTAATAGTTGAACTCGAAATATAATAAAATATATGATATCAATAACAAAATGCAGGAATCAATAAATATAAAGCCCAAGAAAATATAAGGCCCAAAAAATATAGAGACCGAAAAAATATTAGGCCCAAAAAATTATGAGGGCCAAAAAAAAAAAAGGTTCAAGAAAGTATAAGGCTCAATAAAATATGTGGCCCAAAAAAATATAAGGCCCAAGAAAGTATTAGGCTCAATAAAATATAAGGCCCAAAAAATATAGAGACCGGAAAAATATTGGGCCCAAAAAAGTATTGAGTCTAAAAAATTATAAAGCCCGAAAAAATATAAGGCCCAAGAAAGTATAAGGCTCAATAAAATATGAGGTCCAAAAAAATATAAGGTCCAAGAAAATATAAGGCTCAATAAAATATAAGGCCCAAAAAATATAGAGACCGAAAAAATATTGGGCCCAAAAAAATATTGAGTCCAAAAAATCATAAGGCCCAAAAAAATATAAGGCCCAAGAAAGTATAAGGCTCAAAAAAATATGAGGCCCAAAAAATTATAAGGCCCAAGAAAGTATTAGGCTCAATAAAATAGAAGGCCCATAAAATATAGAGACCGAAAAAATATTGGTCCAAAAAATTATAAGGCCCAAGAAAATGTGAAGCTCAATAAAATATAAGGCCCAAAAAATATAAGGCCAAAAAAAAGCCCAAAAAATATAGAGACTGAAAAAATATTGGGCCCAAAAAAATATTTATTTAAAAAAAATATTAGGTCCAAAAAAATATTGAGTCCAAAAAATTACAAGGCCCAAGAAAATTATAATGCCCAAGAAAATATAAGGTCCAAGAAAATATAAGGCTCAATAAAATATAAGGCCCAAAAAGAATAAGGCCCAAAAATATAGAGACCGAAAAAATATTGGGCCCAAAAAAATATTGAGTCCAAAAAATCATAAGGCCCAAAAAAATATAAGGCCCAAGAAAGTATAAGGATCAGCAAACTATGAGGCCCAAAAAAATATAAGGCCCAAGAAAGTATTAGGCTCAATAAAATAGAAGGCCCATAAAATATAGAGACCGAAAAAATATTGGGCCCAAAAAAATATTGAGTCCAAAAAATTATAAGGCCCAAGAAAATATAAGGCTCAATAAAATATAAGGCCCAAAAAAATATAGGGCCCAAAAAAAATAAGGCCCAAAAAATATAGAGACTGAAAAAATATTGGGCCCAAAAAAATATTTAGTCAAAAAAAATATTAGGTCCAAAAAAATATTGAGTCCAAAAAATTATAAGGCCCAAGAAACTTATAATGCCCAAGAAAATATAAGGTCCAAGAAAATATAAGGCTCAATAAAATATAAGGCCCAAAAAGAATAAGGCCCAAAAATATAGAGACCGAAAAAATATTGAGCCCAAAAAAATATTGAGTCCAAAAAATCATAAGGCCCAAAAAAATATAAGGCCCGAGAAAGTATAAGGATCAATAAAATATGAAGCCCAAAAAAATATAAGGCCCAAGAAAGTTTTAGGCTCAATAAAATAGAAGGCCCAAAAAATATAGAGACCGAAAAAATATTGGACCCAAAAGAATATTGAGTCCAAAAAATTATAAGGCCCAAGAAAATATAAGGCTCAATAAAATATAAGGCCCAAAAAAATATAAGGCCCAAAAAAAATAAGGCCCAAAAAATATAGACTGAAAAAATATTGGGCCCAAAAAAATATTGAGTCCAAATAAGTATTAGGTCCAAAAAAATATTGAGTCCAAAAAATTACAAGGCCCAAGAAAATTATAATGCCCAAGAAAATTATAATGCCCAAGAAAATATAAGGCCCAAGAAAATATAAGGCCCAATAAAATAAAAGGCCCAAGAAAATATAAGGCCCAAGAAAGACACATTTAAAAAATGCGGAGAACCGGAGAAACGGAGAAAAAAGTGGTTTCACTTTAATATAATATAAGATTTTTTGTGTTTAGAGTATTTTCGAGTGGCATTGCATTTAGTGTTGTATCGTTATATTTTTTTCGCCATTCCAACCCTAAAATCGCAAATTCGTTGCTCTTTTCTGGCTTTCATGGCGAAAAATACTGTACGCAACTGGTATGGAAAGACTTTTTTACGAAACTCGTTACGATCCTCACCTTCGGTTCGGGCCGTAAACTTCTCGTTTCGCAAATAAAGCCTTTTCATACCCGTTACGTAATGTACTATTGTTTTTCTATTACTCAGTCACAAATTCTTGTGCTCATTGTTTGATTTACGGCATTATCGCATTACTTATCTTTTGCAGCTGCATGATATTCGATAGGCTTACTTATTGTTATTAAATTTATTTTCATTTATTTCAAATTATATTGTAAAAATATGTATTCTTAATAATTTGATATTTTAGTTCCATGGGTTTTATACTTTCTTTTGATAAAACAAGAACCAGTAAATAATAAGCAATAAAAACACATTTAACTTATTAGTACAATGTTCACATTAGTTGGATACATTTATATTAAATTTACTATTTCTTGTCTAAAAGTGGTCTATAGGTATTCGTTTGAAATTCTATTATTTACAAGATAAATTATTTCTTTTTTCAGTAATTGAGAAACAAGTTTAATTTATGAAATAAAATTTCATACAAGAATAACTGAATTAAGAAGTAGAAAATTTCCTTTATTCTGTGCAGTACATTACATCAACATTTTAGAGTTCATGGTAATACACCAATGAAATGAAAATAGGTGATTTAGCGTAGAAGTTCTATGGAAAAATGTTTGTTAATTTTTATGAAATTTCCATAAAATTTTTACATTAATAAGTAATCTATTTCTCGTATAAATTAAACAGTTAAATATCTTTCTAGAATTTTTCCATACGAGGCAGTAATAACCATTAGTGCATGCTCTGCAGTGGCCAAGACTAATTGAAAATTCGGTTCATATTCTGTAATTTTAAGATACCGTTTGAATTTAATTTAAAATAACTTATCTATATACGGCACAATTTCAGGTAATTAGGATAAGAGCCGAAGATAAACATACTTTTTTTCAAGAAATATAACTGAAAATGTAATGACTTTTGGTACGTTTTAATTATAGTGTCATATAAAACAGAAAATTTGCAAAAACTTGACTCACTAAGTTATGAAATTTAAAATTAATCTTAATCTTTAAAAGACGGAGAATTCATGTTTCTCCGTCCTTTTCTAATCAAAGAATCAATTTTTTGCAAAAACTAATAACTTTAGCAAAAAATGAAGAGAAAGCCGCATCTCGTACAACAAAAAATACAAAATTTTCTTTGATAAGAAAGAATGAATTTTATTGCTTCGTTTTCAAGAAAACCTTGAAAAACCAAATTGTTTACCCTAACCACTATGTTTTAAGTTTTTCAAGGTTTTCTTGAAAACGAAGCAATAAAATTCATTCTTTCTTATCAAAGAAAATTTAGTATTTTCTGTTACGAGAAGCGGCTTTCTTTTCATTGCTCACCTGCTCTTAACGGCAGGCCGGAGTAGAACCTGATACTGACCGAGTAACAATTGAGTTGTTTGTTATTTACTCAAGTAATAATCGGTGTATCTTCAAAATAATGGTTGATCGCAATAGATATTATTATTATGAATATCTATGCACAAGAAAAAAAAAATCTACCGATTTGTTTTTGAGAAAAGTAAGGAACGCCGAAGTAAAAGATTATGTTTATAATATTTTCGCGTTCCTTACTTTTCTCAAAAACAAAGCGATAGATTTTTTTTTTCTTGTGCATAAATATTTGTAATAATAATATCTATTGCGCATAACCTTCAATTTGCAGATACACCGATTAATACTTGAGTAAATAACAAAAATGCCAATTAGACAAGGACAGCGAATCCGGCCTGCTCTTAAGAGTTAATTTATCGTAAGTTTCATCAAAATCTCGATTTGTTTATTAATTTACTATCTTATTATTTAGTTTATTAAGTTACTTAAGTTTACTAATTTACTATCCTAGTTAATTTAAAAGTGTCTATTAACCTTAGCATTTAAAAACTAAAATAATTTTTATTCAATAATTATTAAAACAAAATTTATTAATTAAAGGAGGTTCTTTCAATTATCTCTAATCAGAAAGAAAAAAAAATATTTATATGCATGTACTTAATGACTTAAAATATTTAAGGGATTTCCAATATTTTTAACAGTTACGTTGACTTAAAATTAGTAAAACAACCGAATAGGTTAACAAAATTTATTATTTCATAACCCCGTTTGACGTTCAAAACATTAGATCTTCCAAGGAACTTGTGTTCTACCATTTCAATATCATAAAATCTTACACAATGATGTATATTCCTTTTTATTTTCTTTTTTGTTTTCAATTTAACACTTGAATTATTGAGTTTTCAATAAACTCTTCCTTTTACTGATCCCTAGCGTGGGTTTCATGAGAATCAATGTTAAATTACTACATTTTATAATTATTTTTATGACCCTTTTTAAATGATAAACGGCATTGAAACTCGGCAGATATTTTAATTATGAGCGGGGTAGCGTACCCCCTAAAAATGTTCCTTTTCTTTCATTTCGTGAAAGCAGATAGTTAAAACAAAAACACACGCAAAAAGGGCACGAGCACACAGTAAAAAAAATGAGTATATTAGCACGAAGGGAAAATAGCACTAGAACGCGCATGAGATCGCCCGGCACACACGTCGCACAAATAAAGCAATAGATTATGCTATTTTACTTAGCACTATGGCACTCGTAATTATATGAGGCTTGATTTTAAATAAAAAAGAATAAAGCTAATTAGTCTCACTCACACAATAAATTATGCTATTATAGCGCACAAAAAAAAATACTGTATATTACAGTCGGTAGTAACACACTTTTCGCTATGGTGACGACAGAAAGAATGATGCAATGGCGGGTTCTTTCTGTCAACCAAGCTCATTGCTCTTACGGTACGCTGCGCGCGCCGCAAGAGAGAGACAAACGATCTTTAACGGACCCCAACTTAGCTACGCAAGTCAAGCGGCTTGCTAGCCCTATCTGTGTACATTATAAAAGCCTTATAAACTCGCGCGTGTGCGGCAACGAACTCGGGTATGGTGTTACGGGTTTAACTCGCGTGGTCTGCTTTCCTTCTTGCCAACAGTTGTATACTTCTTTCTGTCGTCGATATGCGTATTACTATGTATATAAGTATACTTTTGAATTGTTAAAAATCGAGTAACCAAAATGAATAAAGTTTTTGGAAATTGCCCAAATGCGTACTCGACCATACATACGATACAGCAAAACAGCTGAGAAAGAGAGGCTCTAGTTAAGCTCAGATAGTCTGTTGGACGGAGTTTAGCAAGCGCCATGTAGCGATAAAGTCAAGCTCTTTACAATCGCTTAAGGGGTCATACCGATACAGAGATCTACCTTATCTACATTTGAATTATGCATTTTAATAAAAATTTAACTATTTTTGACTAAAATTTATAGAAGAGGCACATTCTTAACATTCTGAAGAATTTATTGCAACGTTAAAAGACAGAATAAAAGTGAAAATGAAAACAAAAACTGCATAATAAGATTATTCATAACTACAATAAAAAGTTGATCGTATTAAGCAGTTTTTGCCTTTATTTTTACCCTTATATTGTCTTTTTACGTTGCAATAAATTCTTCGGCATGTTAAGAATGTGCCTCTCCTACGAATTTCAGTCATTAATACTTAAATTTTTATAAAAATTCATAATTTCAATGAGGATAAGGTAGAACTCTATGTCGGTATGAGGATTCCCATTAAGTAAAGCTAAGCCATTTATAACAAACTAGGTTAATAACTACTGTACTTAAGATAATTTAAAATACATATCAATCGAAATATTATTCCCTACTGAAAAAAATGACATGAGATCTCACGTGAGATCTCATGTGAGATCACACACGAGATCTAACATGAGATCTCACGATTGAAAATGAAACGAGATCTCATATGAGAACTCATATGAGATCTCACGCGAAATCTCATATGCCGCAAAATTTTATTTTTCCTGATGCCCAATCTCACGTGAGATCTCATGTGAGATCTCATGCGCGAAAAGTATAATTTTTCCCGATACCCGATCTCACATAAGATCTCACATGAGATCTCATATGAGATCTCGTGTGAACTAAAATAAAATTTTTTTGGACATGAGATCTCACGTGAGATCTCATGTGAAAAAAAATTTTATTTTTTCCTACACTTATAGTTGTAATTAATGTCAACAAATCTAAAATCTTAATTTTGGTCTATGATTCAATTTATTTATATATTATATATATTAATAAAATTACGATTAAATGATTCTACACTACATCTACAAAACAATCGTTATCTAAAGCATGCTATTATGGATTATGGTTTTAAACTATATTTGAGCGTAATTATACTTGGCGATTGAATAATAAAAGAAAAAAATTTTTTACGAAGATTTAGACGTTATTTACAAGTAATATTTAAGATACTAGTCACTACAATTATGCATATCGCCTTTTACACTCGAGAAGGCCATCACTTTTCAGTGAGGTCTGGAGCGATGCCGTTCGTATGCAAAGGTTTGTACAGAATTTGTTTATTCAAAAATTGAGATACTTATTTCATATCACAGACGAAATCATGTATACGAAGCTCGGGGTCAGTTCACTGATTAATGACAGATTTTCTAATCAATAGGTAGTGTCGTTCTATGACGCACGCTGCATCTGGTTCAGATTTACGTCATAACACGTCTTACCAATTGTTACACAATTTGCATGTCGCCGTAAAAACAGTTGCAGCTTCATTTATGTCTTAGAACATTATGACAAACTACCTTCAATGAACTGACAGTGACTTACCAGGAGAGTATCACAACTCCGGATGACGGATTTTGCTCAAACTTTGGAATAAGTTTCCAAATGTCAAAATATGGAAGGAAATAGAATTTTAGACACCAACGCTCAATATTTCCCTAGTTATATGCAATTAAAGAAAATCACTAAAAAAGTTACTAGATTTTTAAACGAATATAGTTCCTTAGCATTGATAGCTAGGAGCTTGAAACTTTTTTAAAATGAAAGCTGAGCTCAAATCCTTTCGAAATAGTAATTATAGCATGTCAAAATATTATTTTTTCCCAAAGTTATAGCGTGATAAACATTGGACCTGATTTTTCTTTTTAAAACATTAATTAATAACAAAAGCTGAAATTGGGTCTAATGTTTATTACGTTATAAGTTTAGGAAAAAATAATATTTTTACATGCTATAACTACTAATCCGAAAGGATTTGAGCTCAGCTTTCATTTAAAACAAGTTTCAAGCTTCTAGCTATCAATGCTGAGGAACTATATGCGTTTGAAAATCTAGTAACTTTTTTAGTGATTTTCCTTAATTGCCTATAACTAGGGAAATATCGAGCGTTGGTGTCTAAAATTCTATTTTCTTTCATATTTTGACATTTGGAAACTTATCCCAAAGTTTGAGCAAAATCCGTGATCCGGAGTTGTGATACTCTCCTAGTTAGTACTTATTATCTTTTTTTATCATACTGATAAATTATTTTTACATATTAATTACAATAGCGTCTTACAGATTTAAATAATATAGGTTCTTCTGACTCAAAAATTATTGATTTTACTTTTATTTTGAAGTATTATCGCAATCTTATTGCTTCTTTTCATAATTCAGTCGTGAATCTACCGTAATCTGAAAAATTTCAAAATCGTGCTCGAATATAATTATAAACCATGATATATAATCATATTCATACAGACTATTCACATAGTTTTCATTGTGAGAATTATATTTGCATGCAATTTAAGTCCAAACATTAGAAGTAAGATGATAAATTGATCTTATTATTATGGTATTCGTCAAGAGCAGGTTGGAGCAGATTCAATACCGACCGAGAATTGAACATCCGTTGTTTAATTTTCTCCTACTAAACGTAATGGAATGCATTAAAATTTCAAATACATTAACGAAATTTATTTCTCTATTGCACTCACCAAAATAATTAAAGGAAAATTTAAAAATTAAAAATTTCTATACTACAACTGTTTATTAAACTGTAAGTACGGTTACTTACTTTTTGTTTAAAATATGATGAATATTATGAAAAAAACATCTATTATACAATCATGTATGTATAAAAAATTGCACTCGATAACAATTTCTTTTGAAAACAGTATAATTATTTAATTTATGATTAAATAACTTTTTTACCTCTCGGTCGGTAACCACATTTGCTCCAGCTTACTCTTGAAGATGAGGTATAGACCTTTTTTACCCATCGAAAGTAGCTAAATAAGTAATTTTGTTTATTTTTGATAAATATATATCAAAATTTTTTCACTTGTAAATATCTATTTATTTTAACAAATGAGAAGCGAAAGCGCGTAAATTTGTCCAAACTCAAAGAATAAGCCAAAAAAATAAATAAGAACAAAATATCTTTTTTAGCTATTTTCGATCGGTAGAGTTAGTCGAAAGCTGATCCGAAGTGGAAAGTGACGCCATGAAATACAATTCAAATTGAATGAAGTGGCTAAAATAAGGAATACTAACCACGGGCAAGATGCATTGGGTTTTGTGGCTCCACTAAATTTATCGAATATGATGATGTTCTGTATTTGAATACATATTTATAATATTAATGTAATTAAATACATTGAGGGCATAATGAAACTCCTCCTTGTGATAATATTTGTTATCCAACTTTATGAGTAAATGGAGAATTTAATCGGGTTTTTTCACTTCAAGAAAAAAAGTAGTAGGATTCAACTTGAGTGCGGACAACTAAAGAAATCTACCGAAATCTTATATTTGAAAAGTTATATACAAGTTTTCAATTTATAGTATTTTGAGGTTAGTTTTGTCAACTTTGATGTCTACTTTGCGATCTGAATTTATAAAAAATTAACAGCTCCAAAGGATTTTTTATTTTAACTAAAATAATGGTATTAATATAGCTAATGTTAAAATTTGTCAAAATTTAAAGAACAAGCCGAAAAAAATAAAAAAGTAATAAATATCTTTTTCAAATTTTTCAAATTGAATTAAATATATAAGAGATCCTATGTGAGATCACATATGAGATCGCACACAAGACTGCATATGAGATGTCACATGAAATCGCCTATGAGATCGCATATGAAATCCAATGTATATTTGTTAAATTTTCCCTGGTAGAAAATTGAACATTAATCTGCCCAGAATATCTTAAATTTTCTGCTCAGTGGGCAGATTCTGCTGATATATTCTGCCCAGAAACCCTACGTACTGGCGACATTTTCTGGGCAGAATCTGCTAAAATCATATCATAAGTCAAATAATATTGATTCGAGGTTATTTTTTCCTATTTCGCTACGTAGGAGAAAGAGAGAAAGAAAATCATGCACACTTATTTGTTTGTTCGAGATATAATAGCTATCATTTTTTTCTTTAACCATAAAAGCTTATTATATTGCGCTTGATATTATATTTGAAGATTTTTTTTGTTTGTATAATTAATTCGGTAACATTAAAAAAAAATTATTTTTAAAATAAGTATCTGTGATCTGTCTCAATAATTATCATTAATCGATATAAAACTTTAAGAGGAGGTCACGTATCTCTGTCCTTTTCTAATCAAAGAATTGAGTTTTTTACAGAAACTAATAACTTTATCAAAAAATGAAGAGAAAGCCGCATCTCGTAATAAATAAAACAATATTTTCTTTGATAAGAAAGAATTAATTTAATTACTTTGTTTCCAAGAAAACCTTGAAAAACTTAAATCATAGAGGTTAGGATGGACAATTTGGTTTTTCAAGGTTTTCTTAAAAACGAAGCAATAAAATTAATTTTTTCTTATCAAAGAAAATATTGCTTTTTTGATACAAGATGCGGCTTTCTCTTCATTTTTTAATAAAGTTATTAGTTTTTGTGAAAAAATCATTTCTTTGATTAGAAAAGGACAGAGATACGTGACCTCCTCTTAAAGATTGTTGATTTAAGGTTATAAATTAATTGATGACAATCGTTTAACATAAATTTCTGGGCAGAAGTTAGTCAAGTGAGCAGAAATTATGTTTAATTTTATACCAGGGTTTAAAATAAAAAAAATATATGTGCGATCTGACATGAGATCTCACATATATTTATTTTATTTTCAAAATTCAACGAATATATATGAGATTTCATAGACGATTTCATATGAGATTTCACATGAGAGTTCATACAATATTTTCAGTAGGTATGATTTTTCTCGGATTGTTCTTTAAATTTAAACATATTTACACTTCCGATTCTCATTTATTTAAAGTAAGTTCATACCTATGAATACTGCGGAGCATCTAATGGGTCTCTTAACTAGATGTGTACCCAGGGTGGCTACTAGGGGAGAAATCAGGCATCTAGCGGTGCCCTTTATGCGCACTGAGGTTAGCAGGAATTCCTTCCAAGTTTAAGGTGCGCATTTTTGGAACTTCCTGCCTGCTGAGATTAAACATCTTCCATCTTTCAGTAGGTTCAAATCAGCGGTGAGAGGGTACATGCTCGACCTAGATTAATACTTTTTACTATTAATTTATGTTAATTTTTGTTAATTTATTTAATTTATTTTTGTAATGTCCTTTATATAGGCTTAAGGTGTGAGTGTATTAGTTGTATGAGTGTTGGCTGAATGGTTGGTGAGTGAGAGTTTTCATTTGATTTTATTCTTGACTGCGTTTCATGCTATTGCGTACGCTTGTTATTTTATTTTATTATGTATTAAATTTAATTCTTTTAAATTTTAATATTGTGACTGATAGATATTGTATGACTGATTTTTATTTATATGATTATTTTTATTTATATTGCGTGTATTTTATGATTACTTTGTGATATTACTTTTATTTATTTTAGTTTGTGACTTACTTATTCAGTATTATTAGATTTATTGACTGACTGTGACACTAATTGTGCAATATTAATATTTACATATATATTCATACTTTTTGTGTAATATTTATTGTTTCTATATTTACAAATTGTATTACACGTTTTTGTACTCTTTTACAAAATAAAATAATATCTATCTATATCTATCTACCTATAAGTAGAATCGGTGGTAGCGAAGGGACTGAGACCCTTGGCTCATGCTGTAGTAGACCGGGGTTTAATCCCCGAGAAAATTTTAGAAAAATTTTTCTGACTTTTTCTCTGTGAAATAGAACTAGGAGACCAGGAGAAACCAATTAAAGATTCCCCCTGGCCAATATTTGGTACGAAGAAATTAATTAATTCGAAATATTTTTTATATGCATTAAAATATTTTATTGGAGAAAAAAAATATTATTTTTATTACGAAATATTAATTTAAAATAAAATTAATAACCTCCAGTATGAGATATTTTTAAGTTTAGGAAATATCTTATGTATGTTGAGCAATATTTCATTAATATTTAAAAATGTTATTTTCACAGACGGAATAAATGATATTGATATAAAAAGTATTTCACCTATAACCAGAAAGAATCTATTCGATACAATAAAATTTTTTTCGTTACAAAGAAATTTTTTTTCCAGTGAAACTATTAGATTAAGTAACGGTTGTATCATGTATCTTTTATTCTTATCATGGAGCGACAAAGACAGAATTAGGTTCAAGTAACAGCCGCTACTTGAGTTAGGTATATGAATATATTCATAGACAATCTAAGACTCCTATAGGAGTCTTAGATTGTCTATGATAATGAAAATTTATATGGTTGGAATATATATTCGAAATAGATTAAATAATGAATACTATTTTTTCCATTAAGAAATAATAAGTTAATTGAAAAAAAATTTTCTCTTATTTATTTTTTAGTCTATTTTTAATTATAATAAATTTTATTAAAAACGGAGCAATTTATTCTAACATATTTTAACAATGAAAATAATACTTTTAATTTATCTCGAAATAATACTTTTAATCTTATTTAAATAATGAAAATAATTTCAATTTATATAATTCATAGTAAAGGTTGAAATATTTTTATCTTCTCTGCAAGAAATAAAATGTTGGCTCTCGAATATTCACCATTGCGACTTGAAGGATTACAGTGAAGTTGACGGTGATTATTTTTAACGAAGTGAAATCCGTAATTATCAAAGTCCTTACAATCGTCTGACACAAAAGACACAAGAGTATCTTTTTTTCGTACTCTTCTTATACATCGGCTTTGTTCCAAATGCTTCTCGGGTTGCGCACGCCGTGTTCACAAAATTTATCACGCGTCAAATAGCTCTAAAGAAGCTTTCTGATTGGTCGATACAGCTTATCTATAAAGAAACCCTCAGTATGTGCACTAGATTTTCGGACACAGCAATATACTAAGCATTACTGGTGCGCAACTTCAAAAAGCGTGTTTAATACAGCCATTTGTATGCGAACGTAATTTCGTAAGCAAGACAATGAAAAGTCTGTAAACGCATCCATATGATGCAATACATACATACATATATATATATATATATATATATATATATATATATATATTTTATAATTGTAACCTCTCACTACCCTAACTCTGTAAAAGATAGCACAAAGTGCTCATATACAAGGAAAAGGATGAGGAATAAAGGTTATTTAAAGCTAGACCCGTTCTTAGTGTAGCGTCATGCTACATCTAGTCCGAGGTCTCTTTGCTTGTTAATTATATTATAATTATTTACTTCAATTAGATAAATTTTAAACTAATTTAATTAGTTATAAGTTAAACACAATCAACTTCAAATATAAAAAAAATACTTAATATAGGAACACATTACACGTACACCAAAAGAAATTGAAATAAAAGTATGACTAATTGGATTTATTATAATAAAACTTTGATTTTAACTGTGGATTTATTCCGTTATAGCTGCTACCGGTACAGAGCTGGTGGTTATCCAGCTCTTCGCGGACCTGCAGAATAATCGGAAATAATGAAGACCAATAATGAGTATTATAGTTAAAATATACTTTATTTAGAGAAGGCTGGCCAAAGAGTGCCGTACAAAGATTCGGCTTCGATCTGCTTAAGTGTCGATCAAGCCGCCGCGGCCGCAATCCTCTCCTACTACTAAGTAGAAGGGATACATTTACATATCTTACATTATACTATTACAGGTGCGCTTAGATGTGTGCTAGCGTACGTCACTTTGTAGGCGTGGATCGGCGCACATCTAAGCGCGTACATATATTTTTATTAATATCCATCTCGCGCGCTGATATACTTTCTAATTGTACGTCGCGCCGACGCACAAGATAGAAATAGACTTTTAACGCAATGATTTGAATTCAAGAGAGAATAAGATTATTGTTACTTATCTTTTATTTTATTCTTTTTTCTTACTTATTCTCTCTCAAATTCTTTATATTATGAATATAATATAAGTGAGGCCACAATTTATATATAAGTAAGTAAAACCGGTCTTTTGAATGCGCGCTACAGTTTGCTGCTATGGACTCGTGTATATTTTGTGCGTGGGACCGGTCTTTTGAATGCCGCATTCAAAAGACCAATTTCTATAATACATACGGTAATGGAAGGGAAGGGTTAACAATGTGAGACTGCCACACACCTTGACGTGCGCCGGATACGACCCGAAGTCAGTACTGACTAGCGCGGGGTATCACGCATTCAAAAGACCGGTTTTATATATATATATATATATATATATATATATATATATAAATACATTAGTAATACATCAGCTTTAATCCAAATGCTTACGATATATATATATATATATATATATATAAATTTTGCGAATACGGCGTGTGCAACCCCGAGAAGCATCTGAAACAAAGCCGATGTATTAGAAAAGTACAAAAAAAAGATACTCTTGTGTCTTTTGTGCCGGACGATTGTGAGGACTTTGATAATAACGGATTTTACTTCGTTAAAAATCACCACTGTCATATTCACTGTAGTCCTTCGAGTCACAAAAGCGAATATTCGAGAGCCATTTCATTTTTGGCAGGTAAGATGAAAATATTTATTCCTTTACTATGAATTTTATAAATTGAAATTATTTTTATAATAAAGTATTATTTCTACATAAATTAAAAGTATTATTTTCATTGTTAAAATATGTTAAAATAAATTGCTTCGTTTTTAATAAAATTTATTATAATTGAAAATAGACTAAACGATAAGTGAGAAAAAATTTTTTTTTCAATCAACTTATTATTTCTTAATGAAAAGAATAATATTTTTAATTTAATCTATTCTGAATATATATTCCGACCATATAAATTTTTATTATCATAGACAATCTTAGGCTCCTATTCATAGACCTAATTCAAGTAGCGGTTGTTACTTGAACCTAATTATGTCTTTGTCTCTCCATGATATGAATAAAAGACAGATGATACAACCGTTACTTGATCTCGTTAATAGCTACACTGGAAAAAAAATATATTAGTATCGAAAAAAATTTTATTGTATCGAATATATTCTTTCGGGCAATCGGTAAAATATTTTTTTTATCAATATCATTTATTCCGTCAGTGAAAATAAAATTTTTAAATATCAATAAAATATTTCTCAACATACATAAGATATTTCTTGAACTTAACAATATCTCATACTGAAAATTGATAATTTTATTTTAAATTTATATCTCGTAATGTCAAAATAAAAATTAAGTTAAATAATTAAAATAAAATTTTTTTCCTATAATAAAATATTTTTATGCATATAAAAAGTATTGCGTATTAATTATTTTCTGCGTACCAAATAGAAGTAACTATTGATTGAATAAATATTATCTTTCTTTAAAAATATATCCGAATTTTTCAAGCCTAAAAAATATTTTTTTGTAGAAAAATATTATTTTGAAAACATGAAACATCACTTTTAAGCATAGAAATAATTTGTTACAAGTAAATTTAAAATATTAATTCAAATAAATGTTTCAACAAATTTAATTTTTTTTTCTGCAATATAAATTTTAATTTTTTTTTTAATACTGAAACTCTTTTGATTCAAAGAAGTATTTCTTTAAAACAGTTAAATAATGATTTTATTTAAAATTTATTTTTTGTAATTATGTTTATAAATAATTGTTGTGAAATTTTTTTTTTACTGTAATGTACGTTTTTAATCAAAATAATAATTACTTTATTAAAATGAGAAAATTTTTTAAGTTTTTTAGTTATATTTTCTTCATTCTGACAATTGTTTTTTTTCAATTCAAAATCCTCTTTGTAAAGTAAAGAAATGTAATCAATTACACCGCTTTTTTGCATCAACAAACATTCTATTGTTGAAAAGAGATAGGTTTATGGAAGTCATGAACTAATTTGTTTAATTTAAAAATGATGTCTTTGGATCAAGAAATTATTTGATGTAAGATATTTTTTTCATTTTTATATGAAAATTATTTTAAATTAATATTACATTTTTTCAATAAAAAAATATAGCATTGTTTTTAAGAAAGTTTTACTGACTTTCAATACTATTTTGGAAGTAACTAATTTCTTAAAGGTAATAAGATATTTTTCTAAATTCAAACATTGTTTTTTTCGAATATAATATTTTACGAAGAAAAAGAATATTTCAAGGTTTTTTTTTATTTAAAAAATTATTTTATTAATTTAAAAATGATTTTTCTTTGACTCAAAGAAATTCATTTCTATGCACCGTATTTCTTATATTCAAAAACACTTTCTTTAAAGTTAAAAAAACTTTTTATGCTGTGTAGTCACAAATTTTGCGTGAAATTCCGTGATAAAAAGAACATTTGAACATACTAATTTAATATCATTTCAAAACAATGTATAATAACTATTTTCATGGTGGAAAATAAGGCTTCCTATTTTTTTTAAAACATTTTGCAGTTAAAAATGAAATTTTATTTCGTTAATATGAAAGGACAAAGATGAGCCACCTGCTCTAGGATAAATTTAGAACAAACGTGCCTGTTTTCTTTTAATATCTAATATCACTAATGTCAAATTATTCTTTTTTTTTATGCTATATTATTGAAAAAATCAATAATTTATAAAAATATTATATCTTTTTATTACTATTTAGTTTTTGAATAACACTAATTTAAAAATTCGTTTCATGACACAATATATAATAAAGTTGAGATTAAGAGTCAGCTGTATACCGACACAGTTACCTGTTTTACCGAATCTATTTAAAATTTATTTTTTATAAAAACTAATAGCTTCAGGCAGAAATAAAGAGATGGTTTCGATTCGTGTAATAGAAAGCAATATTTTCTCTGATAAGAATAATTTAATTCCACCGCTTTATTTTCAAGAAAAGTTGGAATAACTTGAAAATCCTATTATTTGACACTAATTTCTAATTTTTTAAGTTATTCCAACTTTTCTTAAAAACGAAGCAATAAAATTAATTCATACTAATCAAAGAAAAATTACATTTTATTAAACACATCGAAACCATCTCTTTATTTTTGCCTCTTGTTGCTAATTTTGGGAAAAAAGACAATTTTTTAATTAGAAAAGGACAGAGATACAGCGGACTCTTAAAATTAGAAAAGTACAAAAATAAATGACCTATTATAAAACAAAATTCTTAAGGGTTTGCTTTATCGATCAAATATAGTTTAAAAATAAATTTCGTTTTTTTTTCATATGAATAAATATCGGAATTGTTTGTGATCCCTAGCAGAAATATAAAATGTTTAAAAATGTTTGAAACTGTTCAAAACTGTTTGAAACTGTTTATAAGTGCGAAATTTAGGACATTTAAAACAGTTATGAACAGTTCTGAACATTTTTAAACACTTTCAAAAAGTTTTGATAAGTTCAAAATGATTTCAAACGGTGTTTAATAGTTTTGAATTTTTTATGTTAAAAAGTTGTAGATTATTTTAAATATTCAAAATATTTGAAACAATTTTAAATCAATATGAACTATTTTTTATTAACTTGAACAGTTTTAAACAGTTTTAAAAAGTTTTAAAAAGTTTGACATGATTTCAAACAGTGTTTCATAATTTTGTGTTTGTAAAAATTCTCCTATATATATATTAAAATTTATATAATATCCCTAGTGGAAATCAGTTTTGCTAATAACAGCAAACAACTGCTAATAACTGTTATAAATAGTTTAGTTTGAGACAGAATTAGCGGTTATTTGCAGTTAATAGTAATTATTTGCAGTTATTAACAGTTATTAACATTTATAAGCACAACAATTTTGAACAATGAAATTTTTTAAAATTAAGATAATAGTAACAGTTATTTGCAGTTATTTTTTTATTTTTACAGTTATTTACCGTTATTTGTGGATTCTTGCAGTCATTTGCAATTATTTTCTGATTTTTGTAGTGATTTGCAGAAACTTGCAGTTATTTATAGTTAATAATAGTTATTCATAAAAATTTATTGTCTTGGAAATTTTTCCATATATATAAAAAATTAAAAAATTTTTTAAAAAGCGTATAATTGTTAATAACTGTAAATAATTGCGAGAAATTGCAAATAGCCGTAAATAAACGCAAACAACTGCTAATAACTGTTAATGAAATAGCAAATAACTGCTTAATAATGCTAATTATTGCTAATAACTAATGATAACTGCTATTAACTGCAAATAACTGCTATTTCTGTCTCAAACTAAACTATTTATAACAGTTATTAGCAGCTTTTAGCAGTTATTTGCAGTTATTAGCAATTATTTTTAATTAATAACAGTTATTAGCAAAACCGATTTCCACTAGGGATATACGAGAAAATGTTCACTTCAGTTTCAAATTATTCTGTATTGTTCAATACTGCTCAAAAATGTTTAAAACTGTTTATAACTGTATTAAATGTCCCAAATTTTACATTTATAAACTATTTTGAACAATTTTAAACAGTTTTAAACATTTTTAAACAGTTTTGACTAATTTTAAACTATTTCAATAAGTAATGCACATTTTATATTTCCACTAGGGATTGGAGATATCATCTTCTCCTCTATTTTATTGCCAGTGGGTCTCTTGATCGCTGTGGACTGAGACCCGTGATTTCACCTTACTCATGTAATTTTTACTAGCCAGGGAGAATTTTTAATTGGTTTTTCCTGGTCTCCTAGTTCTATTTCATAGAGAAAAATTCAGAAAAATTTTTCCAAAATTTTCCCGGGGATTAAACTTTGGTCTACTACAGCATGAACCAAGAGCCTTTGCCCTGCGCTACCATCTATTCTACTTATAGGTATGAACTTATTTTAAATAAATGAGAATCGGAAGAGTGTAAATATGTTTAAATTCAAAGAACAATCTGAGAAAAATCATACCTACTCAAAATATTGTATGAACTCTCATGTGAGATCTCATATGAAATCGCCCATGAAATCTCATATATATTCGTTGAATTTTGAAAATAAAATAAATGTATGTGAGATCTCATGTCCGATCGCACATATATTTATTTTATCTTAAAAATTTAACGAATGTACATTCGATTTCATATGCGATCTCATAGGCGATTTCACGTGACATTTCATATACAATCTCGTGTGCGATCTCATATGTGATCTCACATGGGATCTCTTATATATTTTATTCAATTTAAAAAATTTGAAAAAGATATTTATTACTTTTTTATTTTTTTTGGCTTGTTCTTTAAATTTTGACAAATTTTGACATTAGCTATATTAATACCATTATTTTAGTTAAAATAAAAAAATCCTTTAGAGAAGTTATTTTTTTATGAACTTGAATCGCAAATTATATATCAAAGTTGCCAAACCTAACCCCGAAATACTATAAATTGCTAATTTGTATATAACTTCTTAAGTATTTGGTAGATTTCTTTAGTTGTTCGCACTCAAGTTGAATCCTACTAATTTTTTTATTGAAGTGAAACATAAACTTGGATCAGAAATATTATCAGAAGGGGTAAGCATCACCATGCCCTCAATTTATATAATTACACTAATATTATAAATACGTATTCGCACACTAGAACATCATCATATTCAATAAATTTAGTAGAGTCATATGACCCAACGTATCTTGCCCGGGGTTAGTAGTTCTAATTTTCGTTTTTGCATGGTATTTCATGGCGTCACTTTCCAATTAAGGATCAGCTTCCGACTAACTTTACTGATCAAAAATAGCTAGAAAAGAATTTTGACTAATGTACACACTTCCGTTTCTCATACGATAAAATGAATAGATATTCACAAGTGAAAGCAATTATGATATGTATTTTTATTAAAAATAAATTAAATTACTTTTTTAGCTACTTTCGATCAGTAAAATATGCCTAAAACCTCGTCTGAAACTGACCTTTAACATGTAAAATAGTATAATACTAAAATATGTGTATTACCTTACTTTTAACGTTTAGACTTACATTGCATACAAATATAATTCTTATTATGAAAACCATGTGAATAGTCTGTATGAATATGATTATATATCATGGTTTGAAATTATATTCAAGCGCGATTTTGAAATTTTTCAGGTTACGGTAGATTCACGACTGAATCATGAAAAGAAGCAATAAGATTGCGATAATACTTTAAAATAAAAGTAAAATCAATAATTCTTGAGTCAGAAAAACCTATATTATTTAAATCTGTAAGATGCTATTGTAAATGATATGTAAAAATAATTTATCAGTATGATAAAAAAAAGATAATAAGTACTAAGTCACTGTCAGTTCATTGAAGGTAGTTTGTCATAATGATCTAAGACATAAATGAAGCTGCAACTATTTTTACGGCAACATGCAAATTGTGTAACAATTGGTAAGACGTGTTATGCCGTAAATCTGAAGCAGATGCAGCGTGCGTCATACAACGACACTACCTATTGATTAGAAAAACTGTCATTAATCAGTGAACTGACCCCGAACCTCGTATATATGATTTCGTCTGTGATATGAAATAAGTATCTCATTTTTTGAATAAACAAATTCTGTACAAACCTTTGTATACGAACGGCATCGCTCCAGACCTCACTGAAAAGTGATGGCCTTCTCGAGTGTAAAAGGCGATATGCATAATTGTAGTGACTAGTATCTTAAATATTACTTGTAAATAACGTCTAAATCTTCGTAAAAATTTTTTTTCTATTATTATTCAATCGCCAAGTATAATTACGCTCGAATATAGTTTAAAACCATAATCCATAATAGCACGCTTTAGATAACGATTGTTTTGTAGATTTAGTGTAGAATCATTTAATCGTAATTTTATTAATATATATAATACATAAATAAATTGAATTATAGACCAAAATTTAGATTTTATATTTCTCGACATTAATTACAACTATAAGTGTAGAAAAAAATCAAATTTTATTGCACATGAGATCTTATGTGAGATCGGGTATCGGGAAAAATTATACTTTTCGCACATGAGATCTCACATGAGATTTCACGTGAGATCGGGCATCAGGAAAAATAAAATTTTGCGGCACATGAGATCTCACGTGAAATCTCATATGAGTTCTCATATGAGATCTCGTTTCATTTTCAATCGTGAGATCGCATGTAATTTTTTTCAGTAGGGTTAATAAAAGTGTTTTCTTTCCGATTCCAGAACATAAAACCTCTATTCCCAACATGGTAGCATAGCGTGGTTGAAAAAAAAGTAAGAAAACGTGGTCAACAAAAAACAAAAAAACGTGGTTAACAAAAAATAAGAAAACGTTATTGAAAAAACAAGAAACGTGGTTATTAAAAAGAAAAGTTGATGAAAATGAAAAACGTAGTTGTAAAAAGAGTAAGAAAACTTGGTCAAGAAAAAATAAGAAAATGTGGTCAAATAAAATAAAAAAACGCAGTTAGTAAAGCAAAAACGTGGTAGATTATTCAAGTCAAGAAAGATAACTAAAAGGCAAAAGTAAAGCAAAAAATATATAGAAAAGTGAAAATAAAAAATTATTATTAATCAAGAAAAAGAAAACAGAAGAAAATTAAGCTGAAAATACATTGGATGTAAACAGATTAAAAATTAAAGCCACGTGTTTGAAAGATAAAAGAAAACAAGTAAATAAAAAGATTAAAAAAATAATAAATAATAAAAAAAAGGATAGTTAATAATAATTTTGAAAAAATGGACTGTACGAGAAAGTTGAAAAAGTGACAAAATAAAAAAGATTAAAAACGTGAATTCACTAACAAAATGAAAAAGTGAATTTAATAAGAGAATTAAAAGAAAATTAAAGACAGTTTAATGAAACAGACAAAAGCTGAAAATATAGTGCTCAAAAAGGAAGAAAGAAATCGTTTAAAAAAAGTTTTTCTCAAAGAACTAAAAAAAGTGTTAACGGTAAGCCGGAGTAAAACCTGATACCGACCGAGTAACAATTGAGTTGTTTGTTATTTACTCAAGTTTTAATCGGTGTATCTTCAAATTAAAGGTCGAGTGCAATAGATATTATTATGAACATCTATGCACAAGAAAAAAAATATCTACCGGTTTGTTTTTGAGAAAAGTAAGTAACGCAAAAATATTATAAACATAAACTTTTACTTTGGCGTTACTTACTTTTCTCAAAAACAAACCGGTAGATATTTTTTTTCTTGTGCATGGATGTTCATAATAATAATATCTATTGCGCTCGACCTTTAATTTGAAGATACACCGATTAAAACTTGAGTAAATAACAAAAATGCCAATTAGACAAGGACAGCGAATCCGGCCTGCTCTTAAGAAGGGTCCGAACTATCTGTCTTTGTCTAATAGCGTTTTTCATCATTTATGTAAACACTATCCGGTATAACAAGAAAAAAATAGCAGCCCCCGCTAGATATTAGTATAATAAGTAAATTTTGTAATAACAATCAAATTTTTTCACTGCGAAGTTTTTGAATAATTAGAGACCTACCAAAAAAAGATAGGTTATATTCTAGATTGCTAGTAGGTCTCTAATTAGTCAAAAACTATGCGATAAAAAATTTGGTTGTTATTACAAAATTTACTTATTATACTAATATCTAGCGGGGGCTGCTATTTTTTTCTTGTTATACCGGATAGTGTTTACATAAATGATGAAAAACGCTATTAGACAAAGACAGATAGTTCGGCCCCTTTTTAAGTGCAGTAAAAGAAATTGATCAAAATATAAAACTAGAAAAAGAAAGATGAATGGCTAAGCAAGGGAAAATTAATGATGTTTATATTCCCATTTTTGATGGATGCGATTATTCAAGCTGGGAATTCAGATTATTGAATATTTTAGAATATAAAGAGTGTAAAGAGCAAACAACAAGATAATTAACTGCAGCAGATAATCAAGATGCTTGGAAAAAAGCAGATTTAAAAGAAAAAATATACTGATAAGCTCGATATCAGATAAACAATTAGAGTATATTAGAGGATGCAGAACAACATTTGAAATATTAAAAAAGCTAGACAGTATATATTTTACAAAACCTGCAGCTCTACAAATAATATGTAAAAGTAAATTAGAAGATGTAAAACTGAAGAATTATGATCAAATTGAAGACTTTTTTGTAGATTTTAAACAAGCCTGTAATAAGTTTAAAGCAGCTGGTGGAACTTTGATTGAACAAGAAAAGATAAGATATATAATATAAGCGCTGCCACTCAGTTACAGCTTTATTGGTGACTTTATAGATGTCATACCAGAAGAGCGAAGGACAGTAGAATATGTAAAGTCCAAAATTCAAGAGAAAAATATGACAAGACCTAAAAGTGAAAGTAAAAGAAATGTCAGCACCTTCAGTATAAACACAAAAGGACAATGTTTTAACTGTGGGAAAGAAGGCCACAACAAGAAAGATTGTTGGAGAGCAACACAATTTAACCAAGGCAGAGAAACGCATACCAATCAAGGTAAAAGGAGCCTACTACAACAGAGGTTGTGGTCAACGAGAATTTCAACGAGCATCTCTACGATCAAATTCCAGATGGTATTCACAACGAGGCTATGGACAGAACAGATCAAGTCAGCCAAGAGAAGAATCTTCTAGTCAACCTAACGACAACCGTAACGCAGAAACATGGGTAACTGTGGTAAACCATAATGAGGTGAAAGAAACAGAAATTTATGAAAGTAAAAATAAAAATTAAATAAACTGACTTTTAGATAGTGGTTGTACTGACCATATATCAGTATTAAATTTTATCTTAATAAATAAAATTTAATGATGATTTGCATGAAAATTAATACATTTTACCGTAATTTTAACGTATTTTTTAGAAAATTAATGCATGTACTGGAAGCAAATTTCATGCATTTTTTAACAGTGTATATATATATATTAATATATATGGGGAAATGGAGACGGATAGACGGAGACAGACAGACAGAGACACATACTCACTCAGTAAAACGTTATTAAAGTTTGGTGACTTTTCGAAATTTTGGTGGCAGGGGATGTCATCGTTTTGAGTATATTCTGTTATTTCATAAATAGTCGCTTGGTAGCACTACGTATTCCGTCTACTTTTCTAATGTTACTATAATCTATACATTTTAAACTTAAAAGCTGTCTTATAAATAAGGAAGTTTGTAATTTTGGAAAAAAATGGATAGTTTTTATCTTTAAAAAGTGAAAAATTGATTTAATTAATAACTATATATTCCAGAAAACGTGAGGATGTATTATTAAAACTTACAATCTTAAACTTAATGCCTTTGAAATCATTATAGGATTAGATGAACATGTTTACAATTTATTATTCATCTTTAATATTGGTCGAATAGTCAACCTATGCGCAACTTGTGCTATGGTGTTTGGGTTAAATCCTGGCACGGAAAATTTTTTATCTTTTTCTTTATTAATTTTTCTTGTACGAATAATGTCTCTATATAAATTTTTCGATTTAGTTGCATTTTGCATTAAGAATAATATCAACATTAAGAATAATTTATTTTAGATTCTTTTCAATGTGAGTAATTTCAAATAAAATTAATAATAAACATACGAATATATTAATTTATCAAAATTCAAAATTTAAATTTAACTTTTTTTAATAATTCTGAAATTTATATAAACTTGCAGATATAATGAATTCTAATATATGATTTCTCTTATATCAAGTAGAATCATTGAAAGAGGTCTACAAATTCATGAATTAGATGACACTAGTGACCAATAAATGATGATCAAGAGAAAATAAATAAATGGTAATGATTTTTGAGGAAAATATTAAAAAATAGTTCATAACAGAAACATATGTTCTACTAAACAAAAGATCAAAGTTTACATGCATCAAAACACCCATGGATAAATATACAGGGTGAGGAGAAAGTATGGAAACCCCTGGAAATTTTGCGACTTTTATAGAGAAACAAAACAAACAAAAATCATACCCTACATAATTTTGAACAAGGAACCCGATGGTGACCTTGGATTTGACCTTGAAACTTAATTTTTAAGGCTATTTCAAGATCAAGCGAGTTATTTCAAACGACTATTTCTGGGGTAGTTCTCCTGGCCTACTAATAAAAAATTTTAATTTATTTCTGAGTACTAAATGTTCAAAAATTTCAAAAAAGGATTTTCAAAAATACAAAAACAAGGTTAATTTTTGTTACAAAACGAATAAACAGCAATTTAAATATTTGTCATTAAGAGGAGGTAGGAACCATTTGCCGCTTGGCGGCGCTGCGGTCAGGTGAGAGAAAAATACAAAATATTTTTTATTCAGCGATTTATAATTTATCGAGACAATAATATACTTCTAACGTTGTCAAAGGCACTAGCCATATATATGTAGAATAATTATTGATGATAATCTTGTTTGAAAAGTCTAAGCTATTATTATAAAACGAAAAATGCAGTGCGAAGTAGAGCCGGCGTGAGCATGTGTATACTTCGTTCTTTACTATTAGTTTCTCTGTCGCACTTAGGAAACATACCCATATGTTTACATCGGTTCTACCACGCGCCGCATTTTTCGTTTTATAATAATATTTTAGACTTTTCAAACAATATTAGCATCAATAATAATTCTACATATATATGGCTAGTGCCTTTGACAACGTTAGAAGTATATTATTGTCTCGATAAATTATAAATCGCTGAATGAAAAATATTTACTATAATATTTTTTATACAGATAGAGCAGCGAATGGTTACGACCCCCTCTTAATTTATTTTATTTTTGAAAAAAAAAATTTTTCTTTCTAGTACTCCGTGTGCTAAATCTGCTTGAAGCGCTCCCTGTTCCGTGTCCTATGTTGCATTTTCTGGCAGGGTATAGTTGACGATTTTTGTGAATTTTTTACACGTATTTCACGTTGGTAAAGCATACAAGTGTGGCAACGCGTGTGTGTGTGTGTGTGTGTGTGTGTGTGTGTGTGTGTGTGTGTGTGTGTGTGTGTGTGTGTGTGTGTGTGTGTGTGTGTGTGTGTGTGTGTGTGTGTGTGTGTGTGTGTGTGTGTGTGTGTGTGTGTGTGTGTGTGTGTGTGTGTGTGTGTGTGTGTGTGTGTGAGTGTGTGTGTGTGTGTGTTTTTTTCTAAATAACTAGCAAGTTTTTCAGTTTGTGTATATTGTATGGGTGGGGTTCGAATTTTCGAAAGACCGATATTTTTTGTGCTTAACGTAGAATCTCAAAATTTAGAATGATGCTATTGATAACATTCATTTAAATTATTTAGAAATCTCGTTTTCGATTCATGGCTGCTATCGAAATTCATTTATTCGAATAAATTATAATTGATATTTAGAATAGTAACAAGTATACAGAACACCATATTATGATTAGATATTTCGAAATTTCTAATAGAGTTTTCAAAAGTATATTTTCGTATATTCTTTCAATACTTGTCAAAAGATTTTATTAGAAATTTCGAAATATTTTATAATTATATGGTGCTCATGTACGTGTTACGATTCTAAATATCAATTATAATTTATTCAAATAAATAAATTTCGATTGCAGCCATGAATTGAAAATGAGATTTATAAATAATTTAAATAATGTTATTAATAGCATCATTCTAAATTTTGAGATTCTACGTTAAGCACAAAAAAATATCGGTCTTTCGAAAAATCAAACCCCACCCTATTGTATTAATAATTATTTAATACAATTTCACGTTATAAGTATATTTTTGAAATTGTTTTGGTTTCTTTTTTTTCGATTTATCATTTGGGGAATGCCTAGTTTTACTGATGCATAGATTTCGTTTTTTTATTTGAATTATTATTCGTGGAGTGCGTAGCTTTTGTTTAGTATTGCTTTTTAAGGGTATAGATTTCGTGTGGCGGATTTACCACACACGTACTAGGGGGAGGGGGTCCAATATTTAGAATGTTCATTTCACATTTGCGTCAAATTATGAATTCCATTTATTCGAACCATTATTTTATAATTTCGAAGTTCAAATTTAAGAAAATTCATAAAATAGAAACGTGTAAACTACAAATGCCCAATCAAACGAAGTTAGATTATTAGAATATTATTTATTCAACGCTAAAGATGAGTCTATTATTTCGGGTGGGGCTCGAACATTAGAATGTTTTTTATTTAATTAACATTTATTTAGAAGTTCATATAAATTATGTGCATATCGAGACTGTTCATTTATTCATTTTAAAATTTTTATTTTTTCAGCGACTGAAGTAACGAAAATAACTGATGCGAGTAAAGCATTTTAGAATTTCACTTTATCGAAATAAGAAGTAGCAAAATAAATATACTTCTAAATTTAGAATAAACTATACCAAGATTTCGAAAGAATTCTAAATATTTTAATCGAATAATTTGAGATTATCACTACTGCTTTATGAAATCATGAAAATTCATTATTACTTTATTCTAAATTATGGAATACGCTATTCTTAAATGTGGCACTCCAAATAAATATTCATTAAATAAAAAACATTCTAATGTTCGAGCCCCACCCATTATTTTGAAATTACAACTGTACTAATAAACATAAAAATAAAATAGAAATTTATTTAATCGAAAATCACTGATTTATCCATTGCTGATTTTTTAAACTTAATAGTTTTTGGTTAAATAAATTTCTATTTTATTTTTATGTTTATTAGTGCAGTTGTGATTTCGAAATAGTTGACTTATTATTAATGTCGAATAAACAATATTCTAATAATCTAACTTTGGTTCATTGGGCATTTGTAGTTTACACGTTTCTATTTTATGAATTTTCTTAAATTTGAACTTATAAATTTTGGAATAATTGTTCGAATAAATGACATTCGTATTTTTGACGCAAATTTTAGATAAACATTTAATATATTGGACCCTCCCCTCCTCCATACTAGAAAATAGTGTTCGATACACGACCTATATGTCATTTCCCGGCACGGCGAGGTTAAGCGCTCGAGCGTAGCGAGAGACTCATAGGACACTTGTATTGAAAAATACTATATAAGGGGCAACCCTTAAAAGTTTTCTTCTCTTCCATGAGTGTAAAGCTGATTGTTTATAAAAAATTCGAAATTATTTATAAGGCATCTGAAAGAAGTGTAAACTTAGAAATAAAATAGAAGTGCTTGTACAAATGTATTTTTAAATGAAAATTTTTATTTTTTAGATTTTAAAATTTTATTTATTCTTGATTTGTACTAATTGTAAGTTAAAACCATATTTTTTTGTTGTCATAGTTTTGTCATTAAACAGACTCTTGAAATAAAACATTACTGGGCCAATAAAACAGAACAAATAGTGTTTTGTGATTGAACTAATTCAAGAAATTCGTCAAATTTTTCTTAATTCTTCCTTTTCTTGTTGGTTACAATAGCAACATTACATTTTTTTAAAAAAACTTTGAAAATGTTTTGTTTGTTCTAAAGAGAGCGAATATCTCTGCTAATGATGAGGGATTGGAGTGATCCGCAAAGGTCGTATACTAATGTTGTTAATCTTTTTAATGCAACATTTCTAAATGGCGATGATGACACTCCTCTGTCCAAATCCACAGTTACAAAGACCTCAAGACGTTTTGAATAAACGGGGTCTATTAAAAATCGTGCTGTTACTGGAAGACCACGAACAGCAACAAATGAAGAAAAATCTTTGGACGTTTTACTGTCTTTTGTGGAAAATCCACATGAATCATCTTGATCAATAGCTCTGTAACAGGACATCGATCAAAAATCTGTTCTTAAAATTTTAAAGGTGAACAAATTTTATATTTACAAAATGAAACTTGTGCAAGAATTGAATGAGGATGATCTTGATCGTCGGATTGAATTTTGTAAGACGATGATGGATGTGATAACTGAAAATTCAATATTTTTACAAAATATTGTTTTTTCAGACGAAGCTTCATTTCAATTAAATGACGAAGTCAACCGTCATAACTTTGAAAATCCTCATTGGATGAGAGAAAGTCGCAAACAATATCCTCAAAAATTGAATGTGTGGGCAGAAATGGTAAGTGATACAATAATAGATCCCTTTTTTATCGAAGGAAAATCAAACGCTAAAAGTTATGAACAACTTTTGCGAAATCAGATTGTTCCAGCTATCCCGGCCTTAAGAGGAGATGATTTTGAAAATACATGATTTTAGTAAGATGGCGCTCCAGCTCATTACGGTGTCAATGTCAGACGATACCTGAATGAGACATTTTTTGAAAGATGGGTAGGTAGAAAAGGTACAGTAAAGTGGACTCTAAGATCTCCAGACTTAACACCTTCGGACTATTTTTTGTGGGGGTATTAAAAAGATCGAGTATACAGAAATAATCCAGAAAACCTTGAAGAATTAAGTCGTAGAATAGTTCAAGAAATTAATGCCATTTCACGACAGATGATCTACGATGCAATCGAATCATTTTACAAAAGGATTGGTTACTGTCAGGAAGCAAATGGAGAACAATTTGAACATCTGTTGTAAATTCATTCACGTGAGAGGCAAGGGGAACTTATTGTAAAAAAGCACCCCGAAGGGGGCAGATTCCTCCTACGTCCACGTCGTTGTTCCTGGGTAGCGCTTAAAGATGGATGAGGGATTATGCTATCTTCGGACATTGTTCCCACGCGCACAATTTCCCGCTCTTTTTGTATACAGCATCAAAAATAGAGGTTCAAAAATGAGGTTGACTTTGAAATAACTTTGAAAATGAGGTTTTAAGTAAAATTAGAGGTTACCGTTGGGTTCCTCATTGAAAGTTACCTAGGGTATGCCTTTTGTTTGTTTTGTTTCACCACTGAACTAGAGAGATTTTCAAGAAGTCATACTTTGACCTCTATTTGACCTCTAGAGGTTATGTTTACCTCATACCTAAATACATATTCGGACGTAAAACTTTCCGCTCTTTTCGATTACGGTATAAAAAGTAGGGGTTCTTATTTAATCAATGAGGGTGACCTTGAAATAGCCTTGGAAATGAGGTTCAAGGTCAAATCCAAGGTCACCATCAGATTTGTTGTTCAAAGTTACTTAGGTTGCTTAGGTTGCCTGTAGTTTGTTCTGTTTTACTATAAAAGTCGTAAAATTTCCAGAGGTTTTCATAGTTTTACCTCACCTTGTATATGATATATATAATATATTTCTAAATTTAATAACAACAATTGTAGAAACGCTGTCAAAATAATTAATAATAATTTTTTTTTTGTTATTTAGTTGAAACAGTCTTTTCTCGTTAGTTTTTTAGTTTTCTTCTCATTATATTTACTTAAACATCATCCATTTATTTGTCGAAAAATAATAACGACAAAGAAATATTTTTTAACACGCATGATAAGACAGAGTTTAGGAAAAGAGTTTTAGAATTTGAGATACTTAATTTTCATAACTTTATTTGAACGTGGTGCAGATATAATATTCTGACCGATCATTTATTGGTACAATTTCATCTGCACTTGATAAGAAACTATTATTTCATTTCTAAGTTATGAGCATAATGGCTATTTTTCCCATTAGAGCTCATGTTAAAATTTAAAATTTCTATATTTTCCTCTACAATTTAGTCAATGTTTCATATTCTTAAAACTTCTATGAAAAGCTCGTAACTTATACTTTTCTCTAGTTTATTTTACTGAATGTAGAATAGCCAAAAATAACTTAAACATATGATAAGCGCTTCAGAAAAGTAAGATTCTAAGAGAACTTCATTTGGTTTTCAAAATGATATTAACCAGAGTTTTGGTTTGTTCGCTCTGAAATTCCGCGAAAATCGTACTTTTACTTCGCTTTTCTTCTTTAAAATATTTAATAGACTTAAACACACGCAAAAGCTTGCTTTTTAATATATTATATAAGAATAAGCTTAGTATTTTAGATTATTCATTTGCAGTCACGACAAATCGTGGCAAACTGTAAAACAATTATCATTGTTGATTGTTGAGAACAACCGTGGCAAACTGTTAAATTTCACGCATGAGTATATACTTTTATACTGGCTTGTGACCGTACACACACAAGCTCAGGGCTCAGGTTACGATTTTTGAAGTTTAAAAGCTAAACGTTGTGTGTGTTATAGTTTGATTTTAATATGGATTGTGTATACTAATACACAAGTTACCGACCGAAGATTATGCCGCCCGCTCGATATAAAACCTTACACTTACTTTTATTGTTGCGAATATCTTATCAGCTCATCGGCCACGTCGCCTTCTTGATTTCCCTTAGGTCGATGTATTATTCCCTGCTTGGGAGGCTAGATTAAACAAGGTTCGAGCTTGGAAGCTAAGCAACACCCAAGTCTTGCTTGCAATCGAGAATAAAACCGGGTCAACTTTTCTCTCTACGTTTCGGTCTATTTATACTCTTTGTTACTCACACGTATATGCTTACATTAGCATGTTTGCGTGCTGTTGTCATGACTTACTCAATCGTTTTTTTGAGAGGAGATCACGTTTCTCCGTCATTTTTTAATCAAAGTAATTATTTTTTGTAAAAACTGATAACTTTAGCAAAAATTTAAGAGAAAGCCGCATCTCGTATCAAAAAAGCAATATTATCCGTCAGTATACCACGGAGACTCTGCGTAAAAAGCTCGCAACCGCCCTGCTGTTCCCACATCTTGATTATTGTTCAGTTGTTTTGCTCGATGCTTTTCAGGGGTTGATAGGACGAATACAGAGGTTAAAAAATTCATGTGTGAGATATGTAATGGGTTTGAGAATGGGTGTTGATGTATATATCTCCTTATGGAATCGCGTTGGGTTAGCTGCGCACTGATTCGAGGAGACAGTATTTTTTGACTGTACTTTTGTACAACATCGTGCGCATGAATACTCCGGAGCATCTAGTGAAATAGATTTGTTTATTTGTATTTTTATTAATGCTTATGTGTGTATTTTATTATTGTAATGATCTGTGATATCACTCTGAAAATGACTTACTTATGTAGTATCATTAGTTTTAGAAAATCGTTTGTGATATCCTAAGTGTAATATTTACACGTAACGTAACAGTATTATCTTATTTTGTATTTTATTATGTATTATATATTATTTTTTTATATTACACACTTTTTTTTAAACTGTTACAAATAAATATCTATCTATCTATGTTTTAAGTTTTTCAAAGTTTTCTTGTAAACGAATCGATAAAATCAATTCTTTCTTATTAATGAAAATATTGCTGTTTTTAATACGAGATGTGGCTTTCTCTTTATTTTTTACTAAAATTATTATTTGTAAAAAAACCAATAGTTTGATTAGAAAAGGACACATATACTTGACCTGCTCCTAATTTGCTATAACAAATAGTAGCTTTCTTTCTTTTCTATAGAGAACTAATATAGATATAAACTCTATTCTTTTTTGTACTATTCAGTAGCTACTCTGCTTACTGCTTATTATATTATTTCACTTTCTTTTATATTAATTACCAAATTAACGAATGTTATTAATTATTTTAAACTATGCTGAAAATACTCTATAGATTGTAAATTAATAATAATCATGCAATTTGTTATAAATGAATAAACATAAGAAATGCAGTTTTTTCAAAAGAACTAGTTTAAAAAAAATCTATTCAACGTAAATTCAACGTATGAATTGAAAATTCTTACTTAAGGGTTTTTAGGGTTGCTGATTGCGAATCTACTAGTAGATTCTCGTAATTCTCCAAAATAGATTCAATATGACCAACAATAACACATAAATCGTGGTTAGCAGCTACCATCTTAAATCCGCTATCTTCAATTGAAATTTTAAAATTTTGATTTTAGATTCGTAATTAGTGACCTCAAAAATCTTTGAGTGAGCATTTTCAAGTAAATTTATTGGACAGAAAAATATGTGCAACAAAGGCTTATTTAACCCATAGTAGACTATAAAAAATTTTGAAAAAATTCCAGTATGTTCTTTGATTAATTCTAAGAACTTTTTCTGCAGTAAAATTTTTTTCTAAAATCCATCGTTTTTGAGTAAATAATTGCAATAATTTTCGACGATAGAAAAAAAAACAAAAAAATCGAAAAAAGGTTCTTTACGTACATTCGCCTCCACGTGATAAGAATTGGGCAACAGCAAAAATGATTGACGGCTAAAGAATATTCGTATGTCAATAAGTACAATAAACTATTATTCAAAAGTTAATTTTATTACAAATTATCTGCAAACAAAGAGAAAAATCGCATATTGATCGCTAGAAATTTTTAGAATAATTTACTAAAAACGATGGATTTTAAAAAAAAATTTTAGTAAAGAAAAAGTTCTTAAAATTGATCAAAGAATATACTGGAATTTTTTTAGAATTTTTTAAAAAAATTTTGAAAATTTTAAAAATGCTTTAGATATTTTTTGATTAATTCAAGCATGTTCTTTAATCAAATCTAAAAACTTTTTCTCCAGTAAAATTTTTTTCCAAAGTTCATCTTCTTCGAGTAAATAATACCAGAAGCTTTTGATGTTTTTTCTGAGTTTCAGCCGCTATTATGTGTTTTTTTAAATTTTTTTCTTAAGAGCAGGCCGGATTCGCTGTCCTTGTTTAATTAGCATTTTTGTTATTTACTCAAGTATTAAACAGTGTATCTGCAAATTGAAGGTTAAGCGCAATAGATATTATTATTACAAATATTTATGCACAAGAAAAAAAAAATCTATCGCTTTGTTTTTGAGAAAAGTAAGGAACGCGAAAATATTATAAACATAATCTTTTACTTCGGCGTTCCTTACTTTTCTCAAAAACAAATCGGTAGATTTTTTTTTTCTTGTGCATAGATATTCATAATAATAATATCTATTGCGATCAACCTTTATTTTGAAGATACACCGATTAATACTTGAGTAAATAACAAACAACTCAATTGCTACTCGGTCGGTATCAGGTTCTACTCCGGCCTGCCGTTAAATCAAAATCGTTAGATTTTAAGCTTCGAGGACACGTTTTTTATACTTCAAACATTAAATCTTGAATTTATTCCATTTGAAAAATCGAAAAATAAAATTTTTTTTTTTTTTTTAAACCATGTTTTTTTTAGAAAAAAGCATATACAGTATATGTCAGTTTAATTTTTCAGAAAATTAAATTAAAGATTCTGAAAGTTTATCAGATATTACGTCGAATGCACTTATTAATATACTTTTTACAACTCATTTTCACAAAAAGTATAATAAGCGTCGAAAACTTTAGTGAAAATTTGTCTGTTCAGGACTTAAGAGGAGGTAGGAACCATTTGTTGCTTGGCGGCGCTGCGGTCAGGTGAGAGAAAAATATAAAATATTTTTTATTCAGCGATTTATAATTTATCGAGACAATAATATACTTCTAACGTTATCAAAGGCACTAGCCATATATATGTAGAATAATTATTGATGATAATCTTGTTTGAAAAGTCTAAGCTATTGTTATAAAACGAAAAATGCAGTGCGAAGTAGAGCTGGCGTGAGCATGTGTATACTTCGTTCTTTACTATTACTTTCTCTGTCGCAGTTAGAAAAAATACTCATATGTTTACATCGGTTCTACCATGCGCCGCATTTTTCGTTTTATGATAATATTTTAGACTTTTCAAACAATATTAGGATCAATAATAATTCTACATATATATAGCTAGTGCCTTTGACAACGTTAGAAGTATATTATTGTCTCGCTAAATTATAAATCGCTAAATAAAAAATATTTTCTATATTTCTCTCATCTGACCGCAGGGCCACCCTGTATAGAGCGGTGAATGGTTACGACCCCCTCTTAAGGGCATGGCGGAACTCGCTACCTTCTAAGATAATTCGTTAATATTTGAATTCCAAGTTGACGAGTAAACGGTACGTTAGATCGAGTTCTTTCATTACAGTAAGAAAATTTGTAATATTAAACTTGAGTGCAACTTGAGTACAACTTACAGAATTTATCAAAACACTGTACATAAAAAGTTATAAACAATTTTTCGGTATATAGTATTTTGAGGTTAGGTTTATCGAGCTTCATATCTAATTTCCATCCCAAGCTTATAGAAAATAAGTCCAAATGATTTTTTATTTTAACAAAAATTATTATATTAACATAGTTTTAGTGCAAACAAGTCATTAAAATTGTTTAAATTACGAATTTAAAAATATATTAATAAAATAATAAAAGCAAAATTGTGTCCAGCAGCTCTGACGTCCAGTCAATGGGTTAAAACACCAACAAGTAATGAAATAACTTGTCACTTTATTCAACTACCACAATACTTATTTACAACTAGGAATTATATAAGTTTTGGATTTGCTTTTAGAGTTTTCTAGTTAAAAATAATACGAAATAATACAAATACTTGTTCTTGTTTCTTATTCTTGAAATATTCATTCTCGTAGTGTCTATTGATTTGAGGATGTTTGTTTAGAACGTAAAATTATCCGCAAGTTTTTAATCTGGAGTAAAAGATGGAAATTTCTATTTAAAAGACCAACTGGACTTCTGAATAATTTTAAAAATGACTTCAAGGTCAGATAATCCAAGGCTATCTCTATGTTATCTGTTTAAAAATATTTGAAATATATTAAAATAATTTTTTTTAAAAAGGCATTCCTAAGAATTCATTCAAAATGAGACATTCTGTATTTATAGATTAAACCAGTTATTTGACTATAAACTATAGTTAGCTTTTATGCTATTCTCTTTTTTGTACACCTGCCAATAAACGGTCCATAATAGTACATTACGATACGAGTGCGCAACGTAGGTCGTTCCCGCACGAGCGTAGCGAGTGCCGGATGACCTACGTGCGTACGAGTATCGTATACTATTTTTCCTACTAAGCTGCGCAAAGTTCGACACAAAACGAAAGAAAGTGTTAGGTTTGGGGCGAAAGGACGGGGGGGTTCGGAAGGGCGGAGCCCCCCGCCTTTAAAATATTTAATGAAAAATCAACTAAAAGATTATCAAAAAATACCAAAAGATTATTAAAACCAAAAGAATGTTTAAAAAAAATATTTTTTTTTAAATTATTAGAAAATGTTTAAGAGAAAGGAAAAAAAAATGTTATATAAAAATTTAAAGTCTACGTGCAAGCATTGTAAGGATATTTTTATAAATAAAGAAATAGAATATAGAAAAGTAAGCAAAACATTAAAAGAATTAAAGAATCAAATTATATACACAGAATATTTTTAAAAATAATAATTCTAAAAATGATTGGCGAAAAAAATTTTCAAATTAAAAAAGTGTCATAATATGTATAAAAGAAAAGAAAAGAATGCGTGTTATATATGAAAATTTAAAATGTCCGTGCAAGCATTGTAAGGACATTTTCATAAACAGAGGAAAAGAAAAGGACGCGCTTACTCAATAAGCGATATTATTAAACGTGATTCTGTTTATATGTATCTCTCTCTCTCTCTATTATTTTAACACAAAATATACGCGCTCATAGCTACAGTTTCTCACGCGCGGTATATGTAAACGCAGAAAGTGCGCGTGCACAATCTCATTCCCCGTGTTAGTTTCATTCCCGCACGTCAGCTGAGCGTGCAAGAATAAAAGATTTTGCGAACACAGGCGCAGGCGCAAACTCGAACTTTGCGCACGATAGTAGGAAAAATAATTTTCTTTACCATCACAATCCTTGATTACAATATTTCGAAGTTTATTTCTGAAAACTAATGACTTAAATTAATATAGTCAATATAATGTTAACTCTTAACGGCATGTCGAAGCTGCAGCAATCGAGTTTTGCTTTTTTTATTTTATCGATATCTTTTTAAATTCTTAAATTAAACAAATATAATGACTTGTCCGCACTAAAGTTATATTAGTACAATAATTTTTGTTAAAATAAAAAATAATTTGGACTTGTTATTTTTTTATGAGTTTGGATTGGAAGTTAGATATCAAACTCGACAAACCTAACCTTAAAATACGATAAATTGAAAGTTTTTATTATAACTTTGTATGTATAATATTTTGGTGGTTTTCTTGAGTTGTCCGCAATAGAGTTTAATCTTACAAATTTTTTCCTCATAGCAAAAAAACTCAATTAAACGCATCGTTTATTCATAAGTTAAGATTGGAAATATTATTAGAAGGCGGACAGCTTCGTCGTGCTCTTAATTAGATAAAAAAAAATTTATTTTTAATCTGCTAAAAATATCAGTTTTTTAAATAAATTTAATATTTATTGTCTCAGATGAAAACTAAAGACATTATTTAGGTAGTTGTTTAAATGTTTAGAATATATATAAAAAAATTATACTCCACCTTAATTTATTTTTAAATAAATTGAATCTGCGTTAGATCAGGAGAAACCCATGGTTTTTATAAGATATTTATTATTTCCATGATATTTATGATGCTCATTATATTTACTATATTTATTATATTCATTATATTTATTATATTTATCATATTTATAATATTCATTATATTTACTATAATTATTATAATTATTATATTTATTGAATTAACATTTTTGCTTTAGGATTTTCAGAACAGGCAGGATGGTCATCAAAAGTTAAATCATCGGGTACATAATCGGCCACCTAGATTTGAGCAGAATCAAACAAATTTGAGTGGTAAATAATATTTATTCAATATTTTTTTTTCTATGAAAATTTTAAGTTTACAATTCAGATAAATATAGGAAAGACTGGGGCTAGTTGTCAATGTTTTTAAATTTGAATTTATTGCGCAGAAACTATAAGACCTATAAAAAAAATAAAAAGCACTTGTAAAAGTACTTTGCTATAGAAACATTTCAGAATCTTTTTAAAACCAAAAACCTAATAACAAATGAATTATGAAAGAAATTTTTGAGGCACATTTTTATGCCAACTGGGCAAAATCTTAGGGTAAATTGTCTGAGGGGTATGGGTAAGTTAGCAAATAAACTATTAATCATAAAGGATTTCAACATAGAAAACCATTTCTATTCAAGGAAAATTAGTGAGTGTGAGAGAGTGATTAGAAAATAGGAAGAGAGAGACAGAGATGTAGGGAAATAAAGTAAAAATAAGGATGAATCTGAGATACAAGGACAGAGAGGAAGTGAGGAAGTAAGAATCTTTTCTTTCACTAACTCTTGTTAGTGAAAGCGTTAAATCCGAAATCAAAAGAAGTGATCAGAGCTACGCTAAGAAAATTATTTTTAAAAGCTTGTTTTATAAAGACAATAGCAAATAACTTGTGGATAAATTTTAGAGCAAATTTATCGAGTAGTTTACAAAAATAAAAAAAGGAAGAGTAAAAATTTTTTTTAATTTCATAAATTTTAAAAAATTATAATATTACGCTGATGAAATTCGTTTTCAAAAGTCATACTGCATTTACATTCTCATGCAAATTTAGATAGATAGATAGATATTGATTTATTTTGTAACAAGAGTATTAAAAGGCGTCAAATACATTAAACAATAAATAATAATTCTGTATGAAGTGTAAAGTATTGCACATAATAAGATATCACAGTCGAATATTAAAATTAATATATAATACTGTATCAGTAAGTCACCATATAAAAGCGATATCACAGACTATTCTAAATACACGCAGAAAACAAGAAAACATAAATTACTATAAAAAACAGCCTTAAAAATCTATCAGTCATAAAATTAAAATCAAATAACATAATATAAAAGATGAATCACTGTCATGACATCAAATAAAAATGAAGTTGGACAATACTATAAAAATAAAATTGGACAACACAACAACAAAGTAATAATAAATAATTAAAAAAAAAATAATAGTGACATTCAAAGAATAAAAACTTGATACCGAAGATGTCATGACTTTTAATAAAAAACAGAACCACTTATTCTTTCTGCATGCATTTATCTATCATTCACGCTAATTATTACATTTACATCATAAATCTATATGTAAGGCAAAACAAAATAAATTAACATAATTAAAACACTTAAAATTAAGTTCATTCGAGGTCGAGTAAGTACCTCCTCAAAGCTGACTTGAACCCGCCGAGCGATGAAAAATTTTTTATATCAGCAGGCAGGGAGTTCCAAAAATGCGTACCTTGAACTTAAAAGGAATTTCTTCTAGTCTCAGTACGCATGAGGGGCACTGCAAAATCCTTAATCTTTCTCCTAGTGGCTACCCTAGGTACATATCTAGTGAAGAGACTCACTAGATACTCGGGAGTATTCATGCGCACGATTTTGCACATAAGTACAGCCATTAAATATTGTCTCCTAGAATCAGTACGCAGTCAACCAAGCGCAGATCTATGAGGAGAGATATGATCGCCCATTCCTACGCCTAATACATATCTCACACATGAATTTTGTATTTTTTGTAATCGTCTTCTCAACCCCTGCGAAGCATCGAGCAGAACTACTGGGCAGTAGTCGAGGTGCGGAAACAGCAAGGTGGCTGCGAGCTGTTTACGCAGGGCCTCAGTGAACTCCTAGATTGGTTGTTAGCCAATTCGAATCCTCTTTTAAATATGTAGAAACCATTTGTTTCCTACCTGATGAATAGAAGCTAATCCACTCGAATGCAGCCCTGAAAAATCCCATCGATCTAAGCCTTGCAAGCAATTTGGAGAGAAAGATCATGTTGAATGCCTTACTAAATTTGAATAGAAGTAGTATCGTGGCAAGTTTCTTGTCAAGACCTGATCTTATGTCGTCTGTAAGTTAAAGTATGGCAGTCTGCGTAGAATAATGCTTCATGAAGCCAGTCTGCAAAGAGTCAAGTATTTTGTGTGTCATAATGTACTCTTGCAATTGTTTTGCTGCCGTAAGGTTGTCACAGAGGCAGCCAAGTGCAAATTCCGGGTCAACTGTACCAACTGTAAATAGCGTCCAATCACAGCCAGGTAAACTCTGTACCAATAAGTTTAAACAGATATGTTTATAATTCCTATACTTAATTATTTTTTATCTGTCTTGATATGATTACAAGAAATACATATATATATATATATATATATATATATATATATATATACATACACACACATATATATATATATTGGTTTCACATAAGATAAAAACGTCGTATTAGCCTAAAAATCACATAACCGATCTTATTCTCACACACACACATACGCACACACCTACACACACACGCGCGCGCGCACACACGCACACACACACACACACACACACACACACACACACACACACACACACACACACACACATATATTTCTATTTTTCGTTATATATACAACATACATACACTATATGTAGCGTTTCATCCAAGCTTCTATACTTTCACTAAAGGATTCTTCAGTAAAGCGTTTTTTTAAATTTTGAAATGCAGGCTCCGCTTCTTTTTATTTCTAATGTAATAAGTTTGGGCGTTTTGAATTTTTAAATTTTTTTATAAAACATTAATTTGAGAAGCATGACTTAGTATCTATCGTATCTTTGCAATTGCATTACCATATGCAGCTGATTATTACAGCGCATCCCCATATGCAGCCGATTACTACATTCGAGCGCATTACAGATTATTACATTACAGCGCATTCGAAATGGATAAAAACTTATGAAAATAGTTATTATTAAAAAATGTTGAAATTCAGGTAGAGACGACAATTAATAAATAAACATAACTTTCATAAGTATATTAAGTAATTAGAATTGAACGATTTTTTATTTGAAATTTTATAGAAGGTAAACAAATTTGTAATTTTATAGGAATTTTGATAATGTTAGCAATCAACCAAATCAAATTAATAACTTTTTCAAAAATATGAATATAAAAAAATTAAAAAATAATCCATTTTTTGGAGTTAGATGTCTTTAATCTAAGATACTTCTGGTGTTATACACTATTTTGCCATACCCTGCCCGAAACTATGACTTTCGTCTCGGCGCCGAAAAACAAAAGTCATAATTTCGGCCGGGGTGTAGCGAAAAATAGTATACAGTCCACGGGAGGTAAGATGGTGACTCCATAACATATATTTGCCACCCTCGCCTTCGGCTCGAGGTAGCAGTGGTATGGACTCGCCAATACTTTACCTACCTTGGTGTGTAATATACTATTAATAACTCTTTTCTTATATTTAATTTATTATTATTTCATAGGGGTAACATTAAACTACGAATAAATATTCATGGCATTTAATTAGTTTCGATTCTTAATATTGAACTTAATTTCGTAACATAAATTTAATATTGTTCATTTTTTCTGAAATTTTTCATCCGTTTGTAAGATATTTTGTTATAAATATAACTGTAGTAAATGATTATCTTTTATTGTTTGAATAAAGAAATATATTACTATAAACATTCAACGCTCAATATTCGCATTGCTTTCACCTGACCAGAGCGCCATTAAATAAAAACATCGATTTGGTTCTCTTAAGTGTTTTAACTTTTTCAACAATCTTTAATTATAGTCATCAAATCATTGTTTTGTAGATATTTGTTATAACAATGGTTTTGCATTTATATAATGTTTTATTAAGATTGTCTATCGAATAAGCCATTACTTCATTGCTCGTATTTTTTCTTATTTTATTTATAATATTTCTTTATACGCAATATTTTTAGTATAAATTTTGTTTATGATTTTCAATTTATGAGGTTTTATTTTTGCATTATTTAGCAATGAAACTTTTAAATTTTTCCTATTCTTAACTCTATAGAGCAACGTATAATTGACTATGACTAAATAGTGGTGTTTGCAGGATTGTCATTGGGATTTGTTGATTGTCATAGCAAAACCTAATCATACAGGAAACTGTTTATGACGCATATTAAATGACATTTCTTCTTTGAATGGAGATAATGTTATTCGTGGTATCAAAACTAATTTTCCTGCATTTTTTCCATTTAAAATTTCAGCGTGAATTGAATATTTTACTAGCATTTTTATTGATAGTAGTATTCTATTACAAAGTCCGTCCTTAAATTTCTTAAAAGGATAATGATAGCACCAACTTTTAATTTAAATTTAATTTTAATATGTGGTGGGAGTCCATCAGGTGTAATTGAATTTAAAAATTCTATTAGTAACATAATATTTAAATTTTTACCATTATCATTTTCCACAGAATCTATACTTGAGTATTTAATAGTTTGTCCTTTCATAATATCGAGTATTTTATTATAAATATTTATTACGTCATTATTCGTAGGTGCTTATATAATTTTATCATTTAAATTTATTTTCTTGTGTTATTATATCATTAGGTATTCCAACTAATTCAGTTTCTTCTTTATAAACGTTCGAATATTTACCTTCACCTATATTCAATAACCATTCTCCAAAATTGTTGTCATTGTTGGATACCCTGAGGTTTTTATTTAATTTCATATGATTAAATTTTGGCGATAAATAACTGTTCTTGACAGAATTTTAAATAACTTCAGTGCGGCTGCCATGTTTTACAACTGGTAATGTTTGTCTAAGATACCCTGATATAAGTAATATTTACCACCAGATATTTCTTTAACATCATATAAATCTTCAAAGAAACGGTCAACTGCTTTAAAAGCATATTTTGATGACATGGATATTTTATCCTATGTTATTGTTTGTACTTCATTTAATTTTTTACATTCTATTGAGTTAGATTTTACGTTGCATGTTGTAGACTCTGTGGTATTCAGATGCAATTTGAATGAAGTGCGTACTGTTTTTCCATTTTTCAATAAATTAGCAGCGTTTTCTGTTTAAGCAACGCATAAAAATGATAGATTTGAAAAATTTAAATAATCTATTGAAATATTAAGTCAATAACTTTTTCCACTTCCACCTGGCCCATCAATGAAAATACGATTCTTTTATTTTTCTCTTAAACATTCTAAAATGCTATCGTAAATTATTTTTTATTGATCTCATAATGTATTCATTTTGATTTGTAAATCATTTGTCATATTTTACAGAAAATTCTGTTGTATCGATAGATGTGCATAAATCATCTATATGAGTTGATATACCTGGTAAATTAAAATCACTTGAACAATGTCCATTAATTTGTAAATTTCCTATTTCATATTTAATGATATATTTTCACCTACATTTGTTTCATATTTTGGATGATGAAAAAAATGCTTATATTTTTTATATAAATTTCTAGCATTAATAGGATTATGCAATATACAAATAAATGCAAATAATTCACAAAGAGCAACAGGAATCTGTATTTGGAATGCTAAGAGTAATAATCTTATGAAATATCTTTGAAAATCTCTTAGATTTACCAAATACATTCTGCTCAGAATTAGTTTGTTAAATCTTTGCCTTTTATTCCATACTTCCAATTTTTTATTAAATACATAATGCAATGGGATTCCCGAATATGTATAATTTTTTATTTTAAGATCTATTTTATCAATTTTGTTTCAACAATTTTGTTTTTTATTTTTTCTTCTTTTCCTTCTTCGAAATGGAATTCAATAACATAATTGTATTTATACTTCTTGCTCATTTTCATTGTGAATAGCTAATCGTATTATAAAATAAAACATTTTGTGTAAACTATATTCTAATAATCTGTGCATAGCTTCTGGGGGGCATAAATATCTTGTAATAATATATTGCTTTATCTTATCATATTCTTATTCATTACTATCATTATTTTCATTTCAACTCGAATTGTCTAAATTTTCTTTAAAATTTATTCCTGCATTGTGTATTTCAATGAACGCACAGTCATGTCTTTTGTAACAATATTATACAAATATTTGATACATTGTACAGTTAAACACACTTCAATATTAATGTGACAGTTAAATTTGAGCAGTAAATAAGGATTATATAGAACGATAAATCTATTATCAGCTGCTCTACTGTTATTTTTACGATCGTAACAAATTTTTTTACTATCATCTCTCCGCATATAAATTGAATATCCAGATGTTTTAAATGATGTTTTTTTATTATAATTTTTAGGAAAATTTTTCGAACATTTATTTTTATTTTCTTGCATACAAGGAGAACTCCTGTTTTGTTCTCCTCATGGACCATGGACCATAAATTGTTTAACAACCTTAAATAATTGTGGATAAATATCTTTATTTGGAATTTCTGCACTTATAAGTGTATCAACTTCATCAGGAGTATTAATTTTATCTTTTTCATCCAGAAATAATAACATATGCATATGTGGAAGCCCTCCCTTTTGAAATTCAATAACATAAGTATACGCAACAGTTTTTCCTAATGCACTTTTTTTTAATACCAATTCTATAAATTGCTTTACTTTTTCTTGAAACACTTTAAATACAATGTCGGGCCTGTTAATTGTATTTTCATAATCTTCTGAATTTTCAATAATTTCTTTCCAGTTAGGATTACATGTTAGAGTTATAAATAAGTTTGGCTTGCCGCAAAGATATACAGGTGTCATTGAGTCGATATAATTTTGCTTTAAGAATGTGAACTCCCCTTGAAATTCGATGGTAAAATATACATTTTTCCAATTTTTGTATTTTTAGTATCATTTTTCTTATATAAATAATCCATTACCCCGTTATAACAATCGGTTCTTAAAATATTTTGATTTTTTTTTATAAAATATAATTTTTTACTTTCAACTTTTACAAATACATTAACCATTGCCTGTTAAGAAACGTTACCAAAATTAGGATATGGATTAAATCCATTTCTTACACAAAATCTATAATTATAAAATTGCGGATTTGAAATATTGTTTTTTAAATAATTTACATCTCATATAAGGTATCCGTCCACATCTCCCATTAGGATAAATAAGTGGGTAAGTCATAAGATCAACATGTTTACTAATTAATGGAAAACTAACTGGTTTATCGTGTTTCGAATACATAAGGAAATCACGACCTACTAGGGGTAAAACATCTTTTCCTACAAATATCATAGTTTCATTACATGTAGCTCCATTGTATATATTTTTGTTTTATTGTTCATTGCGTTGAATAGACATAGTTACAGTTTTTGGTGGAACACCAATTTTTTCGCACTGTTCAATTTTTCCTTTTTCTGTTTCATACATCATTTTATAAGCTTTGGCATAAGGATTACTTTGTCTTAATAATCCATCTAATTCACGTAATAAGTCTAAAATTGTATCTGAGCTTCACCGTTGCGAAGTTACTAATTCATTATCAAGAACATATAAATTGTCCATATTTACAAGCTTCATTTTCATAAGGATGCAAAGCATAAACATCGTGATATATTTGACCACAAATTATGATTACTTGTGGTCCCTTACTTGTTAATTTGTCAAAATTTGCACCAAAATTTGCAAAAGCTAAAGAATTGTCGTATGATCAAATATTTTTACGAAAATGAATACTATTTTCCGAAAATCCTATAGCTAATTTTTTTAATTTTACTGGGTTGATTTTCTTTGTGACAGCAATTAATGAATTCCTTTTTTGTATATATTTAAATGCAAAATGTTAAGCACTGTACACATTTTCATTTGTACACGTGTTTATATTTAAATGAATTGTGATTTATATAAAAATTGTTAGCAATTTATTTCATTGAAGCAATAATATTTTTAATAAGAGAAACATTAATTTTTAAAAAATATCAAATTACCTCATTTGAAAAATTATAATTACATGATATAAAAATGTTTTTTTCAATATCGTTTGAACATAAATTTTATGAAATGCAATTTAAAAAAATTATTTATTAGATATTAAATTTTTTTAATAGTCAATTATAAAGATAGGACAATATATAAAATATGAATAAATGTTTCTGATTATGTCTATAATTATGCATTTATATGTATGTACTGTCTAGATAAAAGTAGAATTTCCCCTAAAAAAGTAAATATTTTAAAAGAAAATTCACTTATTATTTGCGAAACATTTATTATGAATGCGGAAAAAAATAATATTCTGTAATATCACTCTATAATTTGTATTAAATATGACACAAATCATTGAAAGTACAATTATTTCATTATGTTAAATTTGTTGTCCAAGTTTGATTATATTTTACTATAAGAAGATAAAAAAATTAACTGTCTTTCCATTCTATTGCTGAATTTCCATAAAAGGAATGTATTAACTTGTAGTATATCTCGTGATGATTATTTATTTGAATTTTTAAATTATTCCAATCATTAGTTTTCAAGATATTTAAATTTCTGATTCCAAATGGAAAAATTTTAGTAAATAATATTGGAACCCAAACTTCTCAATAAGTAATGAATAGATTTATGTAAAAATTTAACTGAATAATCTTCGTGATACATACTGTATGATAATGCATCTATTTATTCAAAATTTTAAAATACAATGGAAATATAATCAATATTTATGGGTGGAAGTGTCCTGTCCATTTCACATCTCCTTAAATAATTTATATTTATGAAATTTACATAATATTATATAAAAACTATTTAAATGAAAATCATATATTCAATATAATTGTCAACTATGAATGAAAAATGTAAAAAATTAAGTGATAACTTATAAATAGTTATATTATTTTATTGAATACATTTCCGACCTAAATAATTAACTTCATGTTAAAACTAAATTTAATTAGCATTCAATACCACAAGTTATTTAAAAAATTTACCATTATTCAAAATTATTAGAAAGTTATTTATAAAAAGTATTCCCATATCAAAATTTCAAAATTATACCAATTTAATTTTTTATTCTTTACATTAGAGAATTAGTTTTGATGTTGAAATTTTTTTGTGAAATGAAACATATATATATTATCTTATAGTGAAATATTTTATCACCTTGTATGAAAATTATTTTGTAAAAGTAGAAGAATGCTACGAATAAACAAATGATTATAAGAAAATATTAAAAACTGTAAATAACAATAAAAAAGCGTTAGGCTAGAAATTGATAATGGTTCTCACATAGTATGGAAGATTTCACCGTAATATTTCAAATTATTCCACTGGAATATTTCAATGGAACCTTTCATGCAGATTATTGAAAGTCTTCACGGAATATTTCAGAATGTTTCACTGGAATCTTTCATTGAAAGCTTCCAGGAATATTTCAGGAATATTTCAAATGAATGTTCGAAAACTTTTTCGAAATATTCCATGTAATATTCACGAAAAATTTCTGAAATATTTCATAAAATATTTCATGTAATGTTTATGAATATTCCAGTAAAATATTTCATGAAAGATTCCAGAAAGATTCCAGAAACATTTTGCTGGAAGATTCCGATAAACTTTAAAATCGTACAGCAGATAATTACATAAATCTATCAGAACTGGCCAACTAAATATTCCACAGAAAGATTTGAGTAATCTTCCAGTGGAATATTTCATGAAAGATTTCGGAAGGATTCCATAAACATTTCACTGGAAGATTTTAAAAAAACTTTAAAATCGTACAGCGAAATATTAAATAAATCTTCTATAAATATTCCACAAAACATTTCACAGGAAGATTAAAGTAATCTTCTGAAGAAATATTTCATGAAAGATTTCAGGAAGATTTCGATAAAACATTAAAATCGTACAGCGGAATATTACATAAATCTTCCATAAATATTCCACGAAATGTTCCACAGAAATATTCAAGTAACCTTCCAGTAGAATATTTTATGAAAGATTTCAGAAAGATTCCATAAACATTTCACTGGAAGATTCCAAAAAACTTTCAAATCGTACAGTGGAATGTAACATAAATCTTCCATAAATAGTCAACGAGATATTCCACAAAAAGATTTAAGTAATCTTTTAGTGGAATATTTCATTAAAGATTTTAGAAAGATTCCAAAAACATTTCACTGGAAGATTCCTAAAAACTTTTAAATCGTACAGCGAAATATTACATAAATCTTCCGTAAATATTCCACGAAATATTTTACGCAAAGATTACAGTAATCTTCCAGTAGAATATTGCTTAAAAGATTCTAGAATGATTCCATGAAGTTTTTGTTGGAAGATTGCGCGGAACGTTACGGGAGGTTTCCAGTGACGCCGACAAGGGGATGTTTGTTAAATGGGAGTTTTATCCCCAAGCGGTTGAAAGATACCTCACTTACTATAAAAGCGGAAGGGTATCAGCACTTTGATGTGCACAGTCGAAGCGAATATTTAAATGCGATTTTATAACTAAATGTTTATGTATGCGTATATGTATTGATGTATGAGTGTAATGCGTTATTATATAATATATATATATACCATCCCCTAACAGCATTTCACATTTTCCAAAAATCTTCCAGGAACATTTCATAAAAGATGAGAGATTACCCAAACCTTCCATTTTTATATTTTCGAAATCTCTCAAGAGTATTCCATGGATTATTCCAATGTAGGAAGAATCAAGGACATATGAATATTACAGGAATATTTCACGGAAGATTCCTGAAATATTCCAAATCTTCCGTGCTAATATTCTGCGAATCTTCCATAAATATTCCACGGAATATTTTACGATAGATTTCTAAAATCTTCCAGAAATATTTTATGGAATATTTCATAAAAATTCTTTAAATCTTTTGTGCATATTCCATAAAAGATTCTTTGGATCTTTCGTTTATATTCCATGAAAGGTTTATAAAATGTTTCAAATCTACCGTTCCCATATTCCGGAAATCAATGAATGTTCCAACGGAATATTTCATGAAATATTCCTGCAAGATTTCTGAAATATTTCAATAAAAGATCTGAGATGTCCTAGATCTTCCAATGAAATATTTTTAGAATCTTTCAGCAATATTCTATGGAATATTCCAATGTAGGAAGAATCAAGGACATACGAATATTACAGGAATATCCATGGAAGATTCCTAAAATATTTCAAATCTTCGCTGCCAATGTTCCAGGAAGCTTCCATAAATATTTCATACTGTGTGGGTTGTTTATTATCATTTATACATTATTTAAATGTAGATACTGCAAATAACCATAAATAACTGTAAATAAATTGAAGAATACAATTATTAAAAATAATTCAAAATAATTTTGATTTAAGTTCTTTTTACAACAAACTTTTTTTAATGAATATATATATATATATATATATATATATATATATATATGGATTATTTCAAACCAACTGGAAGAGCAGAAAAATAAAAATCTCTGAAACTCTGGAAATATATCCTGCCTGTTACTCAAAATGTGAAATGAAATTTTCAAAGATTTAGATTGGGGGGATCAAGAGCCATAGATTCTTGAAATTTGGAAATTTTTCAAAATTTTTGGAAAAGTCCCAACTTGATCATTTTTTTTCCTGAAAATCCTAATATTTTAGAGAGAAATTTATGAGAATACTACCTCTTGTTAATAAAAAGCAGAGTTAGCATGATTCTTTACAGACCTGAATTTTGAAGTTTTCTATTCGTTCTTATATGTATTACATGGTAATTGAAATTACTCATTGCTCCCCATTTCAGGAATTTCTTTTCGCGGGCTTATTTCTCTCTATTTCACGTGAACTTTAAAATGAATTTCTGATCATGTAAGTCAGAGCCATCAATAAGGAGTTAAAACAGTTTAAAATATATATTATCATGTATGATTAATTTTTATATTGAAAATAAATTAGACATGAAAATATATATTTTAAACTGTTATAACTCCTTATTAGTGGCTCTTTCTTACACAGACAAAAATTTATTTCTAAGTTAATAAAAAATAGAAGGAAATAAGCCCTCGAAAAGCAATTTCTGAAGTAGCAGACAATGAGTAATTTCAATTACCATGTAATACATGTAAGAACCAATAGAAAACTTCAATATTTAGCTCTGTAAAAAATAATGCTAACTCTCCTCTTTATCTAGAACAAGAAGAATTCTTATGAATTTCTCTCTAAAACATCAAGATTTTCAGAAAAAAATTATCAAGTTGGTACTTTTCCAAAAATTTTGAAAATTTCCAAATTTCAAGGATCTATGGCTTTTGATCCTTCAAATCTAAATCCTTGAATATTTTTTACACATTTTGAGTAACAGACAGAATATATTCTCAGAGTTTCAGCGATTTTTATTTTTTTGCTCTTCCAGTTGGTGTAAAATGTCCCATATATATATAGTAAGACGAAAATTTTGAGCCCACACGGAGAGAAAAATCATGTTATTTTCTCGTGATAAATTTAACACGTTAAAATTATATGATTATTTATGTAAAGTTCTCATGAGATTAAGTTAATTTAACGTCAATTGATTCTAACTTAAAATACTATAGGCGCCATGATATTATTCCTTGGACGCTCACGGGATTTTCACGTGGAACTCAAGTGAATTCGATGGTGGTAGGGCCGACCAAGTAGCGCGGGCTTTGAAAGAGAGAGGGAGAGAGGGAGGGAGAGAGAGACTAAAGAATATAAGTGTATTTTCGTAGCAGCAGTCAGTTAGAATACACACACTGTGCGAGTAGAGTGGGGGTTCATTTTCATGTCGATTTTTATTAGCGAAGCCCTTTGGTTACTTTGTTTCTCTTTCTCTCTCCCCCTCTCTATCTCCTTTCAAAGCCTGTGCTACTGAGTCGGCCTCACCACCGATGAATTCACTTGAGTGCCACGTGAAAATCCCGTGGGTCTCAAGTAATTTTAACATGATGCATCGCCATCTATTAAAAACATGAATATCATCGAAAAATCACTTGTTTCTTCGATAATATTCGGTGAAGAAATATCATGTAATGATCACTTGAAATTTCATGGAATAATAACATGATTTTTCTCTCGGTGCATGCACGACTTTTTTAGTGATCTACAATTTCGGACATATTCCTTCATCCGTTTGACGTGGGTTGACGCATATATATATATGGGTCAATCCACGTCAAACGGATAATGGCTCTGTCCAAAATTGTAGATCACTAAAAAAGTCGTGCATGGGCTCAAAATTTTCGTCTTACACTCTACTTTCTTTTGCAATGCGGCGATTTTGAAAAATCCAAAATAGTGGCCTTAATATGGCGACTCAAACCTAGAAATTTCATAAAAAATTTTCAAAAATTAATTTTAATTCATTCAAATCTGATTCTACGTATCTTTTATATCAGTAATCAATTTAGCGTTCGATTTTACATGAGAATATAGTATTGCACTCAAGGTAAAAAAATTTTACAATATCATCTGAAGGTCATATCGCGATTCAATAGGTATTTCTCGAATTAATCATTGATAAACGTTGATTAGTAAGAAAATGAAGATACTGATAGGTAACTCGAGTCACTGAATCCAAATCTGATATCCGCTTAACCCTACCAGTCTCCATCAAGGTCATTTGATGGTCAAATTTGATAAGATTAAGACACCTATAAGTTTTACGTGATGCTGGATCCGAATCCGAGACCTGTTATAGTGTCGAACGACGTAATTACAGAAAAATTCGTTTCAAACTGTGGTTTCTTGAAGGACAAAAATTTTCTTTCAGTCAATATTTGATTAATTTTCACGTAATTACGTCGTTTGACACTCCAACAGACCTCGGTTTCGGATTCAGCGACACGTAAAACTGGAAGGTATCCTAATGTTATCAAATAATAAAAGATATTCGCGATTTGACCTTCCAATGGCTTTCATACAGATCTTGTAGGGTTGAGCGGACATCAGATTTAAATTCAGTAACTCGAGTTATCTATCAGTATTTTCATTTTCTCACTAATCAACATTGATCAATGAGTAATTTGAGAAATAACTATTATTTCCCGATATGACCTTCCGATGACATGATAAATTTTTTTTACCTCGAGTGCAATACTATATTCCTATGTAAAATTGAACGCTAAATTGATTTCTGATGTGAAAAAATATGTAGGATCTGATTTAAATAAATTAAAATCAATTTTTGAAAATTTTTTATGATATCTCTAGGTTTGAGCCGCCATATTGGAGCCGCCATTTTGGATTTCTTAAAATCACCACATTGCAAACGAAAGTAGAGTGTAAGACGAAAATTTTGAGCTTATATACGATTTTTCTGGTGATCTACAATTTTGGACAGAGCCGTTATCCGTTTGACGTGGATTGATTCATATATATATATATATATATATATATATATATATATATATATATATATAAATAATTGCCGAAAATAATCATTTTTTATCATAATATTATTTTTACAAATTTCATTATTATTTATTTAACAATCAATTCATAGCATTTTTCATAATTTCTTTAATTTTTCAGCTTTTCAAGTGAAAAGGCAGTAAATTAAATCAGTTAATATAAAAGCAATTCTTTTGTGAATATCTTTCAAAAAAGATCATTAAAAATGAATGAAAATTCTTAAGAGAATTTTCTTTTTCAATAATGGTTTTGACTGAGGAAGATAAATTGATTGTTAAAAGACAGGGATTGTATAGTGGAATTGCTTTCATCTTAGTAGGTATTCCTATTTGAAAAAATGGTCTTGACTTTCGAATGACCTTGAAATTAGACCTCAAGGTCAAAACCAAGGGTTCATGTTTCATGTTAACTGATATTCATATATTAGAATTTGATAACATTTCGAACCAGTGCACCTCATTGTACATGCAATTGACTTCACTAATTCAGAGACCACAATATGTTCATTCAGTACTGATTGATGGAGAATTTATACAGTGATTATTTACCGGAAATTTAGTAAAGAGTCACCGGATTCGTGTGTATCATAATAATAAGGTAATTCATTATATATAGACAGTTCAAATCTTATATATTTACAAGATGAGTATAAGATTTATATAAACAGATTATTTCCAAACAAATCAGAATTAAGTACAGTATTCGAAACACTACAATCACAAACGAATAATTATGATTGTAGCGTTTTTGCAATGGTTTTTGCTGTTGCAGTACTTTATAATTTGGGTCCATGTTGTTTATGATATAATGTTTCTCAAATGCGATTACGTTTATAAAGAATTTTCAAAACGCAAAAAATAAAAATGTTTCCAGTTTTACAAAATTATAATAATGCAAAAATTAATTACGATAATCCACCGGATATGATAAAAAGAAGTTTTTGTCATAAGCAAGGTCTTAATCAAATACCATTTAATTTAGATTTCGCCAAGCTTGAAATATTATAAAAAAAACTCACAAATGCATTTATTGCCAGAACAAAAAAAGATCATGGAAACATATCGTAAACAAAAGAATTGAAATCATGAAACAATTTTGATGGAAATCGACAATGACATTTCAGATAGAAATTTTTAAAAACCAGATAATGATATAATGGGAATCGATAACATCCACTTGAATTATAACGATAGTAAAATTGGGACAGTTGAGATTAAATTGAATGAAGAAAAAAAAGAATCAAAAGAAATAGAAGAAAAAGAAACTTTATTTGTAACAGAACTTAAGAGCTTGACAAAGCGGCCCCCTTCTAATAATATTTCCAATCCTAACTTATGAATAAACGATGCGTTTAATCAATTTTTTTTGCTACAAAGTAAAAATTTGTAAGATTATACTCCAGTGCGGACAACTCAAGAAATCCACCAAAATATTAGACATATAAAGTTATAATAAAAACTTTTAATGTATCGCATTTTAAAGTTAGGTCTATCAATTTTGATATCTTATTTCCAATCCAAGCTCATAAAAAAATAACAAGTCTAAATGATTTTTTATTTTGACAAAAATCATTGTAGTAATATAGCTTTAGTACGGACAAGTCATTATATTTGTTTAATTTATTAATTTAAAAAGATACTGATATAATAAAAAAAGCAAAACTCAAGTGATGCAGCTCCGACATCCCGTTAATAGGAAAATGGTAACAGAAGAATCACATAAATATAAAAAAATTTCAGAAAAAGACATTATTATGGAAATGCGAGAAACAAAAAAGTAATGATAAATTAGAACTAAGACGTGTTCAAGAAACTTTACGTAAGAAAAAAGCTTATATGAAAATGAAAAAAGGACAACCAAATAAATATAAACAGAAATTAGAAAATACTAGGATAACAAAATGGCAATTCAAGGAAACAATGAGTACTGATAAATTTGAACAAATACGTGCGAATGAGGCTTTACGTAAGAAAGAAGCTTATATAAAAATTAAAGAAAAACAACCAAAAAAATGTGAAGAAAAATTAGAAAATGTTAAGTGTAAACGATTAAAAATTGAACCCAATAGTCCACGATTTTCAAAACAAAATTACATTGATTCAATAACACTTGTAAATTATCATGGTAAACCTGACCTTTTTGTAACTATGACCTGCGACCCACATTGGAAAGAAATAATTGAAAACTTTAAAATTTATAAAAATGCAATAGATAGACCAGATATTATAACAAAAGTATTTTATCAAAAAGTAGAAGAATTCATAAATTTAGTAATAAAAAAGGGAATATTACGAAAATGTATTGCATATAGTTATGCAATTGAATTTCAAAAACGAGGATTACCACATATGCATATGTTGTTGTTCTTAGATAAAAATGATAAATTGGACATTCCCGAAAAAGTTGATAAAATAATAAGTGCAGAAATCCCAAATAGAGATATTTATCCAAAATTATATAGTATTGTTAAACAATTTATGATACATGGTCCCTGTGGTATGCAAAATATAAATTGTCCATGTATGGATAAAAATACGAAACAATGTACGAAAAATTTTCCAAAAAAATTTAATATTACAACAACAATTAAATCAAATAGGTATCCACTATACAAACGCAAAAATGATGGCGTCGAAATTATTTTTAAAAATAAATTTACAGAAAGAATTGCAGATAATGGATTCGTTGTTTCTTATAATCCTTATTTATTATTGAAATTCAATGCACACATAAACGTAGAAGTTTGTTCCACTGTACAATGCATTAAATATTTATTCGAATACTGTTATGAAGGTCATGATTGTGCATACATTGAAATACATCAAGTAAATGTTGATTTTAGATCAGAAAATTAAGATACTTTTGAAAATGACAATAGTGAAAATGTTGAACATGAATATGACGAAATCAAACAATACATTAATATACGATACTTATGTCCACCTGAAGCAATGCACAGATTATTAGAATATCCTTTACATGTTATTCCACATACTATAAAACGTCTAAGCGTTCATGAAGAGAATCAACAGAACGTATTTTTTAAAGAAGGAGAAGAAGAAATGATCATGCAAAAAAATGTTGGAACAACATTAACAGCATATTTTGAATCGAATAGAGAAGATTTCGAAGCATGAAATTACTTATATTCAGAAATACTAAATTTTTATACATTTGATGAAAAACTGAATGTACTTAGTAAGTCCGAAAAATAGAGAACGTTATTTTATTAGGTTATTACTTTTACATGTTAAAGAAGCCACGTCTTTTGAAGCTTTGCGTACTGTTGATGATGTGATGTACGATTCGTTTTATGAGGCAGCTATGGCAAAACAATTAATTAATAAAGATGAAGAATAGGATAGATGCTTGGAAGAAGCATCTTCAACAGAATTCCCTCATGCTCCTTGTGAATTATTTGCTTTTATTTGCGTTTTTCATAATTCTATAAGTGCACGAGATTGATATGAAAAATATAAAGATAAATTTTACCACCCTAAATACGAAAAAAATGTAGGTGAAAATCTTGCATTGAATGTTATTAAAAATAATTTACAAGTCAATGGATTTTCATTAAACGATTTTAATTGACCTAACATAAGCACATTTATAGAAGAAGATAATAATGAAACAATTTTAAATCATAATAATTATATTCTTAATGAATTAGAAATGAAAATGAATTCTTTAAATAATAAACAAAGGCAAATATTCGACTCTACACTAAAATGTTTAAACAACCAAAGTAAAGAAAAATATATTTTTATAGATGGACCGGGTGAAAGTGGAAAAAGTTATTTACTTAACGTTTTAATGGCTTATTTTAAATATCATACCATACATTATTTATGTGTAGCTTTGACAGGTATAGCAGCGGATTCATTAGCCGATGGAAGTACCGTGCATACAACATTTAAACTACCGTTAAATATAACAGATTGTACAACTTGTAATGTTAAACCTAATTCTGCAGAAGGCAAACAATTAAAGGAAACACAAATAATTATTTAAGATGAAATATCCATGACTTCAAAATTTGCTTTTGAAGCGGTTGATCGTCTTTTTCAAGATTTATGCAATGTAAACCAACCCTTCGGTGGTAAAACTGTAATTATATCAGGAGATTTCAGGTAAACATTACCAATTGTACGACATGGTAGCCGTATGAACATTATCGAAAATTCAGTTAAATTTCGTTTAATATAGCAAAATTTTAAGCAAGTGAAGTTAAATGAAAATCTTCGAGTTTCGGATAATGATAATAATTTTAAACAACGGTTATTAGACATCGGAGAAGGAAAATGTTGCGATGTTTTTGAAGATGATAATGAAGTAAGTGATATACCAGATGATTTCATCATTAAAGAAAATCTTGTCAAAGAAATATTCGGAAAAACAATAAAAATAGACAATACGAATATAACGAAAAAAGTTATTTTGGCTCCTAAAAATAATGATGTAACTGAAATCAATAATAATGTTTTGAATTAAATGGAAGGAAACCATGTTGAATATTTGAGTATTGATATTGCTAAATATGATAACAAAGAAAATTTAGATATTATGTTACCTACAGAATTTTTAAATAAGTTAACTTCTAATGGACTTCCACCATATAAATTACATTTAAAAGTAGGGGCTATCATTATACTTTTAAGAAATTTAAATGTCAATAAGGAACTTTGTAATGGAACAAGGTTGATAGTAAAAAAAATGCTTAAATATTCCATTCAAACGGAATTAGCAACTGGTCAAAACAAAGATAAATTAGTTTTCATTCCAAGAATAAATTTATCTCCATCTACGAAAGAAATTCCATTCAATATGCTACGGAAACAGTTTCCTATTAGATTAGGATTTTCAATGACTATTAATAAATCACAAGGACTATCTTATGAAAAAGTTGGTGTTTATTTGCTGTCACCAGTTTTCAGTCATGGGCAATCATATGTTGCTCTTCCAAGGACGAAATTTAAAAACAAATAAAAATTATATTTAGGTGACTACGCTATTGTCAACGGAGAAAATAAAAATGATCAGAACACAATATATACAAAAAACATTGTTTATAAAGAGATATCATAAAGAATATGTCAATATGTATTTAATATTTATGTTTTAGATTGTGTTAATAATTGAACTCGAAATATAATAAAATATATGATATTTAATAAAAATAAATATCAACTGACGCTTTCAAAATAGTTTAATATGATGTTGAATCAGCTGTATAAAGGACGCACTGTTAAATCGGCTACATAAGAAAACGTGCTGTTGAATCGACTGCATACGAGGATACGCTATTAAATCGACTACATTAGGGAATGCGCTGTTGAATCAGCTGCAAATAGGGATGCGCTGTAGAGTCGGCTGCATATGGGGGTGCGCTGTTGAATCAGCTGCATATTGGGATGCGCTGTTGAATCTGCTGCATATTGGGATGCGCTGTTGAATCAGCTGCATATTGAGATGCGCTGTTGAATCGGCTGCATATTGGGATGCGCTGTTGAATCGGCTGCATATTGGGATGCGCTGTTAAATCAGCTGCATATGGGGATGCGCTGTTTGAACGGCTGCATATTGAGACGCTATGTTTAATCGGCTGCATATGGAGATGCGCTATTAGATTTGCAATGTCTAATGTAAGAATGAGACGTTATAACATTGCATTTGAAATAAAAAAAAATATTATAGCATCTGGAGTGGAGTCTGTATAAAACATTATAAAAATACGCTCCACTAAAGAATCCAATGTAAAAGTATACAGGCTTGGATGAAAAGCTACGTTAGAAAACATATTGACCAAAAAAATGCAAGAATCAAAAAAATATAAAGCCCACGATAATATAAAGCCCAAGAAAATATAAGGCCCAAAAAATGTTGCGCCCAAAAAAATATTAAGTCCCAAAAATTATGAGGCCCAAAAAAATATAAGGCCCAAGAAAGTATTAGCTCGATAAAATATAAGGCTCAAAAAAAATTAAGGCCCGAGAAAATATAAGGCCCAAAATATATAGAGACGAAAAAATATTGGGCCCAAAAAAAATTAGGGCCCAAGAAAATATAAGGCCCAAAAAATGTAGAGACCGAAAAAATATTGGGCCCAAAAAAATATTGAGTCCAAAAAAATATAAGGCCCAAGAAAGTATAAGGCCCAAGAAAATATAAGGCCCAAAAAATATAGAGACCGAAAAAATATTGGGCCCAAAAAAATATTGAGTCCAAAAAATTATAAGGCCCAAAAAAATATAAGGCCCAAGAAAGTATAAGGCTCAATAAAATATGAGGCCTAAAAAATATAAGGCCCAAGAAAATATAAGGCTCAATAAAATATAAGGCCCAAAAAAATAAGGCCCAAAAAATATAGAGATTGAAAAAATATTGGGCATAAAAAAATATTGAGTCCAAAAAATTATAAGGCCCAAGAAAATATAAGGCTCGATAAAATATAAGGCCCAAAAATTATAGAGACCGAAAAAATATTGGGCCCAAAAAAATATTGAGTCCAAAAAAATATTAGGCCCAAAAAAATATTGAGTCCAAAAAATTATAAGGCCCAAAAAAATATAAGGCCCAAGAAAGTATTAGGCTCAATAAAATATAAGGCCTAAAAAATATAGAGACCAAAAAAATATTAGGCCCAAAAAAATATTGAGTCCAAAAAATCATAAGGCCCAAAAAATAAAAGAAAGTATCAGGCTCAATAAAATATAAGGCCTAAAAAAATAGAGACCGAAAAAATATTGGGCCCAAACAATTATAAGGCCCAAAAAAATATAAGGCATAAGAAAGTATAAGGCTTAATAAAATAGGAGGCCCAAAAAATATAAGGCTTAATAAAATAGGAGGCCCAAAAAATATAAGGCCCAAGGAAATATAAGGCTCAATAAAATATAAGGCCATAAAAAATAAACCCCAAAAAATATAGAGATTGAAAAAATATTGGGCACAAAAAAATATTGAGTCCAAAAAATTATAAGGCCCAAGAAAATATAAGGCTCGATAAAATATAAGGCCCAAAAATTATAGAGACCGAAAAAATATTAGGCCAAAAAAAATATTGAGTCCAAAAAATCATAAAACCAAAAAAAAATAAAAGGCCCAAGAAAGTATTAGGCTCAATAAAATATAAGGCCTAAAAAAATAGAGATCGAAAAAATATTAGGCCCAAAAAAATATTGAGTCCATAAAATCATAAGGCCCAAAAAAATAAAAGAAAGTATCAGGCTTAATAAAATATAAGGCTTAAAAAAAATAGAGACCGAAAAAATATTGGGCCCAAAAAAATATTGAGTCTAAAAAATTATAAGGCCCAAAAAAATATAAGGCCCAAGAAAGTATAAGGCTCAATAAAATATGAGGCCCAAAAAATATAAGGCTTAAGAAAATATAAGGCTCAATAAAATATAAGGCCCAAAAAAATAATCCCCAAAAAATATAGAGATTGAAAAAATATTGGGCACAAAAAAATATTGAGTCCAAAAAATTATAAGGCCCAAGAAAATATAAGGCTCGATAAAATATAAAGCCCAAAAATTATAGAGACCGAAAAAATATTAGGCCCAAAAAAATATTGAGTCCAAAAAATTATAAGGCCCAAAAAAATATAAGGCCGAAGAAAGTATTAGGCTCAATAAAATATAAGGCCTAAAAAAAATAAAAAAGATTGGGCCCAAAAAAATATTGAGTCCAAAAAATTATAAGGCCCAAAAAAATATAAGGCCCAAGAAAGTATAAGGCTCAATAAAATATGAGGCCTAAAAAATATAAGGCCCAAGAAAATATAAGACTCAATAAAATATAAGGCCCAAAAAAATAAGGCCCAAAAAATATAGAGATTGAAAAAATATTGGGCATAAAAAAATATTGAGTCCAAAAAATTATAAGGCCCAAGAAAATATAAGGCTCGATAAAATATAAGGCCCAAAAATTATAGAGACCGAAAAAATATTGGGCCCAAAAAAATATTGAGTCCAAAAAAATATTAGGCCCAAAAAAATATAGAGTCCAAAAAATTACAAGGCCTAAGAAAATTAGAATGCCTAAGAAAATGTAAGGCCCAAGAAAATATAAGGCCCGAAAAAGACACATTCAAAAAATGCGGAGAACCGGAGAACCGGAGAACCGGAGAAACGGAGAAAAAAGTGGTTTCACTTTAATATAATATAAGATTTTAGGTTGTGTGAGGGTGGGGCTCGAACAGCAGTGCGTATCCCAGATTAAACAATTCTCCAATTGGTGGCGCTAGTGTCGAACATCCTCTTATTATTTCTCTCTCTCTCTCTGACCTTCAATAGGCGTTTCATAAAAGTGAGGTTATATATTTTGTAGCTATTTAATATATATTTTTCCTATGTATATATCCAGAAACTAAATTACTGTGACTTTTGATTTTAATATAATTTAAATTATTTGATTTTAATACTTTACTATCTTCACAATTTTAAGAAAATTTCTTTTAAATCACAGAAAAATTATCTAAGAAAAATAGTTTCCAAAGAATTTATCAAATAAACTATCTCTTATTAATTTCTCACAAGGTTAGGATTTACACTAACTGAAAGAAATTTTTAATCACTTTAGAATTTTAACAATAGCTTGATAATATATTACGAATTTATTATATTCAATAAAACACAAAAGTTAAGTAAAAGAGAACTTTAAAAAGAAAGTTTCTAGAATCAGTTACTAACTGTTATTGTAAATTATAAACAATTGCAATTTCACTTCAAGTATAAGAAAAAATAAATATTATTTTTACACTACACTCGATTAGGATAGAAAAAAAAAGAATTCACTAATTAATTTTCACTATCTCACTTTAATCACAAAAAAAATTATTATGTATTTAGCTTTCACAATCTTTTTCCATCACAATGTATTTGATATGTAGAATAAATTAAAATTTTACAAATTAAATGTCCACGTGGCTATTTTTATAGCCTGCCGTAGACTTCCGCTAATCTTATTCGCGAGAGAGAGAGATTTGATATTTAATTTATTCACTGAATTTTCACTAACACACAAAAAAAATTAGTTACTTAATTAAATTATACCTTAGGTTGCTCGCTATTATGCACCTCAGCCATATCCATGTCCCAAAAAATTCAGACGACCCTACAAGGGGAGTACAACTATTCTTTCCAAAATGGTCGGCAATCGCTAGCGTCTTCGAGGAAGATGGCTATCTGTTAGGCTGATGGCACACGGAACAAAAGGAAAAGTTCACGCGAGAAAAAAAAATCTAATAATTAATAACAACCGATCAATAACCAAAATTTAATAACAATTATCAACTTTCTTAACTCAACAAGTAAAGATAATAACTTAACAAAATAAGTTTAACAAATGTAACAATAAACGAGTTTATCAAGGAAAAGAAACGAAAGCTCGACCGTACAATACTGTGATTAGAACGACAATAAGGCACGAAGAAGAAGGAAGCGAACGCTGAGCATCAGTGGCTTCTCCTTCTTTATTGCTCTCTTTGTTACTCTTGTTATTCCCTATATACTATCTTTTTCTATTTCGCGACTCACTAATCAAGTAAAGTTCTTTTCATCACCTTCTTCTGGTGTAGTTCGCTACTCGCTAGTGAAATTACATGTTATTTCCTGTTACTAGTGTAGTATTTTTACACTTTATCTGTTACGCCATCTGCGCGCTTAATTTCATTACAGTTTATCTTATTTTCTCTATGAATAACTAACTATTTTTCTTATTACAATAAAAAGTTAATTTTTATCAGATAATCTAGACAAGTATTAATTAGTAATATAAACAATAATTTCTGATTATTCGTTATTTTAGGTTCGCTTAAATCTTTATTCTATTAATGATTATCATTTTTAATTATTTCGTACAATTACAATGTCAATTTATTTATTTGTACTGTAACGCCATCTATAAAAATATACAAAAAGATATTTACAACAAGCAAACAGAAGTTATTATTTAAATTGCGTTTGGATATCGTTAGTCTTTGCGCACCCCCTATAATATGACTCATTACAATTTCTATCAAATAATCTTTCATCTCTTTTTATCATAATCAAGTTTTTATACATGCGCTATCTATTACCATATGCGCCTATCCTACTTTATCGACTTTAATTATTACATCAGTCTATTTCTATCTATCTCTCTCTCTTTCTACCTTTTAACTAACTCTACGCGAGCGCCACAACAGCATGTTCGCGCGAACACGTGTTCATATATATTTTGTGCCGTCGGCCCCGTTTCGCCACCTCCTGGACGTTTGATAGTGAGAATCGTCTGCTCGAGGCTTTCTGTGTGACTCGTGAGTGTATATGTGCATGGTTGTTTCTTAATCAGTGCCGTCAGCCGGTAGTCCAACGTACATGGCTACTTGGCAGTAGGTTATGTGATCAGCTGTGTACATCCAGGGCTCAGCACCGAAAACAAGAACACAACAGAATTATTTCTCTGTTGGTTTCTTACGGTGGCCTTGGTTGCTGTCACGAGTGTGGTGATTATTATTTTATGAATTCACACGCTCGGGGAATTATGAATGATTTTTCTTTTTAATAGGTTTTTAATAGATAATTATTTTAAATAAATAAAACAAAAAAAAAAATTATTGTGACGTGAAAATACCACGTCACAATATTTAGATATTGCATATTTACATTTTTGAGGGAGTTTTGTCCTTATTACACAAGTCAAAGCAGATTATCCGTTGTTCTCATTTAACTCATTAGATATAAATATTACATCTGGCAATATTGCAACACTACAGCTGTTGCGTGCGTATTTGTTTGACAGTGTGTTGTTTTTCGGTCTTGCATTAATATAATCATTATATCCTATAATTGATGCAAAGTAATCACATCATATAATATTTGAAAAAAATGATAGTTGCAAATATTACCTGTAATAAGATTTTTTATGTTCACCGTAAGAATAAATTTACAGGTTTGATAGAGCTTTTAAGAGGCAGCCGTATCATTCTGTCCTTGTCTAATCTTAATTTTCGTTATTATAAATAAATATAATATTTTCATAGAAAAGTAAGACAACCGCCCAATAGAGCAAAAGACAAGCAAACGATTCTTTTCTATGAAAAAATATGAAATTTTGATTATTTTTCGAATGAAGTCTGAAACGAAAAAACAGTTCAATCAACTCAATCAAGTTCGATTGTTTTTCCGTTTCAGACTTCATTCGAAAAAATAATAAAAATTCATATTTTTTATAGAAAAGAATCGTTTGCTTGTCTTTTTGCTCTATTGGGCGGTTGTCTTACTTTTCTATGAAAATATTTTATTTATTTATAATAACGAAAATTTAGATTAGACAAGGACAGAATGATACGGCCTCCTCTTAAAAGATGATAAAAAAACGGCAATAAAAAAGTTACAAAAAATGTTAATGTAATTTAAAAAATTGCTGATTATTTGGGAAAATTGCCAAATCTTTATACCAAAAAATAAGTATTATATACATGATGATATTTTTTGAAGATATTTTTTATTTATATTTTAATCTGTACTATTTAACTATTCATTCAAAATATTTTTATACAACTTGTAAATACGTTGATAAATATTATTTTGTTACTTTTCTATAAAAATATTATTCATATTACTTTATGCATGTTTAATTATGTATGCATTATACTATTCAAATTTTAAAAAACGCACACGTCATCGCATCTATCTTACTTTTACAGTGTTGCCACATGTCTTTGATCATGGCGTCTAAGAAGTAAAATTAATTAAACGCCTTTACAAAATTATTTATTACAACTCTCACAGATACCTAATGCCTATTTTTTGAACATTCATACTTTCTCAAAATGTTTTTTAAGCTATTTAAAAAATTTGAACAATATTTGTTCGTTAAATAAACTGTATTTCTCAAGTGAGTGCGGCAAAAGTGCATTCGGCTAGAGACTACATGTTAAAATCCCGAAAAAAACCCTTCGATAACTTTTCTCCTGTGTATCCTAGCCTTTCAAAAATTCAACAACGTTATCTTATATGTACCATGTACTAATACATCTAATTTCATTAAAATCTATTTGTTGATTCTATTACCAATAGAACTTCCGTAAGTTTCAACAATGACTCGCTAAAAATAGAAAAATGTAATAATAGTTTATTTACAAAATTTACGCATTTAAGATATTGAACACTTCTCCTAATCCAATATACTCTTTACATAATGTTTTGCAAAGACTACTTTCTTCTGTGTCACTCTTGCATTTATTGACTTAAGAGCAGGCCGAATTCGCTGTCCTTGTCCAATTTGTGTTTTTGTTATTTACTCAAGCTTTAATCGGTGTATCTTCAAATTAAAGGTCGAGCGCAATAGATATTATTATTATGAACATCTATGCACAAGAAAAAAAAATATCTACCGGTTTGTTTTTGAGAAAAGTAAGTAACGCCAAAGTAAAAGTTTATGTTTCTAATATTTTCACATTACTTACTTTTCTCAAAAACAAACCGGTAAATATTTTTTTTCTTGTGCATAGATGTTCATAATAATAATATCTATTGCGCTTGACCTTTAATTTGAAGATACACCGATTAAAACTTGAGTAAATAACAAACAACTCAATTGTTACTCGGACGGTATCAGGTTTTACTCCGGCCTACCGTTAAGAGGATGTAATAGGGTATATGATGTATGCATACTTACCGACAATGCAGTTTTTCAAATATTTATTCTTCATTCACAATTTTTCTAAAATATCTCTATATTAGGCTTTTTATTAGTAAGAATGGAAGGCTGTAATATAGAGATATTTTTAAAATTTTTGAATTAAGAATAAAAAATTTGAAAAACTGTAATGTCGATATTTTACATTCCCTTAAAATAAAGATTTACTTAAAATTAATTTTCTTTACTTATTAAAACTTTTCAGAATCATACAAATAAATTTTACAAAATATAAATTTGATAAATATAATAAATTCATATATGTAACATAGTTGTCTAACAGTCTACTAATGAAAATTGATTTTTTCTTGTTAAAATTTTTTCAAAGTTTTCAAGTTTTTTTCAAATTAAATAAACTTAATAGAACCATAAATCCATAAATGTAACAAATTCATATTTATATATATATATATATATATATATATATATATTGTAACGGAGAATATATTTAAACAAACAAAATTAAATATATTTGTGGGCTTCACGTGTACTCACTTTAAGTACACGTGCACTCACCGTTAAATAACTGACTTTCGGTTTACAGTCTATCAGCTCAATTCAATGCAGCTGATCTGCTTCGACTATCTATTTCTGACGAGAAAAATCAATTAAACAATATTTAATACTACTGCAGAACTTCGCTTAGAAGTTCTGCCTTCCAGACGTCTGGTACGACGAAACCCATGGCGCGTACCCGAGAACTCTATTAAATATCTTTGATCAAAAGAGAGTGTACTATATTCAACACATACATATACAAACAAGACACGATTTTAATTATTAAGAAATATTATTAGGCAATAATCAAGAATTACTCTAACCTTAATTTACTTTATTCAAATCACTAAATAAATTCAATACAATGAAATAAAATTATAATAATATTAATTCGAAAGTAAAATTTGATAACTTTAATAAAGAGAAACAACTGTTAATCTAAGCTAACCTATACTACATAACACGGGCACACACGACGGTCTTTTTCGTCTCGCACATACATATTAAACGTGATCGCACTAGTCTGCAGACTTACATTTTTCGCCAAGCGGTGTGTGTAGAGCCTTTCCGCAGTTGCCTTCACGTAATGAACAACCCAGAGTATGGACCAAAGCGGCACCGTAGATATGCAGTGCAGCCTGCCGTCTTTATCGCTCTTACTGACAGGCCAAACAAACTCTCGTTTGACGCTGCAGTGGACACACTTAATCCTGGCTCTCAAGAAAATGATAACAATAAAGAACCGGCACTTCTCACGAGTGATTATCCCGTACTTGAAAGGCAATTAACACGATTCACAAGTGAATTAATTTCCTTGATAAGTCTCAACCGAGGAAAAATAGCCGACACTCGAGCACAAACGATCTGTCAAGATGGCAGCCTAACTCTCCTAAACCAACCCGTTCGTTTCTTTCTCTTGCTTGAGTCTACCAGTCATGCATTGCGCGCGCTTCTTTCTACAGTCATCCATCCAAGTCGCTAACACAGACTCTCTCTGTCTCACTCTTATACTCGCATATGAAGCATCGAAACATACGTTGTACTGTGCGACTAACAACGAGGACAGATATATGCGCATACTGTCACACAGTATACGCGTAATTCGCTATCCTCGTTACAATATATATATATATATATATATATATATATATATATATATATATATATATATATATATATATACTAGGGGGTACCCACCTGCTCGCCCTGCTCGCAAGCCCCCCAATTTTTGATGTACTTATTCTTGTGTATACATGCGTATAAATGCCTCATCTCTGAGGCGTACCCTGAGGCGTTGTAAGAGGAGGGGATGAGGAAGCACTGAGGCGTCGGTAACTATTTTTACGTTATTTTTGAAAATTTAAAAAAATATCACTCACAAACTTGAGGCGTTTCGAGAAATTCCTAAGGCTTACCTGAGGCGTCTCTGAGGAGTCTTTGAGGAGACCTATGAGGTAATATGAGGCGACAATCGTTGAGGCGATGTCAGAGGCGGGTCGAGGAGGGGGGAGGCTGGGGAAGGAGGGAGTAGGAGTGGGGAGGACGCAAGAATGCTATTTTTTGAGGCTTACGTCTATATAATATAGGAAGATATATATATATATATATATATATATATATATATATATAACATACTTGTTTTTAAAATATAACTACTGCATTATTGCATATGAGTTTAGAAACTTTTGAAAATAACTTTTATAAAAATTTTATACACAAAAAATTTGATTGTTTCTCATGCCTATAATGAAGACATGACGCTTTAATCGTATGACTCTATGAATCTCACCACGAAAAAATAACTACAACAAAGAATAACATTAAACGAAAATATCAAATGCTCAAATATTGCACATTTAATAAAATATTTTTATTCAATTAAAAGTGCAATATTAATTCATTTGATATTTTATTCTTATAAAATTTTCATGCAGTTATTTTTTGTGTTGAAATTCATAAAGTAATACTATCATAGCGCCATTTCTTTATCATATCAATGAGAAACAATCAAATATTGTTGGATAGAAGTTTTTTTCAACGTTTTTTTTTAAAGTTTCTAAACTTATATGCAATGATGCTATGTTTATATTTTCAAAAAAGTTTGTTACATATATGAATTTATTACATATAAGAAGTTATATTTAATAAACAATCTGATAGTTCAAACGTAGTTTAAACAAAATAAAAAAAATTTCGTATGGATATTAAAACATTTATGTATTATATACATCTAAATTATAAACATTTTCTTTTTTAATCATTAGAAATAATATTAAACATATGACAAACAATTACTATTGATTATTAATAATAAATTTTTCATCCATGTTTAAAAAAAACCAAGCAAGCGTTAAATAGTGACAAAACTTATTAAAGATAAATAACATAAAAATTTAGGAATTTAGATAATATAACATATTTATTTTGTTTTATTAAAACTTTAAAAAATATAATTAATCAATTGATCTTCTGCAAATTATTATCTTTAAAAGTATTTCGTAATATTTTTGCAATATTTAAGAAATATCTATAAATAAAAAAAAAGCTTATAAATGAAATATAAGAAATACCCATAAATAAAGAATTGCATATATTTTTTTTATAAAATATATTTTACATGAGTATACTAAAAATAGAACCAAGTGAGCAATAGCGAAGTATTTGTGGCGAATGTAGAAATTAATGGAAAAATAGATATTAATTTTTTTGCTGATACTATGCTTTCTTTATGAGAAAGCAATAGTAATAAAAATTAGAAAAATCGAACATTTCACTGGATATATAAAATAATCACAATATACATAACAATTTATAGTAGCATATGAAAAATAATATACAATAATATAATAATTATTATATTTAATATGTTGATTGCATATCATTACATTTTTTATGCAAATTGACAACTCACCCCAATTATAACCAAAAATTTAATTAATATTTTTTTCATAGTTCTTCAAAATTATTTTAAAAAATGCACAGTGAATATTTAAAATACAATTGAAGCTCTACACTACAGTGTAGTCGATTTTTTTTCAACTTAGAATCAAGTACTAATTACAAATAAGTTGAAACTTACTAATTTTGCTTTAAGTATGCTAAAACATTAAAAGTGATCTTTCTAGTGTGTTAATCAGCAATTTAATCAATTAATGATGTTAAATATTTGCAGGACTGTTATACGCTTAAAATCTAAGCACTGCTGCGCTACGACTTTTATTTGTAAATTTATTCGCGATTTGCTTACGTGCACCTATTAACAAATAGCCCCAGTCTTCCTTACGTAAAATACATTATACAAAAGATCACCTGACTGATTATGTGATATTTATTTTCTGCTTTTTTTAAAGCCACAGAATATCGTCAGGCAGATTCTGGTTCAAGTAACAAAAATTATAGAAGACGTGGTCAACAACGTAGTACTCAACCAATTTATCAACCACCAGCACAGCGTGGAAACATCTTTCTATCCTAAAAGACACAGAGTCTTAAAAAATTTTATTGAAATAATTATCTAAAGTCCTAACGAATGTAGTAGAAAAATAAATCAATGGTACTGTTATTATTTTCTGTTATAAACTAATCTCAATTAATATTACAAATGTGTTGATCTTAATTTTCTCAATTTTTTTAAATGTTTCTAGCGCTGTTCACTATCAAATAATGTTAATATATGAGAAAATTACATTTTGTTTCACGAAATATAATTCGTATAAGAAAAACTTTTTTAAAGTCTTTTATTTATTCCTGAATTTGTAATTAGGTAATTGAAAGCAGAATATTCTCTTCTCAACATAATATTAATATTTCAGTTTTGATAAGTTATTAATATTTTATTCGATATATTTTTTGTGATGTATAAAATACATCAATATATACATAATGAAATTTAAATAGATTATTTATTAAATATAAAAAAAATTGAATTTATAGCAAACGAGCGTCATTATTTTTAATTTTGAAATCTTGTTTTATTTTTAAAGTTCTTTAAAATGATTTTTCTTCAAGCATAAGAAATTAATAAATGTAAAGGAGGGTTGTGAAAACTAGTGGGAAAAACCAGAGATAAAAATAAAGTAAGTAGTAGTTAATAAAAAAAGAATTGATTGAAATGAAAGCAAAAGGGTTAAATAATTCAAATAGAAAGTTAAATATTTAAAGAGAGAAAATGCTCATTGTAAGTACAGCAAGAAGGAACAGCTGTAGTGATGCACACAAGAAAGAAAGAGAAGGAAGATTATGATCATGTGAACAGCAAGTGAGGAAGATTTTCAGACGTGACGCATACACGCAAAGACACACACGCACACACCAGATGCACCAGAAACTCAGGATTAACGTCCACGAAAATCATTTAAAGAGTACACAAGAAATTAATTACGAGAAGAAAACGTCAACCAGATACTAGGTTTGGGCGCGACAGTAGCTCTATATAAACATATACACATGGCACAGACTACACTATGACAACCCAGAGATGCGTGCTATACTAAAGATGTGCACAAACACTAATCAATACATTTACACCTCCTATAACATAAACGAATCACGAGGAGTTACAACGGAGCGGCGATACGAAGTTGGAATCGACGCGACAAAGCAGAAGTTAACATGGCGGCGCCACGAGAGTGAGAAAGATGAAAGAAACAGATGACTTGAAGCTATACACGGTCATTATTGAAGGAGTGCGAGCGAGATAGCTATACGTTAGTTATTAATAAAAATTTAAAGTTCTTTTTTTTTGTACAGAATAGCGCAAGTGATCTTAAAATTATTCCTTTTAATATTTATAAGTGCAAATTACAAGCGTTGGGTTGTGCGACCGCGCAGTAAGGAAATAGAGCGTCGCGTGATTAGAATCTTAAATAATTATTATTCAAATTTAATAAGTGATTAACTAATTACACGTGTAAAGAAAGAAAGTGCTCTTTTTGTCTTCTGCATATGCGCACAGCCCAAGTGCGAGAAATTAAGAGCAGGCAGAACTATCTGTCTTTATCTAATAGAGTTTTTTATCATTTGTCGAAACACCATCCGTTGTATGAAGAAAAAAATAGTAGCCCCCGCTAGATATTGGTACAATAAGTAAATTTTGTAATAACAATCAAATTATTTTATTGTGTAGTTTTTGAATAATATGTGACCTACCAAAAAAGATAGGTTATATTCTAGTTTGTTAATAGGTCTCATATTATTCAAAAACTATGCGATAGAATAATTTGATTGTTATTACAAAATTTACTTATTATACCAATATCTAGCGGGGGCTACTATTTTTTTCTTGATACAACGGATGGTGTTTCCAAAAATGATAAAAAACTCTATTAGACAAAGACAGATAGTTCGGCCTGCTCTTAAGAGGAGGTCGAGTATATCTGTCCTTTTCTAATCAAAGAATTGATTTTTTTACAAAAATTAATAATTGTAGCAGAAAATAAGAAGAAAGCTCCATCTCGTATAATAAAAAGCAAGATTCTCTTTTATGAGGAAAAATTATTTTTATCGCTTCGTTTTTAAGAAAACCTTGAAAAACTGAATTGTCCATCCTAACTTCTATTTTTTGAGTTTTTCAAGGTTTTCTTCAAAATGAATCGATAAAAATAATTTTTCCTCATCAAAGAAAATCTTGCTTTTTATTATACGATATGGAACTATCTCCTTATTTTTTGCTACAATTATTAGTTTTTGCAAAAAAATTAATTCTTTAATTAGAAAAGGAAAGAGATATACGACCTGCTCTTAAGCGGCGTTTTTTTTTATTTCATAATTGCGAATTGTGAGCAAAATTTTTCTTTTTAAATTGATAATATAAGAAGTTTGAAATTAAAATTAAATAGAGAGTCAACTGCTTATTTTTCCTCTTCCTCTTTTCAGGACAAGAATTATAAGTTAAAGAAAATTAATTATATCATTTATTTTTCTTGAATAATTAGAGTCATTCAATATCAATAATATTTCTCAATAAATTAAAAATTTACTTTGCTTGTTATATATTAAACATTGTTCTTTTTAACTTATTATTTTTTTTTACTAAATCATAAATTATATTGAAATTTTCTGGACCAGTCTGATCGTTAGAACCAGCCTGCAACCCGAGGCAGGCCAGTAAGTATTGACCCCCTCTGCAGTTGCTCTACCCAGCTAGCTGAGCAGGGTTCACTAGCGCTCAATTAAAATTAACTATAAATTTGTAAACCCAGGTAAGTTCATGGCTTCGGGGGTTCACTCGGAGGTCCGGAGAATTTGCCACGTAACATTTTTAACAAAAATCTAGATTTTCCTAGCCCGCTAACTTTCAAAATATTGAAATATAATGGAATGTTCTTATATCTAACCTATTTAAAAATATAAGGAAAACTATTCAAATCACATAATATGTCTTTAACCTCTTAGCCGGTAAGGCTTTTATAACTTTTCGTGCCAAAACTGGCAGCCACAAATACTTCACAATGAAAAATATGTGAATATATGATACATAGCCAGTTTTGGTACGACTTTTTTTGTGCATATATGATGCATATCCAGTTAAGGGGATAATGTTTGAAAAGTCAAGATAAGTGTCTTAAAAGTTTCGAAAAAATATCTCATCATTTCATTTTTTGTCATATAAATTCAATGACAGATAAAAAAAAAATTGTGCTATCTATTTTCTGCATTAGAGTAAGACCAAATTTTTAAATATTTTTTTATTAATAAAAACCTTACAAAATGTTATCATTAAAGAAAATTATTATTGAAAGTTTACTGAAATGTATTTTGATGCACTACGTCTAGATGAGACTACTTTAAAAATCATTAAATTTATGCCTAAATTATGATATAATTATATATATACTAGGGGGGTACCCACCTGCTCGCGCTGCTCGCCAACCCCTGTGCATATTTACACTAATGAAAATATCAGTCAGTAATGAAATTTATACTGACAAAAATTATTAATAAAATTAATATTAATTATATATTTGCTCAGACAGATTTCCACACTACCCGAAGAGGTACTGTCAATAATATCTTACAATTAAGAATTTATAATATAAATTAAATAATAAAAAATGTATGGTATTACGGCGCGTTGGTTTTTTTTGTTTTATTTTAAATAATTATATAAAATCAATAATAATAATTTTAAGTTATTTTAAGACATGTTAAAATTAATTAAAATTATTCCTTTTTTTATACAATTATTTAAAATAAAACCATGGTTCCCTTCGCCTGTAGTCCTACACAACCATGAGAGTCTATATTCCTTCCTCCTTATACCATAGACTCTATTTACAATCTATCCTCCACCATCAGTATTACATATTTAAACAAAGTTTTAAAAGTCATTTTATTATTCGTACAATTTGTTATTATATTATTGTTACATAACAATTTTCCAATTAATATTTATCTCTTTTAATTCTTTGTTAAAGTATGTTTATTACAATAATTATTATAACTTGATATTTTTCAATTAAATATTATTATAACATGTCTTACAATAATATAGAACAGAAATTTTTTAAATTATAATTATTCTAAATTTAAAGTTTAATACCTGATTGAATTCGATGTTTTTTAATATTATTATTATTAAAAATTTTTCAATTATTTCTTAATTTGAATATTAATTATTATTATTTTTTTTATAATATTTAGTATCTTTAATTTATATACTCGAAATTAATATATTTCCTTTTTTTTTTAAATATTAGTTTTTTTTAAATATTGTTTTTTAATATCCTTGACTTTCTTGCTAGTATTAAAAAAGATATATTAAAATAATTTTTATAAAATTAATAGAATGTATTTTCATGTTTGTTTTTCTTAAAATTATCGATTATTTATTAATAATAAATAATTTATAATATTATTCATTAATTAAAAAAATCAATATAATATGATACATAATGATATGAATTTTAATTTTTTTTTTGTTTCATTAAATAATTTTTTATTTATTCTTTAAACATTTTTTTATATTTAAATTCAATTAAAAATGTATAAGTTATAATAGGAATTTTATCATTTTTTTTTAACTTTTCATGCCATTATCATAATTATAATAATATTAATTCAATTAATTAGTAATCCATGTACTTCATAAATAAAATTGTAAAGTATATATTTTCTATTTTATTAAATTTCATTTATTTCTTTTTAAATACATCTTAATGCAATTAAGTCTTTTTGATGTATGAAAGATATGTTAATTTTCTTTTTTAATATATTTGATTAATTTTCTGTTATTATAAAAGATATATTTATGATTTTTATTTATTTATTACTTAAACATATTTTATATTATATTTTATAATATAAAGAAAATTATATTAGCAATACGTAATAAATATTTATAATATATTGTATTATGACTTGTGATATAATATTCCATTATTGGATCGCGTATTTCTAACTTATATTGAATAATTTTATTTTTTATATATTTATGATAATATGTTACGTTGTTACAATTTTCAAAATGAATTTTTTTATTTTCAATACCGATATAGTTATTAATTGCGTTATTTAATCGAGATAAATCTGTATTTTTATTCAAATTTTTAATATATTCTTCGTACTGCTCTTGAAATCTTTCAAATTTGTTTATTTGGTTATTTAAATCATCTAATTCTTCTTGATGTTGTAAGTTTCCTACAACAATGTATTCATTTGAAACTGGATATATTAAACCAAAAAACATTAAATTGTAATTTTTGAAATATAGCATATCTATTAATAGTCCATGATATTCGATGTTTTTATATATCTCATGGATGGTTGTTCTTAATATTCATGTTGCGGTTTTTCTAATTTATACCGTGTTGAGCCAGTGGTTGATTGCAGATGTATTATAAAATTGCTTCAGCTGGACGAATCTCAGATTCTAAATTTATGTGATTATTTTATTGTGCATCATAATGGGATTAACCAGCTAGTAGTAAATAAATGACTTTAGTTTATGGGTGAAATTAAAAAAATTAAATACCTTTTTCTTGGCAGTTGTTTGATTAAACCGTTATTATTCTATAGAAGTTTCACATGTTACATTTAGTTTTTATTCAAAACAAAAAAATATTTTCGACACGATATTCAATACTTGTAAATTTAAGAAATTTATAATCTAAACATGGGATTTGTTAGATTTTTTTTCTCATTTCAAATGACATTTATTAAAAAATTGATAGCGTTAAAGTAATATAAAACATTCTTTCTTATAAATTTTTACATAATTTTGAATCTAAATATGTTTTAGTTTAACTTTTTTATAACATTTTTTTATTTGATAATATTTGATTTTATTTGAGTTTTTATTTGAAAGTTTATATGATTTTATTCAATAATTATATAAATATTTATTAGTTAATTTTTGGTTGACAAAAAGAGAATTATTATAAAATGTGTATATGTTTATTGTATTTGTTGTAATATGTAAATGTTGCGTCTTATATCTGTAAGCGTATCACCTTCTGTCGGTAAATGCGTACTCGACCATACATATGAATCAGCAAATCAGCTGAGAAAGAGAGGCTCTAGTCGAGCTCAAGCAGTCTGTAAAACAGAGTCTAGCGAGCGCCATGTAGCGATAAAGACAAGCTCTTTACAATAGCAAATGTAAAGTAAAGCTCAGCCATTTGTAACGTATTAGATTAATAATTACTGTACTTAAAGATAATTAGAATATATATCAACCAGTTTAATATTATTAAAAAAGGGTGTTTTCCTTTCCGATCCCGGAGCACAAAACCTCTATTCCCAACATGGCAGCAGTCCGTGGTTGAAGGTATGCAAATCAAAAACGTGGTTAAAAAGAAATAATAAGATAACGTGGTTTAAAAGAAAAAATAAGAAAACGTGGTCAAGATAAAAATAAAATAAAAGAACGTGGTTCAAAAAAACAAGAAAACGTGGTTGATAAAATAGAAGAAACGTGGTTATTGAAGCAAAAACGTGGTAGACTATTTAAGTCAAAAAGATAACTAAAAGACAAAAGTAAAGTGAAAAATATATAGAAAAGTGAAAAGGAAAAATTATTGTTAGTCAATAAAAAGAAAAAGAAGAAAATTAAGCAGAAAATACGTTCGATGCTAACGGATTAAAAATTAAAGCCACGTGGTCGCATAACGTAAGGTTAGAAAAAAAAAAAATTATTTTGAGGTTAAAACAGAGCACGTGTCTGAAAGATAAAAGGAAAGATAAAGAAAACAAGTGAATAAAAGGTAAAAAATAATAAATAATAAGAAGAAGATAGTGAATAATAATTTTGAAAAAATAGACTGTACGAGAAAAGTAAAAAAAGTGACAAAATAAAAAGATTAAAAACGTGAATTCACTAAGGAAATTAATAAGTGAATTTAATAAGATAATTAAAAGAAAATTTAATGAAACAGACAAAAGCTGAAAATATAGTGCTTATTAAAGAAGAAAGAAATCGTTTAAGAAAAGTTTTCCTCAAAGAACTGAAAAAAGTGTTAAGTGCAGTAAAAGAAATTGATAAAAATATAAAATTAGAAAAAGAAAGAGAAATGGCTAAGCAAGTAAAAATTGATGATGTTTATATTCCCATTTTTGATGGATGCAATTATTCAAGCTGGGAATTCAGATTACTGAATATTTTAGAATATAAAGAATGTAAAGAGCAAGCAATAAGAGTATTAACTGAAGCAGATAGTCAAGATGTTTGGAAGAAAGCAGATTTAAAAGCTAAAAATATACTGATAAGCTCAATATCAGATAAGCAATTAGAGTACATTAAAGAATGTAAAACAACATATGAAATGATGAGAAAGCTAGACAGCATGTACTCAACAAAATCTACAGCTCTACAGATAATATGTAGAAGTAAATTAGAAGATGTAAAATTGAAGAATTATGACAAAGTTGAAGATTTTTTTGTAGATTTTGAACAAGCCTGTAATAAGTTTAAAGAAGCTGGTGGAACTTTAAATGAACCAGAAAAGATAAGATATATAATAAAAGCACTGCCATCCAGTTACAGTTTTATTGGTGACTTTATAGATGTCATACCAGAAGAGCAAAGGACAGTAGAATATGTAAAGTCCAAAATTCAAGAGAAAAATATGACAAGACCTGAAAGTGAAAGTAAAAGAAATGTCAGCACTTTCAGCATAAAAACAAAAGGACAATGTTTTAACTGTGGGAAAGAAGGCCACAACAAGAAAGATTGTTGGAGAGCACCACAATATAACCAAGGCAGAGGAACGCATACCAGTCAAAGAAGAGGAGCCTACTACAACAGAGGTTATGGTCAACGCGGATTTCAACGAGGATCTCCACGATCAAATTCAAGGGGGTATTCACAACAAGGCCATGGACAGAACAGAACAAGTCAACCAAGAGAAGAATCTTCTAGTCAACGTAACGACAACCGCAATGCAGAATCATGGGTAACGATGGTAAACCATAATGAGGTAATAGAAACAGAAATTAATGAAAGTAAAAATGAAATAAACTGGCTTTTAGATAGTGGTTGTACTGACCATATAGTTAATAATGATAATTATTTTGAAAAATTTATTGTATTAAAAGAACCAGTTAATGTAAAATTGCCAGATGGAAAAATATTAAAAGCTACTAAAATAGGTAACATTATAACGTATTTTAAAACTTATTATTATGAAAAGAAAGTTGATCTTAAAAATGTCTATTATGTAAAAGAATTAAGTAGAAATTTGTTAAGTTTTTCTAAAATAACTGTAAATAACACAATTGTATCGAGAAATCAAACAGCAAAGATTTATAATAAAAATAGAGAATTAGTAGCTGTAGCAGAAAAAATAAATAATTTGTATTTAATGAAAAGTTTTATTGATGAATATAAAGATAAAAATATTTATGCAAATACGCTAAAATTAACAGATAAAGAAAAATGGCACAGAGCATTAGGCCATGTAAATTTTCAATATTTAAATAAATTAGTTAATGAAAAATTATTGAATGGTTTACCAGATAAATTAGAAAATAATAATATGAAATGTGCAAACTGTATTCAAAGTAAAATGGCTAATGTACCGTTTGAAAATAAGAAAACTAGATCTACTGAGACTTTAGAATTAATTCATACAGATTTAAATGGTCCACACAGCACAGCTGGTTATGGTGGAGAAAGATATTTTTTAACGTTTATAGACGATTATAGTAAATGCAGTAGAGTTTATTGTATTAAAAGTAAATCTGAAACAGCAGGATGTTTTATAGAATACGTAAATTTAGTTGAAAATCAATTTAATAAAAGAGTAAAAAAGTTACAATGTGATAATGGTAAAGAGTATTTAAATCAAGAAATTTATAAATTTATTAAATATAAAGGAATTGAATTATTACCTTGTCCACCCTACGTTCATGAATTAAATGGAGTAGCGGAAAGATTTAATAGATCAGCTATGGATATAGGCAGATGTTTAGTAAGAGAAGCCAAGATACCTGTAAGGTATTGGCCAGAAGTAATGAAAACAGTTTCTTATTTAAAAAACCGTACAATAGCCAACACACATGAAAATAAAACTCCATACGAAATACTTTTAAAATCAAAACCTGATGTAAAACATTTGAAAATATATGGAAGCAAAGTTTTTGTAAGGGTACCAGAAGTATTAAGAAAAAGTAAATGGGACGATAAAGCTAAATTAGGTATACTTGTAGGTTATACACATAATGGTTATAGAGTTTTAATTGATAATAAAGTCATAAATGCCAGACATGTTAAAGTAGTTGAAGCAGATACAGAATTAATTTGTACTGAACAAAATGATGAAAATTACATTGAATTAAATTTAGAAAATAATAATAGTCAAAGTAAAATTGATTCTGAAAATGAAAATGATAATGAAATAAATGATAATGAAAATTATGATAGTGAAAACTCAAATTCTAATAATAAAATAAATAATGATTCTGGCAAAATAAATAAAAGATTTAAAAAACGAAAAGATAATTTAGAAGTTGAAAGAACCTCAACGAGAAAGAAAAGTCCTATAGAAAGATATGGTAACCGAATAACACATTATATATATGTAAATTATGTAAACGCTAATGTACCGAATACATTCGAGGAGGCGATAAACTCCACAGAAAGTAAAGAATGGCAAAATGCTATGAATTCTGAAATTAATAGTTTAAATAAAAATAAAACATGGACTATTGTAGATGAACCTAAAGATAAGAAAATAATTGATGTTAAATGGATATTTAAAAAGAAAGGAGATAATTCTTATAAAGCTAGATGAGTAGTAAAAGGCTTTCAGCAAAAAGAATATTTAGAAAATGTATACTCTCCAGTAGGAAAAATGCAAACTTTAAAAATTTTGTTAAGCTATTGTTGTGTAAATAATTTAGATATAGAACAAATGGACGTTGAGACAGCATTTCTCAATGGTATAGTAAAATCAGAAGTTTATATTTATGAACCAAAAGGTTATGAAACTGGAGAAAATAAAGTATGTAAACTCCAAAAGGCACTCTATGGTCTTAGAGAAAGTCCACGAGCATGGTATGAAACATTTAATAACTATGTTGAAAAATTAAATTTTGTTAGAAGCAATCATGACTATTGTTTATATGTAAATAACACAAGCAATGATCCTATATATATGTTGGTATTTGTAGATGATATTTTAATTTGATGCAAAGATAAAAATAAGATCAAGGATATAAAAACAAAATTAATGCAAAGATTTGCAATGAAAGATTTAGGTAAAATAACAGGATATATTGGAATTGATATTAATCATGATAAAGAAAAAGGTGTAATGACTTTAAGTCAACAAAAATATATTGAATCATTGGCTGTGAAATATCATTTAGAAAATGCAAAGCTCTATGAAACTCCGATAGAGACAAGTTTAAAACTTGAACAAGCAACTGAAACAGATGAAAGAATTAGTTATAGAAATTTAATAGGCGAACTTTTATACATTAGTACAGGGACAAGACCTGATATATCATATAGTGTTAATTATTTAAGTAGATATCAAAGTTGCTACAACGAAACACATTTTAAGTATGCTTTAAGAATACTGAAATATTTATATAAAACGAAAGATTTAAAACTAACGTATTACAATAATGTAAAGAAAGAAAAATTAGATTGTATGGTCGATTCAGATTACGCAGGTGATCATATTGATAGAAAATCCACAACAGGATTCGTAATTAGAGTATATGGTAATGTAGTTTATTGGAAAACACATAAACAGAAAACTGTTACAAAAAATTCTACTTTCGCTGAATATATTGCTATGTCAGAAGCAGTGACAGAAATATTATTTATAAAAGATTTGTTAAATGATGCATTTAAATTTAATATAGATAGACCAATTAAAATTTATGAAGATAATTCTGGTGCGATAGCTATAGGTAAATTTGGTAATCTAACAAAAATTCGAAGCACATTGAAGTGCAATATCATTATATTAATGAAAATTATGAAAATGGTGTAATAGATATTTTGAAAATTGAAACTGATAAAAATATAGCTGATATATTAACCAAAGGTCTATGTAAAGAAAAATTTATTAAAAACAGAAAAGAATTAAGATTAATTTAAAAACATGTAAAAGCGAAATTGAATATAAAATAAAAGAAATAAAAGCCGCAAATTTAAGGAGGCGTGTTGTAATATGTAAATGTTGCGTCTTATATCTGTAAGCGTATCACCTTCTGTCGGTAAATGCGTACTCGACCATACATATGAATCAGCAAATCAGCTGAGAAAGAGAGGCTCTAGTCGAGCTCAAGCAGTCTGTAAAACAGAGTCTAGCGAGCGCCATGTAGCGATAAAGACAAGCTCTTTACAATAGCAAATGTAAAGTAAAGCTCAGCCATTTGTAACGTATTAGATTAATAATTACTGTACTTAAAGATAATTAGAATATATATCAACCAGTTTAATATTATTAAAAAAGGGTGTTTTCCTTTCCGATCCCGGAGCACAAAACCTCTATTCCCAACAGTATTAATTTGTTAATTGTAACAAATTATTATTTTTTAAAACATTTATAATTATTATTATTTAAAAAATTTATATTTATTAATATATAATTTATATAATGTAATTTTTAATTACAGTTAAAAATATGGATTTAAATTCAAAAGAAAACTCAGATGTAGCCATTTGTTCATTTTGCAAATTATATTTTGCAGACGAAACTTATTCACTTATTCATATTAAAGAAAAACATAAAAATAAATCAAATATATGTGAAATTTGTGGTTTGATATAAAAAAAAAAAATATTTACGAGGATATATTCAAGGACATAAAAAAAATAAAAATTATAATTGCATACACTGTACAAAAAAATTTTCAAGAATTGATCATTTAAACAGACATTTAAAAACTCATTTAAAAAATAATTATATTATATGTAAAATTTGCGGAAAAAGATATTCTAGAAAAGATAATTTTATACGACATTGTAGAACTCATAAAGTAGATAACTAGGCTAACTTAAAAACTTAAGTAATTATTTATCATTTAATATATTTAAATAATTATTGATAGTAAAATATTATCTCAGCCAAAGGATTTACAATTCAGAAAAATAGATTGGAAATATAAGTAAATTATAGTTTAAATAAAATATAGTTAAAATTTTCTAAAATTATTAAGCATGAAAGAAAAGTAACAAGTGTCTTAATTCGTTTTAAATAGATTTTTTGATAAAAAGTTTGAAAAGTTATAGACATCTTAACTTAATGTACGCGCGTATATGGGTAAATCTGGGAAACTTTTCAATTTTGACCTCAAATAAAAACGGAAAAAAAATTTAAAAGCACACGGCCTTAAGTGCTTTTTTGTAGTATTAAATAACATAAAAGTCAAAAAAAAATTTGTGTGCGTCATTTTTTGAATAAGTCTTTTTTGAAATAACGTGTACAAACTTTATTATTAAAATTACATCAAACATGTTTTTTTACATATAGTTACATACAAGTTTGTTGGAAAAAGTAAATTTATAATAAATTAATCGATTCATTTTATACATAAATATAAATTATTTATTTTCGCCATCAGCAGTAATTTAATGAAATAAATAATTAAACAAAAAAATTAAACGATTACATTTCATTTTTAAAGTTTTCTCTTTATTTCGCTTTTTTCGATTTGACTCAAATTATTTCCGAATGAAGCATCTTTTGCTTTGCAATACTTTTAAACACCATCCGCCAGGTAACAAAGAAAAATGGTTGCATGGCAAATTACACAGGCCCACAAAATGAAAAAAAATGTCTGAACTTTTGACCGGACATACATATTCCCATGTATTTTTCGACGCTGAATCCGAATCTGTAATAAAAATATAGGGTTTTCCTACCTTTTCTCAGAGTTTTATTGAAAAAACCTCATTTTTTACGGTTTTTTTGCGGTTTTTCGAGTCTAGAAAAAACAAATCATGAGATACGGTTAATTGGACTTCAAAATCGAATTCTACGGGAAAAAATACACGGAAAACCATACCTTCAAATTTTTTTAACGCGATTCTAGTCCTCTGTATGGGGCTGAAAAGATGAGGAAATCGGTAAAAGTCGAAATTTTGCCTAAAATGGATTTAAACAATATTAAAATTTAATCATGCGTCTTTTGAAGAGTCGATAAACATTGGAAATACTATCCTGGGGTTTTTCAGATTGCTGATCATGAATTTGAAGTCAGATTGTGTAAAAACTACTTCTAGAGGGCGGTGACAAGAACTGTATATGGTAAATTTATCGATTTTTTAAAAATTTTACGTCTGAAATACTAATTTTAGAGTCTTTCACAGCATTGACTGTAAATTCAAGATATTAACTTAGCCTATTGTGTACGTTAAACTTAACATTTTGTAAGGAACAATCAGAGTTTATGGCTTCAGAGTTTAAGAGACGAAATATGTTGACAAAGGGTACTAAAGTATGTGCATATCGTAATCGAGAAGAGCGCTTTAGAAATTATTTCAAGAATGATTCTAATATGGTTTATTGCACGGACGTGAAAGGTCTTATTGATGAATTGAAACCCAACATATACAAACCTGAAAATTGGCGACTATTCATTGATTCATCAAAGCGCAGCCTTAAAGCAGTACTCCTCAATATCACAAATAAATATGCTCCTATACCATTAGCACATTCAACAGTACTTAAAGAAGAGTATTCCAATCTTGAACTACTTTTAACGAAAATAAAATATAGAGAACATAAATGGCAAATATGTGGCGATTTAAAGATTTTATCTATGATACTTGGACAACAATCTGGATTTACGAAGTACCCATGTTATTTATGCATGTTTGATAGCAGAGATAGAGAAAAACACTATAAAAAGAAAATTTGGCCATCAAGAGAATCGTTTGAACCTGGAAAACAGAATGTTATAAAAGATCCACTCGTTAATCCTTCGAAAATTTTGATACCGCCTCTGCATATAAAGCTTGGATTAATAAAGCAATTAGTTAAAGCTTTGGACAAGGACGGTCAATGCTTCCAATATATAAGCAAAGTATTTCCCCATAAATCTGATGCTAAATTAAATGAAGGTATTTTTGATGGTCCTGAAATCCGAACTTTATTTAGAGACGAAAACTTTGAACAAAGCATGACTGATGTTGAAAAGGCAGCATGGTTAAGTTTTAAAGAGGTATCGACGAAATTTTTGGGTAATGCCAAAGACACGAATTATAAAGCTATTGTGAAAAGAATGGTACGTAATTTTGAAAAATTGGGTTGTCTAATGAACTTAAAACTTCATTTTCTTGATTCACACGTTGATCAGTTTCCTGAAAATAACGGAGACTTTAGTGAAGAGCATGGTGAACGATTTCACCAAGATTTAAAGGAGTTTGAACGTAGATTTCAAGGAAACTGGGGTATCAACATGTTAGCAGATTACTGCTGGATGATAAAAAGAGAAACAGCTGCGAAAAAGGACAAAAACGTGTCAGAAATCCACTACATCGGTCATTCGAAGAGAAACGTGTACGTAAGCGTAAGCCAATTTAAAAAAAACATCGGAGAGAGAGAGAGAGAGAGAGAGACAAACATAGACAAAATGTTAAGTTTAACGTACACAATAGGCTAAGTTAATATCTTGAATTTACAGTCAATGCTGTGAAAGACTCTAAAATTAGTATTTCAGACGTAAAATTTTTAAAAAATCGATAAATTTACCATATACAGTTCTTGTCACCGCCCTCTAGAAGTAGTTTTTACACAATCTGACTTCAAATTCATGATCAGCAATCTGAAAAACCCCCAGGATAGTATTTCCAATGTTTATCGACTCTTCAAAAGACGCATGATTAAATTTTAATATTGTTTAAATCCATTTTAGGCAAAATTTCGACTTTTACCGATTTCCTCATCTTTTCAGCCCCATACAGAGGACTAGAATCGCGTTAAAAAAATTTGAAGGTATGGTTTTCCGTGTATTTTTTCCCGTAGAATTCGATTTTGAAGTCCAATTAACCGTATCTCATGATTTGTTTTTTCTAGACTCGAAAAACCGCAAAAAAACCGTAAAAAATGAGGTTTTTTCAATAAAACTCTGAGAAAAGGTAGGAAAATCCTATATTTTTATTACAGATTCGGATTCAGCGTCGAAAAATACATGGGAATATGTATGTCCGGTCAAAAGTTCAGACATTTTTTTTCATTTTGTGGGCCTGTGTTATTAAAGCATGAGGCGCAGGAAAGTGAATTCAAATACACTAACGTAGGATGATTTTTTAACCAAAGTAATTGAAAAATTTTTTGTGAGCTTGGGGCTAATTTTATATTTGGATTAATGAGCTTGTCTACTTTATCAATGTCTTGAAGAGTAATTGAAAAAATATGAATCTTATTGACTGATGACTTTTTAACTACTTCGATCACATTTTCTACTGATATTACATCCATTTCACATAAAACAGCTTGATCACACAATCTTTTTACGGTACCACCTACATTATTAGCAGCGCTTTTTCCATGGCCTAGAGTGGTGAAATTCCACAAAGCCTTATCAAAGTTAAGCAATCTACAGTGGTACTGAAAGAACTGAAAATTCGATTTGTTCTTATATTGGGAAGTCGGACCATCACTTTGCACGTGAATTATTGTTATAGGTTGAACAATTAAAGATTGTATGAACTTTAGGATTGGCTGTAAATGAGCCCAAGCGGCAGCGGCATCATGCCTTAAACACTCGGACACTGTGCAAAATGATATGCATTCAATTTTATCGGTAGACAAACTTTTATAATAAAAAACACTAGTGTGTAGAGTCGTTTCTTGGAAGCTCCGAAATGAACAGTTTGGATTTCAGCGTTGTACTTCAAATTATAATTTTACGAAAAGTCAATAGTAATAAAAATTCCGCCAGGTCCTAAATTTGATTTTATTTCTTTTAAACGTTGGTATTGATGCTGTGCATCGTATACATGTTTCAAAAATGTTGGAAGCATTTCATTAATCGCATCAATCATTTTAGAAATCGTACAAACTACTTTTTTTCGACGTGATCACAACGTTAAACATTTTATTTTTGGCTCCAAGCCTGCTTATTTTTTCTGTAGTCCACTGATAATAAAACGAAATGGAATCATTATTAGTATGTTTTACTTGTCTGTTTTTACATTTTAGGTATTCGCGATACATACATTATTTTTTATCGACGTCACATATAACAAACCGATGAAACTTCGGATATTATTGTTTGTTACAATTTTCAAGAATCTTAATTTTTCGAAAAGAAAATTAAAGTTGACGTGAGGCTTACAAAGACATGTATTTCTTGCCGTATCCTTTTTTGCAATCACCCAAAATGGTTTATTTGTATAAAAAAATGTCTGGAGATCTTGACAGATTCTTCTTCTAAATACTTTTTGTGCAAATTAGCGATTGTATCACAAAGATATCTTTTCCTTTTTGTCATTTTATTTTTTGTTATTGTGTCTTTTGTACCCGGTGCCAGAGAAGAATTCTCGTCTTTATCAAAAAAGTTTACAATCGTTTGTTGTATTTTATCAATATTTTCTTTTTTATAGAAATTTTTTCTTCCTGTTTTTGTCATTAACATTATTTTATTATTACATTTTTTATGCATGTAAAAACTAGCAAAGCGAGTGGTTTTAGAAATAAACTTATATTTTTTATAACATTTCCTGTAAACATTTGTGATATTTTTGATTAATCTGTTTCACTTTTTATTAGTTTTTTATTTGCGATTGTGCTTCCAGTGCCTCACAATACAATAGACGTTTGTGCACTGCTTCTTTTCCTTTTGCTATCAATTTATTAACATTATCTACCAATTCATCTTTTCTTTTTGAAACACTTTTAAAATATTTTGATTTCCATACGTTAGCTCTTTTTCTTTGAAGATCAATTTTGTTATTCAGCTTGATACAGACTCGTCGAAGTTTAGTCTCTCGTGCTCTTGTATGTGCTAATGCATTAGACAACTTTTGTATCAATTTATTTTTTTCGCGAATGACTTTTGATTCTCCAGCGTTATTAATATATGCATAATTACTAGTAAAAATTACGTTATATGAATCACAAGAACTCGCAAAAACTGAATCATTATTACTATTTGAATATATTAAATTCGAACTAGAAGAATGCGATAAATTATCAGTAGAATTATCAATAGCCGAAGCATTATTATTGGTCGATAAATGTGCAATGTCATTCATGAATATATTCTCATGCTTTTTAATTTTTTTGTGTTCAAACTTATCTACATTATTATCAGCACATACCTTCCTCTTAGTAGCAGTGTACTGGATACGAGATAATCCCATTGACCTGGTAATTCTGTGCTGAGTTGTGTCATTATTGATGGGTGAGCTTTCTGAACTGAAACCAAATTCAACTTTTGAGTATAATTTGTTTATTACTGATTTTATAAAATATTCATAATTTTATACTTACTCATTTTCAAAAATTTTTTATTTATCCTTTTTTTCTGATCTCGAACTGCCATCAATCGAAGCCTTTCTCTCTGTTGTTTAACCTTTTGATTCTTTCTTTTTTCTTGCACCTTTAGCCTTTTTATTTCTCGTTTTTCTATAGTTGTATTCATTTCTTAAATACAGTAATAAAAACTAATATTAATTTTTCAGCAATCATCTGAACTGCATTTTATGCTACAATTTTTATATTATTCATTTCAATATTTATTTAGAACTATTATAAAAGTTATATTTACTTATTACATTCTTGATCGTCTTGGTAGTCAGCACGATATTAAGCGAGTGTCAAAACAATCCAACACTAGAAGCTCTGTTGATATTTTGTATTTGCTGTTTACGATAAACAGTGGTCTGCAAGTTTCGCGAATAGAATCGATCAGTTAGATTAGTTAAATTACAAACTAAATTTTAATTCACATTTTTTTTCTTTCTAATGTAAAAAGCCGATATTTATTAACGTTTTTTTTAACTGAGTTTGTAATTGTATCTAAAATTTGGTTAACTGTTTCTGAACAATAAAAATAATCCTTTCGTGTGATTAGAAAGTTTTCTTGCATATGTCGATTTAGTACCAAACCTCCTTAATAATGGCACATATTTATGAAATAAATTATGAACTAAATTTTTGTTAGAAATCGTGTTTTGGGAAACTTTTCAAATTTGACTTGAAACAAAAACGGAAATAAAATTTTAAAGCAGACCGTTTAAATTGTTTTTTTGTAGTAGTAAATATTATAAAAGTTAAAAATAAATTCGTGTGCGTCATTATTGTTAAAAAAATATTATTTATACGTCGTTTTGCTATAAATGCATCATTGAATAAAAAAGTATAAAATTTTTTTTCAAGTATGCAGAACCTTTTTTGGCTGTATATACTTTTTATTCAATTTAATAACGGATTTTTTACATTGATTATAAAATAAATACTCAATTTAACGATCACACCACAAAAAATATACTTTAAAATAATTCTGGTGATGTGAAAGCCAATTATCACTATTTTAAAAACCATGCACGTTTTAGTAAGTGATTTTCAAAATCATTTAAGCTTTATTCTACAAAAGGCACAGTTACCATTAATGAATCATTTGATTCAATATGATAAACTCTTTAATTTAATACGTATAAAGTTGTGATAAATAAATAGTCATTTTTGAAAAGTCGCTAACTTTTAATAAAATCGAAAATTACAAAAAATGAGCACCCACAGTAAAGTAATAGTCTTATTTTTAATAAAGCTAAATACTTTTTTTTTGTGGTGCAGTACCTTTTGTAGTTAACAAAAAAATCATTATATATCTTGATTTTCTTCGGATGACGTATCTCATAATTACTTCATCATGAAGTACTAAGTCTTTTACAAGATTACTTACAATTTGCCACCTATCAGGATGGTGTGCTACTCTCTAGGCCTGAACTACGCAACAGTAACCTAAATTTGAAAAGTTTCCTAGATCTATCTATATAATTATATCTATATACAAAGTACTTGTTAAAAGCAGGCCGAATTCGCTGTTCTTGTCTAATTGAGATTTTGGTTATTTATTCAATTATTAATCGGTACATAAATATTTATGCAGAACAAAAAAAAAATTTTACCGCTTTGTTTTTGAAAAAAGTAAGGAATGCTGAAGTGTAGGTATGTGTTTAAAATATTTCTGCCTGTCTTAACAGAGAACAGAATCTGGTTTCTGCTTAACATAAAAAAATTTTTTTCTTATGCTTTCGAAAATTATCTTAATTTAAAAGTTTTATCTGATTAAATAAAACATTTAAACTTATATCAATAATATTAGATTTTTCTGAACTGCCAATCCTTTATTTGAGGTATTACTTTTAATATTTTATTTCTTTATTAGTAAAATGTCAAAAAGAAAAATTAATGAAGAAAGATCATCTGATGAACCACTAACTAAAAAAAGTTTAATGATGTCTTCATCTGATTTTTTAAAAACAAAAATAAAAATTCGAGATAAATCTACGTAATATTTACAATTAATTAAAATTATTATAATCATTCATGAAAAAAAATTAATAATTAAAATAAACATATTTTTAAATTTAATTTTAGATCACTTGTAGCTTATATTTAAGAAATTACAGACGAAGAACGTTTTTTAAATAAACAAACTGAAAAAGAATTTTCTTTATTAAAATTTATTGTAAATAATAATAATGGTGTATTAATTTCATGTAACATATTTAATGACAATATATGTAAATTTAAAAATGATCTGATGCTTCATGATGTAAAATACTAATTATATTTATATTATTGTTGAAATATTTAAAAATATTTACCGTGAAGGACGTAATTTCTGATCACCTAAGAGGTATTCCTGATCACATATTTACATGTAAAAAAGTAAAAGTATATTTCTTTTTCACACAAACGAAGCATTTCTTACGCTCAATCTATTTTTCCTCATAAATTAAAAAAAGGTTTTTCCTACTAAAATCTTAAAGATTATGATTTATAATAAATAATGATCAGAAATTACGCCCTGATCAGGAACTACGTCCTTTACGGTATCTAAAATAAATATGTATTTTTAGAAAATATTAATAGAAAATGTGTTTGTGAAAAGTGCTACGCGCTTTAATCGAGGAAATATGCCTTATGAATTAACTTTATACCATTATTCATCAATAACATCACTTGGAGAAATTGACATGAAAAATTTAAATCCAGAATAAATCAATTTCAATGAAATTCCAATAAAAAAAGGCTTAATAAGTATATTGTTCAATTAATAAACTTATAATATATATTATATACGTTTTATAAAAATTTTTTAGAAATTGAAGGATTTTTGCGAAATAAATTTATTCAAAAAGATAATAATAGTACAAAATATTATTCTAATATAACTGATGGTCATTACAAATTAGAAATTGTGATGAATTCTACAGGCGATGGTATATTAAAAATAGAAAAAGGCAAAAAATTAGTAATTATTGGAGAGTTGCAAGAATTTGGTATTATAAATTTATATTTATAGATAGTAAATTTATATATATATATATATATATGTCAATCCACGTCAAACGGATAATGGCTCTGTCCTAAATTGTAGATCACCAAAAAAATCGTGTATGGGCACAAAATTTTCGTCTTATACACTCTACTTTTTTTTTGCAATGTGGCGATTTTGAAAATTCAAAATGGCGGCTCCAATATGGCCGCTTAAACCTAGAGATTAGATATGTGTGTGTACACTGAAAAAAATAGAATCTAGAACCAATGAGAATCCGCTTGGTGGTAGAAGATTTTCGTTTTGTTTTAAGCCATAGTAGAATTCCGCTTGACTCAAGAGGAAAATCTGTTTCAATGATATCGACTTTCTTCTAATAGATATTCTGCTACCACCTAGCAGAAATATTTTTGAAGCAACTAAACTTTTAAAAAAATCAAATCTGCATCCACCAAGAGGAAAACTAGTATATTTTATATAAATAATAATCTAAACATTCCATTTGAAATTTTTTAACTCAATTTTCATTTGAAATTATTGAACATATATATCTCTAACTACGTAAGCATTAGCATTATATGTTCTTATTCATATGATTCAAGTAAAAAAAAATTAATCATTTTTAAGAAATTTATTATTGCAATAATTAATAATATATATTTACATATAAAACATAATATAATTTTTTTCGTTATTGAGCGTTGGCCTCTAAACTTTTGGCTTTCTTCATGTTTCTGCACCCAAAAAACATTTCCATTATTTGAGAAAAATCGGTGACCTGAAGATGAAACACTTCTCTTGTAAGTGTTAATTATTATTGGTCCTATCTTTGTAAATAAATCTACGTAATGTAATAAATAATGGTGTTTCGGTTTCAAAGGTTCGTTTGGAAATATTTCTCATCTTAAATTTAAATATTCTTTTATCAATGATTTTAAATACGGTAGCAGCTTAATTTGAATTCGTTTTGAGAAAATTATATCTATAATTTATCTCATTATTAAAAACCATTTCCAGCTTTCTGTATCTTCTCGTATAAGATCACCTATTAACAACGGTAAATACAAAATTAAAGTAAGCATTTCTGAAGCGTACATATTTACACTATTGTTAATTAAATGAGCCTCTGTTATTGGACGAGGTCTGTCATTTTCATGCGCGCCGTAATTAAAATTGTTAATTCTAGAATTAATTGTTTCTAATGTAATACTTGTTATTTTTATTATATTTTTAAATAATAAAGACATATCATATCTGAGAACACCATTCAAAATATCATACATAATATCTGCACTCATATTCTCAGTAACATGATAATTATCTAAAATATTAAAAATACATTCTGATGTAACGAATTCTAAATGATGTAAATACCAAGAGGTTAACAACTCTAAGAACAAGTGTAGTCACTTTACTAAAAAATGAAGCTATTTGAAGTGGATTCATGTAATTTCACGAAGTTTATGTCATTACTGGGTATTTGATTTCATTAATTAAAAATTATACATAAACATTATAAATAAAAAAGTCTAAATTTAAGTATAAATTATATACATTGAATAAATTAATTATGAACAAAAGATAGTCCTACAGTACAGTTAATATAGAAAAAGAAAATTATGTATAATCATGATACTAAGAATGTGAATAATTTCCATGTAACTACTATAAATTAATTAAGATACTATTTTCAAATCAATATTTTTTAATAAAAAACCGCTTTTATACTACAAAAATAATTACAATCTGAAGTTAGAAATAATTCTTTTTTTTATTGATTAAGTTTAAGCTCAAAATTAAACTTTTATTCTCTTTAATCGGAGGTGAAATTGTAGTTATATGATTTTTTACATTGATATACCCATGGGTGCCGACTTCAAAATAGCGCTAATTTTTATTATAACGTATACCATGAACAAAGAACTCCATCTTTTATATTTTTTTCAACTTTTGAAAAATTATAAAAATTTTTCAAAATATTACGATTTTAAGATTTCGTTTTGAATACATTGATTTCATAACAAATTGAAATTGATTCAAAATTGGGTGCTTCAATGATTTCAAGAGTTGTTAACCCTTTGGTAAATACATTCTGATGTAAAAAATTTCTTTGTGGTTTTTATTAATAAATATATATCCTCTAAATTCTAATAGAATTCTTCTTGAAGATAGAGGATTTTCTGCTAGAACATAGATTACCACGATTTTGCAGGATGATTATAATTATCAAGTACAACTAGATTTCTATTTGATTCAAGAATTAAGAATCAAATAGATTTTTCCTCTTACTCCTAGATTCTATTTTTTTCAGTGTATATGTATGTGAAAATAATGCGAAAGATATTCACGTAAGAAAAAAAAGTCTCAATTCCTCACTTTAATATAATAGTAGTAATAGTAATATTTTGAATTGATTATTCTATTAAGTACATATTCTTTCAGTAACGAAGACAAAATTCCTTTATTAAAATGGGTCTATTCTAAATAGATTTTTGAATGGTATGATAATACGATTTGATTTCAAAAGATATATAAGTACCGATGGTATAAGTTTATAATTCCACATACTGATAAGGGTAGTTAATTTAAAGTTTGATTGAATAGAAGTTAATTTTTATAAAATATTCATTGGTTCATACATTTTAATTCTAATTTATTAAAATTATGAAAATTATAGTGTAAGAAATAGTTTTTATAATTATTAGTCGCGTCGTACGCCTACATATATACTTCGGTATTTAAAAATATAGAAATATATAGAAATATATTTATAATGAAAAAATTTATATATTTAATGATTCAAGTTAATGATACATAATTTATTAATGCTATAGACATTAATGAGATCGCAGTACTTGGGATCTTATACTTATTATTGATGCATAATATTCTACATTTATATGACAGTTGTATTTTTTAAGTAATGTTTAACTATATGGTACTAACATTGAGTTATCAACTTTTATTTGTTATTCGTCAATTTTTTTATTATAATAATAGTTTTTTGATCTACTATTTTTTCTTTTGTATTTTGGGAAACCATTATCTTCAAAAATAGTTGGATTACAAAACGTTTTCGAAAAAATTTTTAAAAATTTACTATTTTTTAAATCATAACAAAGTGTTTTGGACTATGTGGTCCATGTAACATATATTATAACATAAATAAATCTTTCTTGACATAAATTAAATTAAATATTGGGGGTTGGCGTGCGGAGCGAGCAGGGGGGAACCCTCTTTAGTATATATATATATATACATATATATATACACACTGAAAAACTTTCGGCTCGCAATATGTCCTTCTCTCTGAGTACGCCAGCGCCACGCAATCGGTGCGGATAATGTGCTGAATACGAATTGTCTATGCTCCGATCATCTGGGCATAACGTTGCATGAACAGACCTGCGCGTCACATGTGTTGTATCGACGCAAGGGAAACTCAAATCTGAGTAATTGTTACTCTAATTGTGCGTATAACTCAAGACTTGACAAATCGGTGCTTCATATAACCTTCATATTTACAGATAGCGCCAAGAGTCTTTCTGTGTAATACTCCGAGATGGCGCATATAACTCACGATACCACGAATCGGCGCTTCATATAAACTTTGAGTATACAGGGTGCCCCGAAAGTTTTTCAGTGTACTTATATATATGTGTGTGTATGTGTGTGTGTGTGTGTGTGCGCGCACATTTATTTATGACCTCGATATATAAAATATATATATATATATATATATATATATATATATATATATATATATATATATCTCTCTCTCTCTCTCTCTCTCTCTCTCTCTCTCTCTCTCTCTCTCTCTCTCTCTCTCTCTCTCTCTCTCTCTCTCTCTCTCTCTCTCTCTCTCTCTCTCTCTCTCTCATTCTTCATCGTTGGCATTATTCAAGGCATCAACATATTCGCACTACCTTTCCCTTGAGAATGAGCCTCTGCTCCGAGCTAGGCTTTAATTATTTTAATTACTGTATCATTATTTTAATTATATTTTTACTTAGTATCTCATTTTATATATATATACTTACGAATTTGTATTATTTTTGTTGTACAACATAATGTACAGTTAATAAATTTAAATATCTATCTATCTATCTCTCTCTCTCTCTCTATATATATATATATATATATATATATATGTAGGAACTCTACTGTCTAACTTAATTTTAAGTTAATGTTATACTTTTTTTGACTTTGGCTCTCCTGATACGCTGATATGATATGGTTTTTATAAATTTAAATTTATTTTTAATGCAACAAGTTTATTACATGTAATGTTTTAAATCTTGATCGTTCTTATTTGCATATGAGTATGCAAATTAAGTTTTATATATATATATATATATATATATAGGAACTTTACTGTCTATCTAATGTTATACTTATCATTTTAATATCCTTAATAACCGATAGTTAATAGATTTTTTTTAGGAGCGCGGTGGCGTAACGGATAGAGCTCTTGCCTTCAACGTAATGGGCACGGGTTCGAATCCTGGCCAGGCACCTCTGACTTTTTTTCGAAAGAAAATTAGTGTATGTGCTACCCATATCGCGACTCTTAAAAAATCCGACCTCATTCAGTATCGATTGATTGTTGGTCACAAAAGTGGCTGACCATCCATCGGTAGTCAAAGTTTTCGGTATGGTGGGTCTGACAGCCTAGCCTGATGTAATGTGTTAAACGGGTACCAGACTGGACTCTTTCGACTTCACCATATAAAAAAAGGTTAATCATATAGAGGACATTATCCTTTATATATTAATCTTTTTTTTCTAAAAAAAAAAATAGATTTTCTAAAATTCAATTTAATTAAAAGTAATAGCTTTATTACGTGTAATGTTTTAAATTTTATCATTATTTTCAAGTGAATATGCGAATTAAGTTTATTCCAAAGACTTGTGAGCTTATTCCTGTAAGCCACAGATATAGATGTTGTAATTTTACAAAATCAGCGACCTTCGGTCTTCTTTTATTCAATTCTTTTCTCTCACTACGTTAGGGTTATTTAGACAAATCATCACTGTACACCTGAGTTAGTGATAGAATGAAAACTTTTTCTATAGATTAGGGTGTCATGTGTTTTCTCTAATTTCAATTTTTGCGTCTTAAAAGTACAAGTATTCGATACTGGTGTACGTTAACAATAAAAATTTTAAATACGCTAAAATGACAAAATATTTGTAAAAAATAAAAGTTTTCAAAATATTCTTGTATGTGTGTGTTAACATTTAAATTTGAAATAGATCATATAAATCTTATTTCCGTGGGCGTTAACAATAAAATGTGTGTGTATGTGTGGTGTGTATGTGAAAATATTGTTAACATTAAAATTAAATAGAAAACAACTTATATAAAAATATCATCGACTGCAAGTATTCGAGACTGGTGTACGTTAACAATAGAAGTTTTAAATACGCTAAAATGAAAAAATATTTGTAAAGAATAAAAGTTTTCAAAATATTCGTGTATGTGTGTGTGTGTGTGTGTGTGTTAATACATAAATTTGAAATACATCATATAAATCTTATTTCCGTGTGCGTTAACAATAAAATATGTGTGTATGTGTGTTTATGTGTGTGTGAAAATATAATAAATAAAAGTTAAAAATTTTAATATATTGTTTATTTATTTTTCTTGGGGCACCAATGTTCCGTCTCAACAACCCCCTACTTTGCCTTCTCAGAGGTCATTAACCAAGTTGTCAGTAACCTTTGGGTGGTGGATTGTTTTGACAGTCCATGGTGCCCCTATAACCACTCACGAATTGAATGCTTTAATTTAAGCTTTATTGCATTAAAAAATCTTTAGTGGTTCCAAAGTTACAGGCGATTAAAATATGTTAATGAAATAACGTGAAAAATTGATCATATTTTATATAATAAAATTATTAAGTAAATACGTAGTAACATTTAATTAAGAATAACTTTCGAAGAAGAAAAGCTTTTTTAATGCAATGGAGCTTAAATTAAAGCATTCAATTCGTGCTTCATTTTCAAGAGCCTTAGTTCTTTGGTTATTTAAGTTCTTATAAAGGCTTTTATCCACCATATTTTAAAAAAAATGTCTATATCCTTATGTAGGGGGCCTATTCGACGAAAAAAAACACGGGTTCATTTTTTTTCATCAAAAAATCATAATTTGCAGTTTCAGCCGAATCCGTTTCTCGGAGGTGGGGTGCTCTCCTTGTCAGTCCTGATACTTTCAACATGTTAAATGTAAATACTGTAAATATCTGAGAATAACTATAAATGATTGTAAATAATGCAATTATTAGAAATAACGGAAAATAATAATATTAATGTTGTATTCACAAAAAACTTTTCTAAATAATTAAATACACACACACACACACACACACACACACTATTATATATATATATATATATATATATATATATATATATATATATATATATATATATATATATCCCTTCTTAAAAAAATGATGAGCCGCCATGTTGAAGCATCTAAAGATCGAATCCTGATTGGTCGATATAGAATAGGCGCCAAAAATTAAATTTTAAAGGGTTTAGATTTTTTAAATAAATAAAAATTAATTTCTAGGCATTGTTTTTTAAATATAATAGAAGTAACTCAATTAAAATAGAATAAGAATATTTTATTTTAAACCAAGCAATATTATTTATGTATATAACCAATGTATAGTTTAATGATAAAATATGTAACTATGAGCACAAGCAAGGTGACTACCTTTTATTTAAAAATTCCAGTAAAATTGTAAAGACATTAAATAATATAACAATTCAGATAAGTAATTTATTCCTTTATTGCATAAGTATTGCTTAATGCAGGTATAATATGTATATATTTTTAATTATTTTTTATTTAAAAATAAGTATAGTAACAGCAATTAATGAAGGTTTGAGGTTATGAAGGTTTGAGGTTATGAAAGTTTTATTATTCTATATTTCTATTACTCAGATTAAAAATCATCAAAGTACCAAAAAAAAGTAATATATTTAAGTAATGTTTTAAAGATAAATTTGTGCACATTTTAATAAAAAAAATAAGGTTAGAATGAATCAAGATCAAAATTTACTGATAACAATGGATGATACAATTGACGAACAAACTGTATGTCTATTTTTAATGAAAATTTAAAGAATCTACTTATACGAGTGTGCTATTTCATAATATACAATACTATTTAGTTAAACTTATTATATTAAATATTAATACATAAATAAATAGAAATATAAAATGTGTGTTTTCAGTAAATGTAGTTTGAAAATAATTTGCACACTGATAAAAGTATGACTACGATAGGCAGCTTTTGTTATAGATTAACATATAAAATTTGTATTACAGTTGACGAACAAGCTATATGTCTATTTTTAATGAAAATTTGAATAATTTACTTATTCATTTTATATAAGTGTGCTATTTTATGATATACGATGAATTAATATTTAATATAATGTATTTAACTGAATAGTTTGCTTATACGAGTGAGTTATTCTATTATATACATTACTATTTAACTAAATATTAATACATGAAATTAAAAAATGGAAAAACAATTTATATTTTAATGAATAAAGCTTAAAAATAATTAACATGCTGATAAAATTATAACTATAGTAAGCATCCTTTTTATATATTTGTATATATAAAATTTGCATTACAGTTGACAAACAAGCCATATGACTATATTTTCAATAAAAATTTGAATATTTACTAATATAGGTGTGTTATATTTTATAATATAGAATGAATTAATATTTAATATAATATATTTAACTGATTAGTTTAGTTATACATATGAGTTATTTTATAATATACAGACATAAGCTGAAATAACTTGGGCGCCTATGCACTTTCTACTCAACTGTAGTTATTTGAGCTATCAGACCTGAGTTTCAGTCTGAAAAAAATCAGATTTAAATGTAATTGATAATTTTTTGTTATTATAATATTAAGAGGCGGCCGTATCATTCTGTCCTTGTCTAATCTAAATTTTCGTTATTATAAATAAATAAAATATTTTCATAGAAAAGTAAGACAACCGCCCAATAGAGCAAAAGACAAGCAAACGATTCTTTTCTATGAAAAAATATGAAATTTTGATTATTTTTCGAGTCAAGTCTGAAACGGAAAAAAATCGAACTTGATTGAGTTGATTGAACTGTTTTTTCGTTTCAGACTTCATTCGAAAAATAATAAAAATTTCATATTTTTTCATAGAAAAGAATCGTTTGCTTGTCTTTTGCTCTATTGGGCGGTTGTCTTACTTTTCTATGAAAATATTTTATTTATTTATAATAACGAAAATTAAGATTAGACAAGGACAGAATGATACGGTCTCCTCTTAACTAATAAAACTTCTTTTTAGCTTAAATATTAAATAAAAAAGTTTGATCCATGAATAGTTTTAAAAACCCTTATCTGATGCTTAAAATCCTTTTGATTAGTTAAAAACTTGATTTTGTTTATTTAATAACACTATTTAAAATGAAATAATGTTGTATGTGTATCATGTCTTAAGATTTATGAGTTATAAATATATTTTAATACACTTCTACTTTCTCATAAAGAAAACATTGTATCAATAAAAAAATTTGTTCTATTTTTTTATTAATTTGTACATATTCAAACTCGTGGAAAAAAGTGGTTTCCACTCTGTTAAAAAAAATCAGGCGAGAAATCACCTGATTTCTTATGTGATTTATCATGCCAAAATCTCATGTAATGATCTCTCACCTGATTTTTGTAGGGCAGAAAATGTCTGTATGTATGGGTGTGTGTATGTACTCATTACGTCAATTAGATCTCGAAAAGTACTTGACAGATTTCCTTCAAATTTTGCATACAATTTATTTTTTTGTCTAACTGGTACGGAAGCTATTGAAAACTGGTTTTCTTGGTATAGTTTTAATTTTAAAACAATTTAAAACATTTTTTTTCAATTCTAATTTTTAATTTTTTTTTGTATTTTACTTTAAGTACTCGATGGATTTGCTCTAAAATTTGCTTGGAAATTATTTGCGATTACCAAAAGAAAAACTTCTGAAAACTGATGGGTGGGGCTTGAACATTAGAATGTTTTTTATTTAATTAACATTTATTTAGAAGTTCATATAAATTATGTGCATATCGAGACTGTTCATTTATTCATTTTAGAATTTTCGTATTTTCAGCGACAGAAGTAACGAAAATAACTAATGCGAGTAAAGCATTTTAGAATATTCACTTTATCGAAATAAGAAGTAGCAAAATAAATGTACGTCTAAATTTAGAATAAATTATATCAAGATTTCGAAAGAACTCTAAATATTTTAATCGAATAATTTGAGATTATCACTACTGCTTTTTGAAATCATGAAAATTCATTATTACTTTATTCTAAATTATGGAATACGCTATTCGTAATTGTGGCACTCTAAATAAATATTCATTAAATAAAAAACATTCTAATGTTCGAGCCCCACCCAAACTGATTTTCTTAGATTTGCCCCAAAATTCGCATACAAGTTATCCGCTATTGTCAGAACAAAAAAATTTTTTTAAACTAATTTTCTTAGCGCAGTTTTAATTTTAGAGCATTTTGAAAATTTTGAAAAAATTTTTATTTGAAACCACTTTTTTCGACTTCCGGAGTCTAAATATGTACAAATTAACGAAAAAATAGAAAAAATTTTTTCACCGATACAATAATTTTTCTTTGAGAAAGCAAAATGAAATCAAAATACTCTAACACAATGAGCTCTATGAGAAAGCATTACACCAAAGCACTTGGCAGCGTTTTTGTAAATGCTTAAGTTCAAATAAATGTAATAGATAAATTTATTATTACCTATAGTGCGGTTATGAAGTAGCTAAGTAAAGTCATTTATTTAATAGTCATTAAATATATAAAGATGAAAAAGATGCTTTTGTAATTTTAAATAATGAGGGATTTTTAAACTCTTATTACCAATAATAGTATTTAAAAATTTAATTTACTGCAATATTTAATTTAATTTAATGCTATCCAAACTAAAGATGTAACGCATATAATAATTAGTGAAAATAATTTTATATAAATGAGTTAAAACAAAATTTAATGCAAGTAAAAAATAAAATGTTTTTTTTGTGAAAAACTTTTTGATTCTTTATTGCAAAATTTATATTATTTTCATACATTATTTTAAAACTCGGAAATTGATAGTGATGAAAATCATTAATGAATCAGATGAAATGTTTCTTCTAGAATATTTAAATTCTTTTAATCCTTCCAGTAAATTACATTTGAGAGAAAAATTTATTGTAATGCTTATAAGAAATATAAGTATTAATAAAGGTTCCTGCAATAGTGCGAGATTGCAAATTTTAGAATTTTCTAATCATTTATTAAAATGTAAAATTTTGACGGGTGGTATAAGATAATATTTTTCCAAACCGTAGTAGATTATATTGTGAAAATGAATATGCCTTTTACATTTAAAAGAACGTAATTTTCACGTGAATTATCTTTTGCTATGACGATTAATAAATTACGTGGACAAACGTTTGATAATATAATTATTGTTTTAAGGAACTGAACACGGTTAAAAACAATTGTAGTCTGTTAACTTTTATTTTCTGTTACTCAATTGTCTGTTGAAGTAACAAACAAGGATGTGACGATTTAACAGACTTTATGTCAGTTGATTCTGAAAATGTCCGTAACAAACGACTAAAACAGATAGTCCAGGGGCAAACTACATAAGTCTTGGTCGATCGAGGTCTTCAATTCTACCCAGGTTTTTTTATGTATTTTTGACCTGCTGAATCCGATTTTTTTGGGTAGAATGTCTGAAAATAGCGCATTTAATAATTATTAACAATTTTCATAAACAGATTATAAAAATGCACTTAAAAAAAAAATCTTATCATATTTTTTTAGTTCATTTTGAGTAAAAAAGGTCCTCATGAACATATTGCTAAAATGCACTGAATCGGCAGAAAACAAATTGCAAAGTTTGAAAAAACGCTTAATATCCATAGGTACTTTATTAACAATTGTATTTAAATAAAACATGTTCTTTTCAAAATTAGAAATAAGATATTTACATATTTATCTTAATAAAAGATTTTTGGCCTTGAGACCAGCATAAAAATATATGGCTGCATCAAAAGCTTATAAAAAACATGGTTTATTGTCGCTAATAAAACTTTATACAGACATATAAATTTATTATTTATTGTCGCTAAAAAAAACTTACAAATTTATTTTTTATAATAATTAAAAGAAACTTATAAATTTATATCTCATTGTCGTTGAAAAAAGCGTTCAAATTTATTGTTTACTGTCGTTAAAAAAGATTACAAATTCATTTATTATTGTCGCTGAAGCGTACAGATCTATTGTTTGTTGTTACTAAAAAAACCTCATATAAGCATACAAATTTATTGTTTGTTGTCGCTAAAAGAAGCTTACAAGTTCATCTTTAGTGTCGCTAAAAAAAGCTTATAAATTTATTATTGTCGCTGAAGCCATTGTTTGTTGTCGCTAAAAAAACTTTATACAAGCATATAAATTTATTGTTTATTGTCGCTAAAAAAAGCTTACGAATTTATTTTTCATAATCGCTAAAACAAACTTATAAATTTATATCTCAATGTTGTTGAAAAAAGCGTACAAATTTATTGTTTACTGTCGCTAAAAAAGATTAAAAATCCATTTATTATTGTTATTGAAGCGTACAGATATATAGTTTGTTGTCACTAAAAAAATTTAATATAAGCATACAAATTTATTAGTTGTCGCTAAAAGAAGCTTACAAATTTATTTTTACTATCGCTAAAAAAGCGTACAAATTTATTGTTTATTGTTTATTGTTATTATCGCTAAAAAAAGATTATGAAAGCGTACAAATTTATTATTTGTTGTCGCTAAAAGAAGCTTACAAAATCATTTTTATTGTCGATAAAAAAAGGTTACATATTTATTCTTCATAATTGCTAAAAGAAATTTCTAAATTTATATTTTATTATCGCTGAAAAAAGCGTACAAATGTATTGTTTAGTGTCGTTAAAAAATATGTATATCTGTTTTTACTATTTTTAAAAAAAGTTTACAAATTTATTTTTATTGTCGTTGAAAAAAGCAGACAGATTTATATTATTTTAAAAATTTTAATATTTTTTTCTTATTGTTGCTAAAATTAATTTTATAAACTACTTTTGTACTATCGCTGAAAAAAATTTATAAATTGAAGACCTGGATGCAATAAGGGCATTTACGCTGGGAGCACGCAAAACTGAAGTCACTTGGTAGTAAAAATTTCATTTTCTTCAAATAAATTTCAAAAAATTTGACGTTGTAAAACTCATCATGCCGCATCTTTTTTATATTAACAGTTTTTTTATAAAATTTTTATTTATCAAGAAAAAAATTAAAAACAAGAAAATTTTTTACATTAAATTTCAATACTTTTTTAAACTTAAATCGTTGTAATTCGAGTAAATATTAACCGATTTTGCTGAAATTTGAAATATATTTTCTAAATATCATAGCGAAACTTATGATAATTATAAAAAATGTTAATTCTCAAATTGTTAGTCGCAATTGTTTATTAATTAATACAAATTACAAATTGTGCGTTTATAATGTACTCGAGAAAAAAGTATCGAGGGAACTTTCAAGTACAAGAAACTTGTAGCGAGAAAGTTTTTGGTTTTTGTATAAAGAAGATTTGTGGAAAGTTTCAAATCGTTTGATAAATAATTAAAAAAGATATAACAACATTTACAAGTAGCGCGCATCCGGTCGAGCGCTGCAGTTTTCTTATAAGTTAGATTCTCAGTGAATATTACGTCAACTGAATGACTCTTGGTAATATTATTTGGGAAAAGCAATAATACAAATATAACAATATGATATTTATTAAAAGTAAATAAACATATAAATAAACAAACAAATAAATAAATAAACAAAAGTCTGTAATGTAATTATTTAATTATTATATTTTAATTATTAAATAATTACATTACAGACTTTTGTTTATTTATTTATTTGTTTGTTTATTTATATGTTTATTTACTTTTAATAAATATCATATTGTTATATTTGTATTATTGCTTTTCCCAAATAATATTACCAAGAGTCATTCAGTTGACGTAATATTCACTGAGAATCTAACTTATAAGAAAACTGCAGCGCTCGACCGGATGCGCGCTACTTGTAAATGTTGTTATATCTTTTTAATTATTTATCAATCGATTTGAAACTTCCCACAAATCTTCTTAATACAAAAACCAAAAACTTTTCGCTACAAGTTTCTTTGTACTTGAAAGTTCCTCGATACTTTTTTCTCGAGTACATTATAAACGCACAATTTGTAATTTGTATTAATTAATAAACAATTGCGACTAACAATTTGAGAATTAACATTTTTTATAATTATCATAAGTTTCGCTATGATATTTAGAAAATATATTTCAAATTTCAGCAAAATCGGTTAATATTTACTCGAATTACAACGATTTAAGTTTAAAAAGTATTGAAATTTAATGTAAAAATTTTCTTGTTTTTAATTTTTTCTTGATAAATAAAAATTTTATAAAAAACTGTTAATATAAAAAAGATGCGGCATGATGAGTTTTACAACGTCAAATTTTTTGAAATTTATTTGAAGAAAATGAAATTTTTACTACCAAGTGACTTCAGTTTTGCGTGCTCCCAGCGTAAATGCCCTTATTGCATCCGGGCCTTCAATTCATAAAAATAAAATATATTGTCATTAACAAAATATGAAAAATTATTATTGTTATTACATGTAAATATTTTTATTTTTATTTTTTGAAACATTTTAAAGGTGTATATGAATAATTATCATTTTAAAAATATAATTCATAGATTATATTACTTAATATTAATAAATTTTCATAATAATTTTCATCATTTTTAATACCTTCTATGTCGAAATCGACATTATTTATTAGATATTGAAAAATTTCTTGAACCTGAAATTGAAAACATTCAGGAACATCTTTCCATTCTTTATAATAATGTATATAATATTTCATATCAAATTTTTGTATTAATTCAGACCACTCAGATAATTTTTGTTCTTTTACATATTGATAATAATTTTCTTCATCTTCTACTTCTTGAAGATATTCTATTTCTTCATATTCATTCATTTCAGCATTTAAGTTAGACAATTCTTCTAATTCTTCGTTAAATACGGGTTCAATATACATATTATTAATTGGATCCCATTCCACAATTTGCCAATTTGCGTTATTATCAACATTCAATTGTTCATTGTTTTCCATGTAATTTTCCATGTTTATTTAATATATAAATTTATTTTATATTAATTAAATAATAATTCATTTTATGTTTATTTTCTTATAAATTGTATTTATTTCTACAATTCTTTTAAATTTGATCAACAATTAAAAATTTCTTTCCAAACAATATTTAACGGGAATCCTCATACCGACAGAGAGTTCTACCTTATCTACATTTAAATTATTAATTTTAATAAAAATTTAACTATTCATGACTGAAATTCGTAGGAGAGGCACATTCTCAACATGCCAAAGAATTTATTGCAACGTTAAAAGACAATATAAGGGTAAAAATAAAGGCGAAAACTGCTTAATACGATTAACTTTTCAATGTAGTTATGAATAATCGTATTATGCAGTTTTTGTCTTCACTTTCACTTTTATTCTGTCTTTTGACGTTGCAATAAATTCTTTAGAATGTTAAGAATGTGCCTCTTCTATGAATTTTAGTCAAAAATAGTTAAATTTTTATTATAATGCATAATTCAAATGTAGAGAAGGTAGATCTCTGTGCCGGTATGAGGACACCCCTTAATATATCATATTTATTTTCAGATTCATTTTGTATGTATATTTTGTTAGGATTTTTACATCTCGACAGTGCAACGTAAAGCTGTCCATGCGAAAATAAAGGTCTTTTAATAAATAATCCAATCTCATCAAAACTTTGACCTTGAGATTTGTTAATAGTCATAGCAAAAGCTAATGTTACAGGAAATTTTTTTCTATAAAGTATAAAGGGCAAAGACGATGATTCACCAGTATTTAATGTTATTCTTGGAATAAAAACTTTATTTCCAATTTTTTCTCCAGTAATGATTTCAGCTTCAAGATTATATTTATATAATTTTATAATTTTTAATCTTGTTCCATTACATAAACCTTCGGTAATACCAGAGATAAGTAGAGATTGCCAATGCCGTGTTAATAAAACGTGCCGAATTCGATCATGACGATCCTTGCGGCGATTCCGGAACTATACGCGCAAAGCCCCTCCACGTCTACACGCGCGTAGAGAAGCAAGCGAGAGGGGAGGAGACAAACACACGAAACACGCGGCTTCCAGTGGCGTAGGTAAACTTACGGCAAACCCGCTTTAGCTTGTTTTCGCCGCGATACTTTATAGCTTTATTTCAATGCGATTAACCGTCCCGAAAATTTGTTGATTTATTTTTATTTAAAACAGATACATATTTTATAATAAAAATCATTAAAGTAATCAAACAAATAAATAATAATAAATAAAATCTTTTGGGGGGCGATGAACATGTGTAACTTTTTACTCTTTTGAACTAATGTATGCGGTGGCTGTGGTCACTAAGTTTTTACGCACCTCGCCGTTATTCTAATTTTGCCAAGTTCAAACCCGATGTTCCTCCTATTTTTTTTTTATGTTTTATTTTTGAATATTATATATTTTTATAATCAATTTTTATAGCGGAAAAAATAAAATTTAAAATTTATTTAAGACCTTAAATTCTATTTTATTTCAAAAATATAAAAAAATATATTTACAGATAGGGATAGAAAAAAATTTTATTGTCAATATTACATGGATATATAACTTATATCAATATGAAATAAAAACGTAGCTAGTTCTGTAATTTTTTCCTGCTAAATAAAAAATATTAAAGATTGAAAAAAATTATTATAAATTATAGTTGTTTTTTATTCTCACTCAATTGTGAATAATAAAACCTTTTTTGTTCTTTAAAAAAAAGGTTAAAAAAAGACATTTTTAACTCATTTAATAAAAATAGAAAATAAATATGAATAAATCTAATTTCATTTGAGAAAAGTAAAATAATAAATGAATCTGAAAAAATAAATAATTTCACGAATATAAACTTTATTAAAGCGCATTTTAATTAAAAATTACATTGAATATCATTAATATTTTAAAAATTGGACTTTTTCTTCTTTCTTTTATTAAATATCATATTTTTATAATATCATTGATTTTTATTTCCAAAACAAAAAAATTGATGATTCTCTTTAACGAACGTAATAATTTTCAGTTTTGACTAAACAAAATTTTGACTAAATTTTGAATAGTTGAATTATTTTTGTCCGTTAAAAAGTGACATTTTCTAAAGTTATATAGGGGCATGATAGCATTCTTTTTAATTAAGTTTTAAAAAGTAACATTTTATTTCAACAGTTACAAACTTTAAAAGACGAAAAATCTCAATTTTTCACAAAATACATAAACGCTTTTTAAATTTATGTTACACAGAGATTAATTATTTAAGAAAAATTGAAAATTCTTTCAGAAAAATAATTATTTTGCATCTTATCTGACTGCTCGTTCCGTTAATTACTATTTTGTAATAAAATTACTTTAAAAATTGAAAATGTCATGCAAATTAGTACTTTAATAATAAAGAGCTGAACGGTTCTTCAAGCTTAAATTATATGAATTTTAAATAAACACACAATACTGATTTTATTAATTAACAGTTTATTGAGACCCAAAGTGGTCATTCTTTAGATGAGATTATCTTAAAGAAATGATCGGCGAGGCTATTTGAAAATTTACAGTAATAACATATGAAATAAAAACTCATTTAAAGTTTTAAAAGATTATCCGCCTTTTTAATAAACAACAAATTATAGCTGATGGAGGAGCTATCTGACTATTAACAAAATGTATATGATTTTTAAATCTTTCAAACTTTATGAGAAAAAATTAAGAATTACAAATGAAGGGAAACATCTCTTCCAATTAAAAAATATTAAAAAATTATTAAATGTATCTTTAAAAATCAATTCCGAATTGTTTATTATATGTTTAAATCGTTTATTATGGTTATGTAAATTAAATATTTTTATTATTTTTTTTATTAATTTAACAAAAATTTAACTTAAAATGAATAAAAAAATAGTAAAAGAATAAATAAAAGAATTAAGGAATGTTTTAGGAAGAATTAAGCATATTTTTTAAAAAGTGTTGTCAACTTCATCAAAGCGCATAAAATAAAAATTACGCTAAATACCATTGGTGTTAAAAAAATATTTATTAAAAAAATGGTTTAATTTTTATAATTACAAAAAAATGTAATTATAATACTGCTTATAAATTTGCTATGTGTTATCGAACTAAATGAAAATCTAAAAAAAACCTGTTGCAAAAAAACTATCGTATATTTAGAAAGAAATGTCGTAAGAAAATCCAAAAAGTAGGTATTTTAAAGTATTCACTAAAAAGAATGCACTACAATTTTTTCAAAGCTTCTTATAATATTATAAAGTTAACTGAAAAATAAAATGTATTCGTTTAATTTTTTAAAGATGGATTTGTTTAGTTACTTTTCAAATATGATTTAATAAAATTTGAAAATAATATATTTGATAGTATTGCATTGTTTTGTGTAATTTGTGAAAATTATTTTCATTGGAAATCGTATCACATAAGTACGTAAACTTAACGTAAAATTTTTGTATGCTTTGAAACAAAAAAAATTTTCGTCAAATTTACATTAAATATATGTACTTCATTATTCAAATTGTCTCATTACATAGAATTATACATTTCATTATTAAAAAAATTTATATTCTTTATAAATTTTTTTATTGAAATTTTCATTTTAAAATTTACCTAAAAACTTTTTTGAAGTAGCCGAATTTTAATCCAAGCCGACGATATGTACAAAAATAATTTACTGATAATTTTATTATTAAAACAGTTTTAAATGTATGTGGTAAACGTTATTTTGTTGTATTTTTTTAAATAAAATGTTAATTATATTGATATTGCACCTAAACATTTACTAAATTTGAAATTTTTCCAATACTATAAATTTTTTCTAACAAATATACAAATATAATACAAAAAAAAAATTTTGAAATTTTAAACTGAAAGTTCATTCAAAGTACTTATAATAATTAATTAGGCAATTATATCTTGAGTATAAATATTTTTTTCATATTTAAATAACTAATGATCAAAGCCTACTCATAAGGAGAAATCATCTCCACCTTCAAGAAACAAATTCGGTTAAAACTACAAGATATGATTGAGTGATGAAAAAAATTAACCCGTATTTTTTCTTTTGCTTAAATAGATTTCAGAGACAAAGATATACACATTTTTCAATAATATAATGAAAAGAAGTTGTCGTAAGAACTTAAATGATCGGATAACTAAAAATCTTACAGAAAAATGTATAAAATATTAAAAAAGTACAAATTAAATACTTTAATTTAAGCCTTATTAGCTTAAAAAAGCTTAATGTGATTAAAAAGTTATGCTTAATTGAAAATTATTACATATTAGTTAATAGTTTTAGCATATAATATATGATAAATTTTTTACTCTATTTCACTTGTATATTTTGATCGTTTGTAATTCGTAACTTTTGAACTACATAACCTTTTTTGATGCAATATAGCTTAAATTAATATATTTAAGTACTTTCTTTGATCTATCACACATTTTGTAGTAAGAATTTTAGCTGTTTGGCTATTCAAATTCCGATAAGCGTTTCTTTTCACTATATTTTTTATGAAATATCGGTATTTTTATATCCGGAACCTTTTTTCATTTAATTTTTTTCATAAAAAATCAGATTCTTTAGTTTCAACCAAATTCGTTTTCCGAAGATAGGGACCTTTCTTCTCCTCGTTCATTTGAAAATTTTTCATTCAAATTAAATTTCGTAATTCTTTTTGTAAGATTTTTGTGAACTTAATTTAAACTCTATATAATGTTTATTCAAAACATATTATCCCTTTCGTTAAAAAATGCCAAATTCTGAACTTTATTCAAGAACATTTATTTTTTTTATGCTATTTTAGATTTATTATTAATGTCTTAAACATTTTTATTTTATTATTATGTTTTAATACTTTCTATTTAACATTTTCTATTATGAAACATGTTTCTCATAAGGTTTCAAACAATTTTCAAATTACATACTCTCTTTAAGTATATTATTAATTTATTTATGTTTAGAATTTAATTAATATTTTATAAATTCTTTTTAAATGTTATGCATAAATTTATTTGATCTATTTATAAATTATATTTATAAACGTTATATAACTATATTATATTTATAAACGTATTATCTTCAAAATATATAAAATACAATGTTTTTATTACTTCATAAAAATCAAAATAAATGAGCTTTGGCTACAATTCTAAAAGAAAATCTGTCAGAATAATCAATTCCACAAATTACTTATATGAAATGGATCTATAAAATAAAGAAGAATTTAAAAAGAGAAGATAAAATGAATATCAAATAAAAATTTTCATTACATTCAAATTAAGAAAATAATCTATATTTAAAACAAAAGTTTTTAAAATTTTTATTGTTAATATTTATTATTAAAAAAATTTTTTATTTAAAATTTTTTTTGTATTCAAATTCTGCATTTAACAGCGTTTGGGGATATGAAAAAGCTTTAATTTTTTAATACTTGTGATGCAAAGAACAGTAAGTCTGAATTAAAAATTTTATGTTTAAAAAGCGTTAATTAGCACATGCTTAGAAAATGTTTGCAGTTGACAGTTATTTTATTTTAAACGGCTGTATTGTAGGTCAATATTTTTTGTCAAAAATATTTCTTATTGTATTGTATCAAATTTTATTTTTAAGCATATTATTAATTTTTTTTAATAAAAAAAGGCAAAGCATAAGATTTTAACTTGGAAAAATTTTTAATTGTTGCAACGTACCCTAAAATTTAGGCAACACAGCTATTGTACGTTTTTTCTTTAAACCAAATAACATATTTTTATCGCTTTCTTGCCCCAAACTTAATTTTTTTAATTATCTAAACGGTTTTGATTATTAAATAACAAAATTAGTAAAATGAGCATTTTAAGGACGAACACGTTGCATGCTGCACATCGTTTTTATGATTAAATTTTGTTTATTTGAATAATTTATTTCTTCATTTTTTTGGAATATTGTATTTAATTACATTATTTATGATATAATAAAGTATTCATGCATTTTATTACATTCATCCTAAATAACAGTAAAAAATATATTTTAAAAAGATATAATAAACGTCAAAACATAAAAAAATATATATTTAATAAATAAACTGCTATTTTTAAACATTGAAAACATAGATACAATTTTTGCCTAATTAATTATAAAACTGAAAAAAATTTTAAATGTTTTTCATATTATGGTTCAAAGTTTTGAATCATTGTAATAAATACAAAAAAAAAATTGAAATCTATTTTTTTAATTTTTGGAAATTTTAAAATTCAATGTAAAATTTTTAAAAATAAAATAGAATTTAAAGTCATTTTCATTTAAAACACGCACTCCGTGAAATTTGCAAGGTTTCGTAAAGTTTCATTTTTCCCAAATCAAATTATCGACATTATAAATTTATATTCAGTTAATTCAATAAAAAGACATTTAAAACCTGATATTAAGATATTTCCTGTTATACTAAGAAATGATATTAAAAAGGATATACTGATATTAATGTACTTTTAATAAAAGCATTTCTTCATTTTTTTATGTGTCTAAAATAAAATGATGTTTATCTACATTTTATGTCGAATTTTTATTAAATAAATTGAAAATAATGTTATCAAGCTCCTATATAAGTTTAGAAAATGCCAGTTTTTAAGAGACTAAAAGAATTAAGCTATTTAAAATGTAATGAAAATTTTATTTAATCTGTCTTGTGAGAACATAAATTATTATATTTGTTAAAACAATTTTTTTGTTTTGGAAATAAAAATCAATGATATTATAAAAATATGATATTTAATAAAAGAAAGAAGAAAAAGTCCAATTTTTAAAATATTAATGATATTCAATGTAATTTTTATTTAAAATGCGCTTTAATAAAGTTTACATTCGTGAAATTATTTATTTTTTCAGATTCATTTATTATTTTACTTTTCTCAAATGAAATTAGATTTATTCATATTTATTTTCTATTTTTATTAAATGAGTTAAAAATGTCTTTTTTTAACCTTTTTTTTAAAGAACAAAAAAGGTTTTATTATTCGCAATTGAGTGAGAATAAAAAACAACTATAATTTATAATAATTTTTTTCAATCTTTAATATTTTTTATTTAGCAGGAAAAAATTACAGAACTAGCTACGTTTTTATTTCATATTGATATAAGTTATATATCCATGTAATATTGACAGTAAAATTTTTTTCCATCCCTATCTGTAAATATATTTTTTTATATTTTTGAAATAAAATAGAATTTAAGGTCTTAAATAAATTTTAAATTTTATTTTTTCCGCTATAACAATTGATTATAAAAATATATAATATTCAAAAATAAAACATAAAAAAAAAAAAATAGGAGGAACATCGGGTTTGAACTTGGCAAAATTAGAATAACGGCGAGGTGCGTAAAAACTTAGTGACCACAGCCACCGCATACATTAGTTCAAAAGAGTAAAAAGTTACATATGTTCATCGCCCCCCAAAAGATTTTATTTATTATTATTTATTTGTTTGATTACTTTAATGATTTTTATTATAAAATATGTATCTGTTTTAAATAAAAATAAATCAACAAATTTTCGGGACGGTTAATCGCATTGAAATAAAGCTATAAAGTATCGCGGCGAAAACAAGCTAAAGCGGGTTTGCCGTAAGTTTACCTACGCCACTGGAAGCCGCGTGTTTCGTGTGTTTGTCTCCTCCCCTCTCGCTTGCTTCTCTACGCGCGTGTAGACGTGGAGGGGCTTTGCGCGTATAGTTCGGGCATTTGTCCATGTGGTGGCAGTAGTTTACATTGAATTTTAACGGGCACGCTCTCGCCTATGCTCATCGGCGATCTCTACTAATCTCTGGTAATACTTAAATTTCTTATTAATATAACTATAGCATTAACTTTTAATTCCAATATGTGTGGTGGTAAACCTTCTTTTATTTTATTAAGGGTTTCTATTGGATAATTCAATTCGATATTATCATCACTTTGATCGACTCCTTTATGATATTATATCCCTTATTATAGCATAATCTATGCTATGATAAGTTGTCGATTCACCGTTAAGTAATTTTAATATTCTTCTATTTAAATTATTTATGTCATCGTTATGAGCTGCTAATATTACTCGATTTATGTTGTCATTATTATTAATGTTTTTATATATTTTTAAACAGATATCATTAGTTTTCCATTTATCAGGAATTTGAAATGATTCAATTTGACCTTCACCTATTTGTAATAATAAAGAATTAAATAATTTATTATTGCAGCGGATATTTTTATTTAATTTTTTAATTTCAAATAACGGCCATAAAAAAGAATATTTTAAACTATTTTGTACTATTATATCTTTAACAGCAGGCCGGAGTAGAACCTGATACCGACCAAGTAGCAATTAAGTTTTTTGTTATTTACTCAACTATCAATCAGTGTATCTTCAAATTAAAGGTTAAGCGCAATAGATATTATTATAATAAACATTTATGCACAAGAAAAAAAAATTCTACTGCTTTGTTTTTGAGAAAAGTAAGGAACGCCGAGGTGAAAGTTTATGTTTATAATATTTTCGCGTTCCTAACTTTTCTCAAAAACAAATCGGTAGATTTTTGTTTTCTTGTGCATACATATTTGTAATAATAATATCTATTGCGCTTAACCTTCAATTTGCAGATACACCGGTTAATACTTGAGTAAATAACGAAAATCTCAATTAGACAAGGACAGCGAATCCAGCCTGCTCTTAAAACTATTTTTTATAACAGGAAGTATTTGGCGAAAATCAACTCCTAAAATTATTAATTTATCACCAAATGGTAAATCATTACAACATAAATCTTGTAAAGTTTTATTAACGATTTCCAAAGCTTTTTTTGGTATCATCGAAGCTTCGTCCCATATAATAATATCTGCATCTCGTAATTTTTTTTTGTCACTTTCTAATTTAAAGAATGTGATTTCTACATTATCTAAATCTAAAGGTAATCTAAAAGTTCTGTGACTTGTCATTCCTTTAGGTAATAAAATTGATGCAATTCCAGTCCATGCCATTGATAATACTTTTTTACATTTGTATAAAAAATAATAAATTAATGTTTTATACAAAAATGTTTTTTCAGTACCACCTGGTCCATCAATAAAATATAATTTAGAGGAATATTTTATTATGTCGTCATAAATAAATTTTTGAACTTGATTTAATAATAAATACATTTCGTTAAACATATGTTTATTATATTCAATAATTTTTGAATTTTCTTCCTGATTTTCATGGATAATTTTTTCTATTGGTTCTAGTAAACTAAAATTTTTACAAGACATTTCTTCTGTCAATAAAATTTTATTAATTTCATTTAATGCTTTATTTTCTTTATCATCTTCAAAATCTTCACTAAAATATTCTTCAAATTTATTCCATATTTCATTACCTTGAAGTTATGCCTTTAACACGATTTAAAATTAATTTTAAATTGAATCTTTCAGTATCTTTAGGAGACACAATATTTAATCTTCCAATAGCTTTATGTTTTTTATCATGAGTACGTTTGATCCAACATTTATCTTTATTGAATACGTAATATTTAGGTACATTACTGTATTTTATTTGTTTTGCAAACTCATCTTTAATATTAAGATTAAACCATGCAGTTAATGTTGTTTTCCATTTGTCTAAAGCTTTTGATTCTTTATTTTCTTCGAATATAATTTTTTGCTGATTTTCCGTATGAACAGCTAATCTAACAACTGTATGACTTCTTCCACATATCGGAAATTCAGATAATCTCCAAGCTGCTTCCATAGGACTCATATATCTTCCATCTATAAATTGTGTAATTTCATCATAAGTCTCTTTTTCGTCTTTATCATCATTTTTTTTTATTTTACAAAAACCTTTATCTCCACCTTTATGAATATAATTATAAACATATTTTATACTGTGTATAGTGGCACATATTTCAAAATTTATATGACACTTATATTTTCTGAGTAAATAACTATTGTAAGGTACAACCATTGAATTATCTACAGGAATAATATGTTTATTATTTTTAATTTTATAATAATAATTTTCGTGTGAATTATTTATTCGTTTATATTCCGGAAATCCATTTTTTTGAAGAATAGTATTATTAACAAAATTTTTTGGATATTTTTTTGTACAAGTAATTTTATTTTTATCGTAACATGGTGAATTATTGTTATGTGGTCCATTCAACATGTGTTTAATTACTAATTTTTGTAATTCCTTGTCATCACTAATTGGAAATTTCAGCTGAAACATATTTATCTATTTTCTCTTGAGTTATTAATTTATCATCAGAGTGCAACGTTATAAGAATATGAGCATGTGGTAAACCTCTTTTTTGAAATTCAATTGTGTATACATAAGCAATAACTTTACCAAAAATATTTTTTTTAACGATATCATCAAGTAATTTATTGAATTTAGTATAAAATAATCTAACTGTTATATTAAGGATATCATTAGGAGTAGTACCTGCTGGAAATTTTTTTAAAACTCTTTTTAATTCTTTCCACCTTGGATTACAAGTCATAGTAATAAAAATGTCAGGTCTACCAACCTCTCTATAAATGGCCATTGCATCTTGATAATATTGTTGCATATATCTAGGACTTTCTATATAAGTTGATGGCAATATAAATAGATTATCTATTTTTTCTTTTTTCTCAAAATTATTTGATATATTACAAGCGCTATTTAATACATGGTCTAATAAGCCTTGATAACATTCAATTCTTAATTGTCTTTGATTATTTCTTAGAAAATTCATTCTATTATTTTCAATTTGAATTGCAATATGTAGAAAATATTGTTGCATTAATCGTCCACAATATAGTTGTTAAATAATTAATAAATGCAGAGCACAATTTATATTAAATAAAAAGTCTTTATTTGATCTATACAAAATGAATTAATTTAAATGATCTCTCTATAATAATGAAATACAAGTTCTGGCTTTAAGAGGCGGTCGGAACCATTTGCCGCTTGGTGGCGCTGCGGTCAGGTGAGAGAAAAATATAAAATATTTTTTATATAGCAATTTAAAATTTACTGAAACAATAATATACTTTTAATCTTGTCATTTCCTCTAGCCATATATATGTAGAATAATTATTAATATTAATTTTGTTTGAAAAGTCTAAAATATTGTTATAAAGCGAAAAATGCGGCGCGAGGTAGAGCCGACGTAAACATTAGCATACATCATTCTTTAGTATTGCTCTCTCTGTCGCACTAAGGGAAGGTGCCCGCATGTTTACATCGGTCCTACGTTGCATCGCATTTTTCGCTTTATAACAATATTTCAGACTTTTCAAACAAGATAAGTATTAATAATTATTCTACATATAGATGGCTAGAGGAAATGACAACATTAAAAGTATATTGTCGTCTCAGAAAATTGTAAATAGCTGTATAAAAAATATTTAATAGATTTCTCTCACCTGACCGCAGCGCCACCCTATATGTAGCGGCGAATAGACCCGACCGCCTCTTAACAGACGGACTTGAACTGAACTGAACGACGACGAGACGCAACTTGATTCTCTTAAACTGTCTACTAAATATTCTCAATAGGTGGCGACACCTAGTATGAGTGTGTATATTTTCAACACTTCCTCCCACACTCATACATATTTTAATTAAAAGAGTTGTAGCATCTCTCTCGTTCTTATTGTTTCTGTTCTGATCGTTCATTTAGTTCCTGTAATATAGAGAAAAAGTTTGTTAATAACTTAACTAAAATACATATCAGAAATATAATCAGTCAATATTATCAGTCATTAAGTATTTGTTTGGTCAGTCGTTCATGTAACTGAAATGACAAAGGTTTTGTGAACACATCAGCTATCTAATTTTAGAGGAAATCCAACTGACATTTATTAAACATCTAGTTACACATTCCTTTACATAATGTTCTTTTATTTCGGTCATATGTCTTAATTTGTTTCCGCCTCCAGTCTTAACGCTTGCTTCTGCTGCCTTGGTATCACACCATAATAGAATTGGTGCTAATTCTTGTTTTAACAATCTTTTAAAATTTGATATAAGGATATCAATTCTTGAGAACATTCGATTGTAGAAACATATTTCTGTCTGGGAGTTCTTCAGGATATTGTGTCTTCAAAAAACTTGATCACATAGCTACTGGTCGTAAGAGAATTTTTGTAGTCGTCAAAACTTGCATCTGAAGATCCTTGTAAACAGTCGTTCTATCCTTTACATCTAAGTTCAAAGTCTTTTGTTCCTCTTAATTATTCAAATACTCTTTCAACCTTCTACCAGTCATTTTCAGTAAAGTTGATTTGGTGTCTACATAGAGTATTTACCTCATATGCAATTTCTGGCCTGCTTGCATTGGTTTCTCCTTTTCTTCACGCTGTCTTCTCTTCCTATTGGCTACCTGATTGATTACCATAGGTGTTCCTTGGGTGGGTGATTGATCCAAACTAAACTTCTTTAGCACTTTGTTTATTTATTCTTCTTGCTTAATGCTCAGTATCCTTTTTTTTCTGTCTTATTTTATTTCTAAGCCTAAAGAACTTTTAGTCTCGCCAGTTTCTGTCATTTTAAATTCTTTCTTTACATTTATCTTTACATTGTTACAAACTAGCAGAATGTCATCTGCATACTAAATCAAGATAAGAAATCCGTTTTTTTTTTCTTGCTGAGTAAATAGACAAGGCTCATTGTTGAATGATCTAAGTCCACATTTCTTTACTGTCTTTTTAAATCTTTCATTCCAACATTTTAGACTGACTTTCAGATCGTATAAAGCATTTTCCAATACACACATCTTGTTTTGTTCGATCCTTTCATAAGCAGTCATCCCTTCAGATATTTCCATATATATCTCATTGTTTCAATACTCATTTACAAAGGCTGTCTTCACGTCCATCTGACATATTTCTAAATCCAATTTGTTTGCCATTGCCAGTATAGATCTGATTAAATGTAATCGTGAATCCGGTGCATATGTTTCTTGCATGTCATACTCATTTCTGTCTTTAAAACTACGAATTAGTAGTCTCGCTTTATATCTTATTTTACTGTCTTCTTTCTTTTAAATACCCATCTTGAATGTATAATGTTTGATCTTTTTCTGTCATTCATTACTATTGAACTGTCAACTAATTTTCATACATTATTCTTATACATACATTCTAATTCTTCAATAATAGTTTTGGTCCATTTTTTTGTTTTTTGTTTATCTTTTGACTTCATGGCTTACAAGTTTGTACTCAGGTCATTATTTATTTCTGCTAATAAAACATGAGTTTCTTCATCTATCTTATTTTCTGTACTTGTTTGTGTTTCTATTGGTAATTAAATCTGTCGTTTTGTTTTCTCTCCCTCCGATTTTTGCACTTCATATTCAGTATTTTTCTTAACTTTTGTCGGTCGTTCTACTAATTATTTTATTTTCTCTCCCTCCAATCCTTGTTCCTTTTTATCAGTCTTATTATTTTCGTTTCTTGGTCGTCTAACTGATCTTTAGACTTTCTCTCCCTCCGGTTTTTGTATTAGTGTTTCATTTTCTCTGTCTTCTTATACAAAATTCAACAACCATGTATCTTTATCTTTTCATCAATTTATTTCCAGTCTTGTATATCAGTTGTTGCATATCTGTCCTTGTAGACTTCAATTGTTCTATGCTTGACTGTCATAAATAGCAATTTGTTAAACTTTGCAATCATACACACTTCACAGTCTTTCAACGAATCATCAAACACAGCCTGTATGCACCTCATTTTTGGAACTTTCTTTTACAGGAAAATAACTAACGAGTTATTATTCCGTGAAATTATAAAATAATTTAAGCTAAAAATACAGCTAAAAATATAACTGAAAATCTAGCTATATTATCAGCTGTTGTTATCCTCGTCGAAAACGATTAGCTCAAAAAATTAGCTAAAAATACAGTTAAAAATACAGCTAAAAATACAGCTGAAAATATAGTTATATTTTCCGCTGTTACAAGAGACTCAAAATATTAACTGGATTTTTACCTAAAAAATAACTGGATTTTTACCTAAAAAATCCAGATTAATATAGCTATATTCCAGCTGAATATAGCTGTATTTTTAGCTGTATTTTTAGCTATATTTTTAGCTAATTTTTTTAGCTAAATGTTTTTGACGGGGCTATAACCATGTTATACGTACATATGTACATGTATATACCTGCGAGTTTATTCTCGCCTTTTAGCAGTCACCGTCTTTCTGTCTTTTTCTAATTGCGCGCGCACGTCTTCACGGTCTTTTTATTGTACACGGCGTCGAAGTCTTTTCATCAACTCGACTTGGGCCTATGGCCGCCATGTTTGTGTGCATTATTCTCTTTCAGTTTGCGGAAGTCAGGCCAACGCCTTTCTTCCTTCAAGCAATCATACTTAGTATTTCAACATAAAAACGCGTCCGTTTTTACATTTATTTTTAATTATAGCGAAATTTAACCAAATCCAAGCGGCACTTTTTGCAAATATTAGTTTTTAACCGGTTTTCATTTATTTCTGTCTATACCGTCATAAATCTTTTCAGACCTCGCGCGTGCATCTACGATACATACATATATATACGCACACACATACATATACAGGGTGATCGGATAACATCGATACATATTGGTACGGGAAATAAAAGACGAGCAAAAATCATTGGATTACAACGTGACGAGCTGAGTCCAAATTCACCTCTAAAAAATTTTTATCTTAATTACAGTAGCCAAGATAATCAATTAAAAGTGACCAATGACCGATCGTCTTTAGAATTCAAAATGAGCGATGTTGCAATGTCGTGAAGGCTTCGAAAAGATTCAACAAGTGTTTGCATTCGTAAACATATCGTCTTTTTTTTATTGTGTCATTTGAGACCTAACCCATCTTTTTAAATGATTGATTATGAATCTATACTGCTAATGTTTACGATCGAAGTACATAATGTTGTACGACAGATGGCAACGTTAGTCTTATCATGATGATATTATTTTTTGTTCTATTTAATAAAATAATTATTCTAAATAAAATTCAGTGAAATAATGATTGATCATTAATTGATAATTTATAAGCCAAGAATGATTATTTTTGAATTTTAAAAAGAAATTCTGATTGCAAAGTGTATAGCAAGAATGATAATAAATTATAAAAATATTTGAAAGCAAAATATTTGAATATAATATTTAATGTTTTTAAATATTTGTGAAAATTGATATTAGTATTGATATGAATATTAATGTAATATTCTATTTTCTAACAATAAATGTAATCAATGAATGTAGTTATACTATATCCATGATTATAGAATATTATAAGTACGGATTATAGCTCACACAGCATGAAACTACGCAATGCAAGGTTTTAGTGGAAGTTTGAAACTTTGCAGCTATCTTTCAGTGTAAGATTTCAGCAATGTTTTGTCCGCGACAAAATTTCTTTCAGAAATGTTTCATGAAAGTTAAATAGTTATGACAAAATAGTCTTTCTAAGAGAATTATTTATAATTTAATAATCATAAAAGTATTAATCGTATTAGCATTCATAAAGATCCAATAATCATTTCTTTTGAATCTAGATTCGGTCGAATCTCCTGTTGGGCGACCGTGCAG